>CAUJRU010000290.1:0-600000 GCA_963277665.1 Viscum album | reverse complement strand
TATTTATAATAGGTAGATATACAAAATGTAAAACAACATTTATGGAGACGGTAGGCCGTACGTACGCAAAAACGTTGTTTCAATACTCATATCATATTGAACGGAAGTAAGTGAATAAGATATATGTAAGTAAATAAATACATATATATATATAAGTATATATATCACAAGTAGAATTATTATTTCATATGTTACATACTTATTAAATATATATATATATATTAATAATCATCGATGATTGGTGAATGTGAAAATGAATCTCATCACGTCATAGAGATGGTAATCCATACGTACACACGAGCGACAATATAATTTCCTTAAAGGTGTTGAATTGGATGGAATATTAATTTTACAGAGATATTAGCCTGTTATTTTCATTATTTATATAACTATTTGTCATCATTTTATCCATCCAATAACATAGTGTTGAATAACAAATAACACCACATCGTAGAGATGGTAAGCCATACGTACGCATGATTAGTGGCATTCTCATTCATAGGATAGATAAAATAATGAATATGGTTATGAAATATTTATAATAACATCATAGTATATGTATATAAGGTGCTGGAGTTATTATTTTGGTATGGTAATAACAAAGAAATAGTATGTGGAAGAAGAAAAGAACTTCACAGAGGGTGGTGAAATTATTACCTCTTCTTCGGGTTCTTCCTCTTGATTTGATCAAAAGGGATCCATAGGATTTATTTATGACAAAAAGAAAACCTCTAAGTTGAAAGGACTATAGTTTATAGAATATTTGGTCTCGGGATGGCCGGACCAAAAGGATTTGGAGGTGTGAAATTAAGAGAAGGGGAAGTTCCCTTTTATAAGAGAGGTGAGGGTCACTTTACGAAAAACTAGAAATATTATTTTATAATAAAATCATTTTAGGTTTCTAAAGGATCCAAAAGGATTTATTTATAGGATAAGGTGGTTTTGTGTCAAAATACTCTCAAAAAATAGGTTTTGGACAGGTTTGGGTCACTAAATTATCCTTATCATTTAGATTTAACTCTTCGTTAAATAATTTGACTTTTACTGTGTCTCTTTGTATTTTTATATTATATAGTTATTAAACATACCATAAACTTTCAATTGAACCCCAATAGGTTCATTAATGAAACATTTAATATTATTTAGGCCCTTTGGCCAAACCTTATTCTTTTAGGAATATTATATCAACCTATAATATAGTATTTTAAAAAATAATCATTTATGTCAATTTTGACATTATTTAATAATTTATTTTTGTTAAAGTCATTATAGCATTATTACTTCAAGAAAAATTCATTAAATAAACCTTAATCTGTCATATTCACCTATAAAATTCGTTTATATCATATAAACCTTGAAATTATATTTATTTTAAAATTTATAATACAATTTATATGATTCTTTCATTAGTAAAATAATTACTGCATCATCATTGTGTAATAAAAAAATTTAATTATTTAATGTCTAAAAATTATAACTAAAATACCATTATGTAAGAAATATTTTTATCTTTCTTATTAATATTTATTGTCTATTTTATCAATTATATAACCTCGTATAAAAATTGATTCACTAAAAGATATTTGTTTTTTTCATTTTTGTCTTTACATTAAATTAAGTGATATAAGGTGTCATTATTACTCTCATGTGGCTCCATGGGGTCAAAAATTCAACCCAAGATGATCATAATCAGATATGTATCATAAAATATAATTAGGACACATGTTAGGGTAATTTAATATTATTATAATATAGTGTTTTACCCTTATTTACTATATTTTCCTTTTAATCATGGTAAATAAAATATTCACTGAAATAAATATTTAAAATGTATAAAAATAAAAGATACATATTCACAAAATTTGAACCTACTGATTCCAAATATGGAATACATTTTTACAAATTCAAAAGACATAATTGGTAGAAATTTATTTGAAATTAATTCCCGATGTCAAAACAAAAAGCTTGTTTTTAAAAAATAATAACTATCAAAAGATTGACACTTGTTTATGTCCAGTTTAAATGTGATATTACATACAATGACCTAAATTGGATTAAATAGTAAAAATATAATCTAATTATACTTTAATACCACTCAAAATTATAATTTAACACTATCAATTATTTCGATTAAATTTTTTTTAATTAAAATTTAGTATTTTTCACTATTGATCTAAATATGAAAGATACCATAAAAAGTCCAAAATTTTATCCAAAATAATTTTTTTGCCCCAATTATAAAGAAGAATATAATTTCATTAAATTTTATTTATAAAAGTGTCAAATATTGGTTTTAAAAAGGGTTCGCCATTAAAAGACGGTAAAATTGCATTTTTTTTTAAAATACATCTTTTATCTAAAAAAATGAATTAGTTCTTATATTATGTCTAAGAAACCAAGAATATGGATTCTAAAATTTAATAGATTATATAAAATTAAAAATTTAGTTTGTACAATTCATAACTGCTTTTTGAACGGCTAGTTTAGTAAGTCATGTTACGCTCAAACTCGGTGTTGCGTGTAGCGCAAGTTATTGAATTACTTGGACGAAATAATGTACTACGAAATATTGGGGTGTTACAATGAGATTTGATTTCATGAGGTAAAATATATGATTTGTGATACACATCATATAGGATGTGGTGGTTCTGAAAAACTAATTGGTTACTATGTACAGATATGTGGGTGGGATGATGTTATAATCTGATACATGAGGTACACGTTATCAGGCATTCCCTATGTGTATTTATGATGGATTATTTTGGATATATATGGATCAGGACATGTGATGTTGGGGTAGATCATATAACCAGTGCTGAAAGAGGAGTAGGGAACCCTTGATGTTTTATTATTATATCAAATTCTCTCTTGTATATGATACTTTTGAGTGTTAGAAATGGAGAGTTTGGGAACATAGTATGCCCATTTTGGCAATGAGTTAGTTTTATTGTTGTTCACTATGATTTAGAATTATTCATCTGATTCCTGAGAGGATCTGGGAAGGATCTTACTAAGTATTCTTTTATTCTAACCCCACATATATATAAAAATTTTTCAGGTCAGCAGGAGTAGGTTGGAGATCAGGCAAGATATTACTGGATCGTGGTTTTACATGATCTATTTGGGCTTCATGGTTACTACCATCTTTATGTTTCGGGTACTTTCAATTTTCCCTTTCATTAGTTTTAGTATTTTATTACATTACATTTATGAACATTGGATTTATTTCATATATATGTTTTAATAGGTGTTGATTGGTGTATCTATCTTATCTCTCTATTTTATGTGCTCTCTTAGAGGGTAATACCTCCCATATGTATTCTTATTATACCCTTGGTGATAGTCACCCATCTGAGGCATATTGAAGGTGAGACTCAGATGATCACCCAATACCTTCTCTCATTTATGACCTTAGAGGGTAACACTTTGTGGTAAAGGGTTCATGAAAGAGTGGTATGAGAGGCTCAGGTTGATGGATATGATGGAGTTTGATTCTAGGAACATGTGATATTACATGGGTTGGTAGGGAAACAATGTTATTTAGGTAATAACCTCGACCCGACTAGCCCAAATCTTGTAATAATTTTATTACAATGGTTTACAAACAAGAGATCACATTACCAAGGATGGATCAGTTTTATATTTTTCAAGAAACAAGATACATACATGGTTCCCTTTTTACATTAGTAATTAAAAATATTAAATAAAAAAGAAAATAAAATTCTTCTTGTCACTTGTTCAATGATTCCATCTTCATAACCTGGGGAACGAAAACAAATAAAAGGGTGAGCTCAAATGCTCAGTAAGGGTTATATGAAATAATAATAAGTGAATTAAATATAATATGGTATAGAAATTATGTAAAGGTAAATAATATAAAAAATACATGTCATCAATAAATTGAGATTGGAAATGCATTAAAAGATTTTGTCATGGTAAAAATATCATCAAAACTAATAATTGAATATTGAATGATGAAAATACATATTTTTTGGATTCCATGTATTTGGAATGTGAACCATTATACTATCAAGATAGTTTAATTATGTGGGTAAAAACTGGTTTGAATTTGTTTGGAAACAAACATGAATGTTTTTTACCAACTATTTTGTCTTTTGTGGCCTGTTTATTCATCAAGGTGCTATATATAACCAGGCCCCAACCGTCACTGTAAGTCCAAAGTATTCTTCATACATATATTTAATTCAATAGAAATATTCAAATAGAATACTGTAAGTAAAAAAGGTATATAACTAAGACAAGAATCATATCCATGAAATATGGATATTTAATGAAAATTTCAATGAATGTTGTTTAAATGGAATTATATATATACCACACAGAATGAGTAAGTTGTGAATAAGAATAACCAAAGGAAATGTCATAATGGTATCAATGGAAAAATAGATTAAAATCATAATTAGACATCTATAAGGTAAAAATTAATAGATCATGATAAATTATGTCCAACTGAAGTGAAAACATGTAAAAAGAGTTTTTAAGAAACTATAGAAAAGAGGTTCCTTAGTGTGGTTTAAGGAAAAATATTAAAGAGTTTAAAACAAACAAAAGATTTTCTATTTTAAATAAACTATAAATTAATGAAGAATGATTTTCAAGATACAAAGGGTGATTTTAGAAAGATATTGGTAGCTTAAAACATATTTTGGATGGTACTTAAATATGGGTAATAAATTTGGGAAGTTCCCTTTAATTGAGCTTGCTTATCGGGAGGAAATGAAAAGAAGACCATATAAAACAGTCTTTACCCATAAAAGAAAAATAAAATTATCTAGATACAAGCTTTTAAAACATTTTAATATAATGTAGATAAAGTATATAGAAATAATTAAGGGTTATATTAGGGTAAACAGATATAAAATGTTACTCGAATGTAAAATGGAGGTTCAAGGATAATCTATTTCCTTATGTACAAATGTGTTCTGCACTTGACCTTAATGTCCTTTATAATCAAATTAAATTAAATAATTAATTAATTCATAAAATTATATACATGTATTTGAATTAATTTAAACTTTTTAAGTTCATTTATGACTTTTTTATGAGTTTTAGGATACAATTTTATCATTCATGAGTGTTTGTTTCCTTGGTTCTCATGATCGATTTACTTGGTTACATGTATGGATAGATCATGTAAAATGAGAATAGTTTTCTAGAATAGAAATTACATGAAATAAATGAAACTAAATAATATTAAATTTTTATATATTTCATTCATTTATATGGTATTAATAATTATTATTAGATAATATTTAAGTGATAAACATTTAGATTATTTTGGCATTTTTTCAATCATCACAAACTAGTTTTGTTTTATTAATTAATATTATGTATATATACTAGTTATATAAATTTAAATAAGTTGTAATAAATATATTATAATATTTTATTAATCAGAGTAAATTTTTTTATAACTATCTTTAAAGGTGTAAATGATAAACAAAAACACGTTTCCCACGAAGGTGGTAAATCGACACCTCACAGACGATATTTTCATTTTTAGAATAAAAGAAAGATGATAAGAGACATGATGGTTGATTTTACATTTAAAAAATAACATTACATTATATATAAGATAATGGATTTATTATTAATGTTTGGACAGTTGAGGTGAGGAGAGTCTAAACAAAATAAAAGAAAGTGAAAAGAAAATAAAGAAAGCGAAAGAGGATTTTAGCTCTTGAATTCTTCTCCTTGAGAACTTTCTAACGGGACTTGGGTTTAGTCTTTTATTAAAACCAAAGGCTCTTAGACATGGAGGAGATACCTGGGAAGAGTATTGGGTAGAAATTGGATAGTATTTAAGGCTTTAGTGGAGTCTGGATAATAGGTGATGAGGGGAGGTATTTATAGTGGGGGAGAGGAATGTTTTATTTATTATTCTATTCATTATTTTATTATTTTGGAACAAGACAAGAAATAATGATGAGTATCTTGACTAAATAGAGTAAATAGTGCATGTAATTTTGAACCAATGGTGATTACATCATCTATGCATCATCTATGACTCAATAATTCATGTATTTATCATATACTACGAATTATTGTATTTCACTATTCAATAAAAATTCACCTAATTTAGAAAAATCCCAAAAATTAACCCTAAATATTATTTTTGATAAGAATTATAAAATGAAATGAATATTTTAAAAATAATTTTCTAAATCTGAGAAATAAAATTTTTCATTAAAATCATCATTTACATTAAAAATACAAATTTTAAAATTATTACTCAATTTATAACACTTCAAAAAATTAACTAAGGGCTTAGAGAATTATACTATAATCCTATGAAAACATAATATTGTTTTATGAATCTATTTTATAAAAATAAATTTATTTTAAATATTAATATTAATTATAAAATTGTGAATAAAATTTTATGTTTTATAAAAATACCAACACTTAATTTATCATTTTTGAAAAATTTATTTACATATACTATTTTATAATTATATCATATTCTCATTTAAAGACACAAAAATTTTATTTTATAATTTCATAGGTGAGATTAATATTCTATTGTCCAAATTAATATTCTTTAGGGTCACATTAATATTCCAAAGTTCATGTTATTATTTCATTGGTATATGTTCTTTAGTTTCTAGAAAAAGCCTCTTATTTTTTTCATTCTTCATTTATAGAGTTTTATTTATGTTTTGTATGTTATTTTATATGATTTATACTATATGGTATAATTTTTTTCAATGTAATCTTTCAAATGAATTGAATTTATTTATGAGGATACATATAGTAAAATCTTGGGGTGTTATATTCTTCCATCCTTTAGAAATTTCATCCTCAAAAGTTTTGATGAAAATTTCCCTCTAAACAGATGTCGGTGGTTCATATTCATAACATCCTCAGATTCCTATGTTGTTTCATTCATTTTATGGTTTCTCTAAAGAACCCTTTCCAATCGAGTCATTAAATTTATCAATATATTATCTTTTGTGTCATGAATTTTGATAGGCACTTCTTAATAAGACAAATCAGGTTCTAGTTCTATTTCATTATAATTGAGTACATGCAACAGGTATAGAGTTTAATTCTAGAAAAATGATATGTGGAATACATAATAAACATTTTAGAGACTTGGTGGCATTTTTAATCAATAAATACCAAACCTTAAACCTTATATAATCTAGATAATTCAGCTAGAATAAACATAGTACATTCCTAAAGATCTTTTCAGTTTGGATTTTTATAGAATTTGGACATAAGTAAACAAAACAGCCCATAGGAATAAACAATGGTAATACTAAAAAAATTATCCTTTTTTTTAAAACATAATTATTTAACAAAACATGAATTCTCCCATGATAAATATTTAAAACTTTCATCTTGGCTTATTATTTTATCTTACCCGTCCTAAAACTGTATGAAAAGCATTTTAAAACTTGGTATGAGAAAAAAAATCTTAGTAAGGGACATGAAAATAAAATAATCTTTAGTCCATGAATACTTATAAATATATGAAATTATTTTCACAAAGATATACTTCACACCCATATATTATCATATACATACTTCTAAAAACAAGTGATATCCATAAAACATAAAAAACATAAGAAACCTAAAGGTTCCATGGGGAATTACTTACTTAATATTGCAACCCTGACAGATACTATATAATTTTTAACCCTCATGGTTACCTTACAATGTAACCCTCGTGACTACCTTATAGTCTAACCATCACAGTCACACATATAGTAACAATACGACCATCCTCCAACATAAACATACAAAATGAATTAGAGGGAGATATAGGTTCCAATTTTCATCATAAAAAATTCCCAAGAACTATAAATTAATCATAAAATATGAATACTTGCAACCTAAATACATTCCTTTTGAATTTTGTAAAAATAAAAATATAAAGTGGATTTTTAAAGAAAAGTCCCTTACCTCAGGTTCATCTTACATAAAACGTGTTCAAAACACCTATATAATGGTTTAAAGAGTTTTATTAATATATTAAATATCTATATTTATATATATTACCTTATATGTTATTTTAATATCACCGTTCCACCCATTTATTAATAATAATTTGTTATTTCTATTGTTTTTGGTGCGTTATTTTCAAGGTTTTTATGGTTGGTTCATTTTGGATTTTCTTGTCAAAGGGAAGAGAGACTCCAAAAGTGGAATGATATTGTATTAATATATATAAATAATATTAAATGATATCTTATATCACTTTTTTGATATTAAAATGATTTATTAGATAAAACATTAATTAAAATCAGTAAATTTATTTTGGCAGTTACACGACCATCACGAACATATATCATTTAATTTAACATCACATTTATATATTGGTTCCAGAACATTATATAACTTATAATTTTTATATGAAAAACTAAATTAACCATATTAATGGTCTTATGACCATCCTTGAAGTTATTAGATGAAAATGAAAACACATCATTCATGATGATGGTAAATCAACACATCACAGACGATGTTTTCATTTTTTTAGTATAAGAGGAGAAGAGGAGGGGTTTGATCATAAATATTACATTAACAAAATAACATTCCAATATATTTAAGATACTATAGCTATAATTTCATGTCTATAAGGGGAGGATAGGATATAAAAGGAAAATAAAATAAATTGAAAATAAAATGAATGAAAATAATAGAATATTTTACCTCTTGAATTATTCTCCTTAAGAACCTCCTTAAGGAACTTGATTTTGGAATTTTAGTGAGAACAATAGGTCTTGGATAGGGGAAGGAGACATGGGAATGTAATTTTTAATAAATTAAACAATTTAATATTCAATGATGAGTGAGTAGAAGATGTGGTGAGGGATGATATTTATAGTGGAGGATAGGGGTGTTTTCTCATTATTTTATTCATTAGTTTATTATTTTTGATCAAGACAATGAATGTTTTATAATTATACCTAAATATATTAAAATAATGAAGAGGACTTCTATATTAATCTTATTACATCATAAATTTTTCAATTAATAGTGTATTTAAGTTATTATTTAAATATATTGTAAATTAATGTATTTTACTATTCACAAAAAATCAACTATTTCAAAAAAATACCAAACAATTTACCCTAATTTTTTTTGAAGTATAGAATTAAAAAATTAAACTCTATTTTAAAAAATTATTATTCTAAATATGATAAATTTAATTTTTAATTAAAATCATTATTTAATAAAAAGATACTGAATTAAAATATTTAACTGATTTTATGACACTTTGATAATGTAATTATGGTCTTATAAAATTATAATATAATCATAAAAAACAAAATATTAATTTAAGAATATATTTTATGAAAATAAATTTTCTTCTAAATCATTATATTATTTATAAAATTGTGAATAAATATTTATGTTTCACAAAAATACCAACACTTAATTTATCGTTTTCAAAACATTCATTTACATATTCAATGATATAAATATACCATGATTACATTTATAAGATACATAAATTTTATTTATTATCTCATATGTGAGGTCACTATTCTATTAGTATATATTCTTTAATTTTTATATATACAACTTATTTCATTATACATTTATTATGAATTTAACAATTTAATTCCTGAAAGAAAAAATTATTTTATAACTACCTGGGTTGTTAAATTCTCCCCACCTTTCATAAATTAAATCCTAATAATTTTTATTTAATTATTTAATAAGTTATGATACATTTCCCTCATAGAATTTTTGTATTCCCATGTTTCTTCTTCAACCATTTGGTTTCTCTAAAAAACATTAACCTAGTAAATTATCTTATTCCACAATACATTCTCTCTACAAAATAAATTGGTAAGGGTTTCTCTTCATAAGAAAGGTTCTATTCAAGTTGAAATTATTTTAGGATCAAAACATGAGATTCATCTGGAACTTAATTTCTTAACATCGAAACATTAAAAACATTGTGTGCCTGAGATAACAATGGAGTCGAAGCTACTCAGTAGGCAACTGGTCTAACTTTCTCTACGATATCATAAGGACTAATAATCCATGGACTTAAATTTAATTTATTACCAAAATGTATAATACTTTTCCATGGAGATATTTTGATGAAAACCTGATCACCTACCTCAAAAGAAAATTCTTTTCACTATTCATCTACATAACTTTTTTTCCTACTCTTAGCTATTCTCATGTGTTACTAGATCATCTTAACGTTCTCAGCCACTTCCACTACTAATTTTTGATCCGATCTAATTACCTTCACATAATTCATTCCGAAATGTTGGCGTTAGACACCAATTTCCATATAATTCTTTAAACTACACCATATTTATACTAGAATAAAAAATATTTTTATAAGAAAAATCAACTCATGAAAAATTTTGATCACAACATCCTTGGTAATCCATTGAAAAAGATCAAATCATGTCCTCAAATGACTGAATTATTCACTTGGTCTATCTATCAAATTGAGGATGAAAAAAGTGCTGAAATTCAATTTTATTCAAAAAGAATTCTGAATGACTTTCCAAAAGTTAAAAGTAAATCTTGGATCATAGTCAGATACAATGGATATAGAAACTCCATTTATCCTGAAAATAAATATTAGGTATAGTCATGAAATTTAATCCAAAGATATAGTATCTCTACTAGGAATAAAATTTGTTGGTTTTTTCAGTTGTTCAACAATAAACTAAATCACATTCTTACCTAAAAAATTATTTGTTAGTCCAACCATGAAATCTGTGGATACTTTTTCCCATTTTCACTCTAGAATTGGCAAGGACTGAAACATCCAATTTTCTAATTATCTCTCTACTTTAACCTATTGAAAATTCAAAAATTTCATTGTAAAATCATCAATATCTTATATCATTCCATACCACCAGTAATACTACCAAAGGACTCTATACATCATAGTGATACCAAGTTGATCTGAAAATGAAGAACTATGCGACTCACTTAACAACTCTTTCTTCAGATATAAATCACAAGGTATACAAAATCTCTTCCCAAATTTCAAAATACAATATTTTTCAATATTAAATTCTAGAAACATACCATTTTCATCAATCCTAACTTTTTATGTAACTCAATATCTTTCTTTTATGATTTCATATTTATATCTGATAGGAATGACTGCACTGAAACCTAAAAAATTGGTAATTTCTTGCACCAACATCTTCAAATATAATATTCATCAAATCATAAACCGAGGGGTTATGTTCCAAATGTAACATGGTAAATTATGTATGATGTTTCAACTCAAGGAATATTTCACATTGTTTTATTTTCTAGGATGGTAATCGATCATGTAATTATAATCCTTTATCAGTTTAAGACAACTTCTCCACCTCATGTTCATTTCCTTCTAAGTGAATATATATTTCAAACATTTATGGTTTGTATATAATTCACATATAGATCCATATAAATTATTCCCCCAAATTTTAAATTAAAAAAACATATCTAATATTTCCAAATCATGTGTGAGATAATTTAATTCATGAGGTTTCAATTGTCTCGAAGCATAAACAATTACTAGATCATTCTACATCAGACCACAACCAAGTCCCTTCAATTAATCATATATGTATATGAAAAAATCACCATTAATAGAAAGTAGGTCCAAAACTGGAGCATTATCTAATATTCTCTTCAATTTAAAAAAAACAAAACATTCTTCAATCCAAATAAATTTAACCCCTTTCATGTTAACTTAGTTAGCGGGCTAGACAACCATGTAATGTTTTTAAAAAAAATCCAGTAATAACCTACTAATCCAAGAAAACTATTAATATCTATAATATTTATAGGTCTTGGCCATTAATAAGCCACTATTGTTTTGGGGGGTTCAAATGTTATTCCATAATTATTTACAATGTTCCCATGAAAATTAATCTATTGTGAAAAAAATAACATTAACTAAATTTCCCATATAACTTATTTTATTTATGGGATTTTACGAAAATCCTCAAATGTTTTTCATGATCCTCATAACCATTTGAATAAACCAAAATATCATCAATAAAAAAACAAAAAACTCATCCAAAAAATCCTAGAATAGTCTATTCATAAGCTCCATAAAACTAGAAATGGCGTTTTTCAAGACAAAGGGAACAACAACAAACCAATAATACCCATATCTAGTTTAGAATTCTATATTCTGAATTTCATCTTCCTTAACCATCAGTTGATGGTACCCAAATCTCAAGTCAATCTTGAAATAATACTAAACTCCCTAGATCTGATCAAACAAGTCATCAATATGAGGCAATGAATACTTATTCTTAATAGTAATGTTATTAAAATCTCTATAATAAATGATAAACCACATAAACCCATCTTTCTTTTTAACAAATTAAATAAGAGCACACCATGGTGTCGTGCTAGGATGAATGAAGCCTCTATCAAAAAAATCTGACAAATGATTTTTCAATTATAGAAGTTCCACTTAATCCATTTGATAAAGGGTATTCTGTGATTTTCTTAGAATGAGGAGCTAAGTCAATAGTAAATTAAACTTTTTTGAGCAGGTATAACACGGGGAAACACATTAGGAAAAATATTCAGGTGTTCATTTAACTCCGACACGTCATTAATAGGAATAATTCCCTTGTTTTAAAAAATATGTTCAAGATAAGTTTCATTTCGTTCATTTAGAAATTTTTCATCGTCCTGAAATGTTATAAATGATATGGATCAATTAATTTATAAAAAACATAAAATCATACTAATAACAATTTCTTTAGATCTACAATCAGTCTTAGAATGATAAAAAAAGAATTCCAATACATACCTAGAATAATATCAAACTTCACCACATACAACAACATAAAGATTCTTATAATTCCTTTTTTCCTTAATATTTTCCCCTGGTGTTTTTACCATAAGTTTTAAGTTCATATATTGATGTTGAATTTCTAATTAAACATAAAATTAATAAAAAAAAGGAATTTGTAGATCCTATATAAAACTAGATATGAGAAAAGCATTAGTTAATAAATAATGTACTTAATACTGCTTTATTGTATGTCGTAATATCTACTGACTTAGTCACAAAGAATTTCACTACACCTTTGTTATTATAATCTAGCTTGTTTCCATCTTTCAGATCTTTCTTTGGAAGGTATTTCCATAATACCCCATCTCACTACATTTAAAAAACATTACAATTTTCTTATCATAATTAACCATACCAACACTAAGATCATTTTCATTGCAATCTCGGTCCATATTTCCAAACATACCACATCAAAAACACTTCCAATATTTTGTGAAGACATTACAAAAGGTGTTTTTTCCCACACATTCCAAAAACTAGAAACTGAAATTTCTTACCTTTAGATTTATTTGATTGATTCTTACCCATTTATATGCATCTAGATCTTTTATTATGGTTGTTTTCAAAGAACATGTGGCCATCTAAAAACCTCATTTATACCCTCTCATCACATCAAACAGGTTTCTCATAAACTTTGAATTCATGAGATTCCAATTCCCTTCTATATCTTGGCTTCAGTCCAGAGTAAATATGATTTATTCTATAACCAAGATCTCGAATAATATTTGGAACATATCTTTCCAATAAAGTGAAGTTTTCTTCATACATAGACATTTTATTATCTTAATTTTGTTTAAATTCCATGAATTTATTTTCCATCCAAAGTCAAACCACATTTGGAAAATATTTTTCATGAATAATATTTTTAAATTCATCTCATTCAAAGGCATCGATCTCATCATTATCCATAATATTTTTGACCCTTGAACACTACTAGTCATTTTCACCATCAAAATGGTAAATTTAAATACTATCCTTTTGATAATATTAACACCTCATAACATTGAAAATATTTTCAAGGGCATTAATCTTCCCTTCAACCACCATCGGGTCAGAATATCCTTTGAAAGTAAAAGGGTGATACCTTATAAACTATTACACTATCATCATGTTACATTGTAGTAACTATGGTTTATCTCTTGAATAGATTCCACCACTATTTATAACCTACAAAAACTGATCCATTACTATTACAATATGCTTAGTTCCAATTCCCACAATTCCAGGTTGTGGATTCTAAATGATATCATCCACTCATTAGCTTCCTACTTTAGCTTCCTTATTTCTTTTAAAAATAACAATTATGGAAAAAATATCTTAGATTAACAAATTTTAAAATCGTGATATTCAATATCATTTCAACACAACGATGAGGTAAAAATAATTTATGGTATTATATTAATATAATCTTAACCACTAATGTTATTTAAACTCTGCTATGATACTAACTATAAGGACCCGACATTTAACATTAAATAATCTAGTTAATTCAACTATAATACAATTATTACGTTCAAAAATATATTTTCGGTTTCTATTTTTAGATAATTATGATATAATTCATACATAGTAACCCAAAATAATAACAAATATTACTACAAAAATAGTATCCATTTTTTTATAAAACCAATGTTTTTAATAAAACATCAATTTTTTCCATGATAAATCTTCAAAAAATTCATCTCGGATTATTCTTTTCCCTTAACCTTCCTTAAACCTAGTGAAGAACACTTTAAAACATGCGATGAGCCCAAAAATCTCTATAAATGACATAAAAATAAAAGAACTGTAAGTCTATGAATACTTTTACAAATATGAAATTATTTTCAAAAATAAATACTTCCCACCCTTAAATTATAATATATAAAAAATAGAAAACATAAATAAAACATAAAGGTTACATGAGGAATTACATACATAATATTGTAACCCTTAGGACTACCATTTGATTTTAAACACTCTTGACTACCTTACAATGTAACAATCACGACTAACTTATGGTGTAACCATCGCAATTATACTGGGAGTAACCATACAGCTGATCTATAACATAAACATACCCAATGAATTGGAATTAGATATAGGTATGAAACTTCATAATAAACAATTCACAATAGCTATAACATAATCATAAACCATGAATACTTTCATCAAAAAAAAATATTCCTTTTGAATTTTGTAAAAATGTAAATTTAAAAGATAATTTTTAAAGCAAAGTCCCTTACCTTGGGTTCATTTTACATAAAAAGTGTTCATAACACCAATATAATGGTTTAATAAGTGTTATTAATATATCATAATACATTATATTATCATTTAATAACAACTTTACTCCAATTTATTAATAATATTTTCTTACTTCCATTGTTTTGGGTGCGTTCTTTCCCTAGTTTCCATGGTTGGGTCATTTTGAATTTTTTTTAATTGGAAGCAAGAATCTAGAAGTGGAAGGAAATTGTATTAACATATTTACATAATATTAAATGATATTATATATAACTTTTTCATATAAGGATGATTCATTAGATAAGTCATTAATGAAAATTAGTAAATTTATTTTGGCGGTTTTAGAACCATCACGAACACATATCATTTTATTTATTATCATGTTTATATATTGGTTCAAGAAAATTATATAACATATAATATGTATAAAAAAATATGATTTAACTATAATAATCGTTTTATAACCGTCATTGAATGTAGTAAGGGAAAATGAAAACACATTTTTTATGATGATGATAAATCGACACTTCACGGACGATGTTTTCATTTTTTTAGTATAAGAAGAGAAGAGGAGGGGTTTGATTATGGATATTACATTAACATAATAAAATTAAATTATATTTAACATAATGGATTTATCATGTCACTTGGATTAGGTGAGTTTATGAGATAAAAATAAAAGTAAATAAATAGAAATGAAAATGAAAGAGGATTTTACCTCTTGAATTCTTCACCTTGAGAACCTCCTTAATGTTCTTGGTTTCATCCTTTTGGTGAGACCAGAAGATCTTGGGTGTGGGTAAGAGTCTTAGAAATGGAATATGGAATCAATTAAACAAAATAAAAGGCTTTGAGTTATGGGGAGAAGAGGTGGTGAAGGGTGACACTTAAAGTGGATAAGAGGGGTGTTTTCTCATTTTTTTATTCATCATTTTGTTATTTTGGCACAAGTTAATGAATAGTTTGAGAATTATAACAAAATATATTAGAATAATAATGATGATTTCAAGATTATTGTGATTACATCATTAATGAATCATGTAAGTTTGTATTTAACTTATAATGTATATATACAGTAACTTATCATATTTTACTATTCACCCTAAATTCAACTATTTCAACAAAATCCCAAAAAAATACTTTAACAATTTTTTGATATGTAGAATTAAAAAATGAAATCCATTTTATGAATATAATTTTTTAAATATGATACATTTAATTTTTAATTAAATTCATTATTTAATCAGAAAATACAGATTTTTAAATTATAACTATTTTTATGACCTTTCAAAAATTAATTAATGTCTCATAAAATTGTCTTATAATTATAAGAAAACAAAATATTAATCTATTAATAAATTTTATGATGAAAAAAATATTTTAAATCATTATATTAATTATAAAATTATGAATAAATATTTATTTTTCACAAAAATACCAACACTTAATTTATCATTTTCTAAACATTTGTTTACATATTCTATGATATAAATATACCATGATGTAACTTATAAGATACATAAATTTTTTTATAATCTAATATGTGAGTTTAAGATTCTATTATTATAGATTCCTTAATTTATATAAATACCTCTTATTTCATTATTCATTTACAATGAATTTAACAATTTAATTCCAAAATGAAAATAAATTATTTTATAAGTACATGGGTTGTTAAATAATAGGTAAGATGTGGATCCCGTAATTTCTAGAATTTATAATATTCTAATGAATCTCGGTCTCAATTTCACTTTCTTGCAAAACCTAAAGAATCTCTTCTATAGAGATACTTTTATAAATACATGATCTCCCACTTGAAAATGAAAATCCTTTCTCTGGTTGTCAACATAACTCTTTTACCTACTTTGAGCCACTTTGATATGAGCCTAAATATTATTTACTGTTATCATTATATCATAAATATGTTTTGTTCCTACCAGTTTCCTCTCACCATCTTCATCCCAACAAGTTGGAGTACGACATTTCTTTCCATATAATGCTTTATATAGCACCATTTGAATACTTTAAAGGACACTAATATTGTAGGAAATTTCTACCAAAGGTAAATACAGATCCCACATACCTTAATAGTCAACTTATAATGATCTCAACATATCTTCTAATTTTTGAATCATCATTTCAGATTGTCCATTGGTTTGAGGATGATAAGAAATACTCAAATAAATCTAAGTATCTAGATCCTTCTATAGACTCTTCCAAAATTTTGAAGTAAAATGGAGATCTCAATCAGACACAATCGATAGATGTCCACCATGAAGTATTACAAATTCATTAATATAGAGTATTTATAAGAACTCATAATTTAAATTTTCCTTTATAGTAAGGAAATGTGATGATTTAGTAATTAGATAACAATTACCTTTATTACATGATTCTTTCTTGGAATATTTGGTAATTCAGTGATGAATTACATAGTAATTTCATCCTACTTCCACATACGAATAGATATAGGTTTAATGACTTCTCTAGGATTTTTTATCTCAACATTCACTTGTTGAAAAACTAGGAATCTTGAAACATAGTTAGTAGTTTCCCACTTCATATTATCCCACAAAAATTATTATTTCATATCTCTATTTAATTTCATATTACTAGGGTTTAAAGAGAAATTTGAGCTATGAGAATCATATAATAGTTCCCTTTTTGGATCAGCTATAGAGGGAACACAAAGACTCTTAAAAAATTTCAGAATTCCATCCTTATAAACAAAGTCTTCCAATATCCCATCATTCACAACTTTAATTTTCATTTCAATATTCTCATCATCATACTAAAAACTTTTAATACTTTCCAACAAAGATGGTCGGGAAACCGACTAAAAAATTAGTGATGTTTCACCTTTATTGATAATTCCCATATCCACATTAACTAGATCCATAAATACTAGATACCTTTAAATCTTCATTATTTTTTTAAACCCGTGATTTTTTATAGACAATATATCTATTACCTTATTTTCCTTCCCAAGGTGATAATGTATTAAACAATCATAATACTTGAGTTGCCCAAGCCACCATATTTTCCTAATTTTGAGTTCCTTATTTAAGATGATATATTTCAGACTCTTGGGATATGTATATATCTCACATCATTCACCATAGAGATAATTTCTCTATATCTTTAGAGAAACAGCTATGACTGCTAACTCAATATCATGAGTTGTATAATGATGATCATGATACTTAAACTACATTGATGCACAAGAAATAACTATATCATTTTTCTATAAGGACGCAACCCAATCCATTCTTTGATGCATCATTGTATATCATAAAACCATCATTTCTTAATGGAATAGTCAAAATTAGAGCATTGAACAATCTTCTCTTCAATTCTTAAAAAAATTATACATTATTTTGTCCATAGAAACTTAACCCATTTATGTGTGAGGTTGGTTAATGGGTTATCCAATTGAGAAAATTTATAAATTAAATGCTAATAGTATCCTTATAAACTAATGAAACTACATATCTCTATTATGATCATTGGTGTAGGCCATTTCTGAACTTACTTTTTCTTCGTAGTATCAATTGAGATTCCATCCTTAGTGACAATATGTCCTAGAAAAGAACTTTTTTGAATAAATAATTAACACTTTCTAAACATCCATATAGATCTTTTCATTTAAGAGTCTTGTGAACAAATCTATAAGTGGTTATCACAGTCCTCATATATTTTTAAGTACACCAAGATATCATCGATAAATAGTATAACAGCATTATCAATATTTTCCTTCAAAACTGAGTTCATCAGGTCTATGAAAATAAATGGCACATTATTCAGTCCTAATGGAATTACTATAAACTCGTAATGTCTATACCTAGTTCAGAATATTGTCTTACAAATATCTTCCTTCCATACATTTAGTTTATGATATTTAGAATGAAGGTGAATCATTAAAAAAATAGCTCTATATATTTGATCAAATAAATAATCAATTCAAGGAAGAGGATACTTATTATTTATTGTAATTACATTGATCTCTCTATAGTCAATGCACAACCTCAAGGATCTATCTTACTTCTAAAAAATGGAATAGGGGCTCCCCATGGAGAAACACTAGGGTGAATAAATCCCTTATTATTCAAATCCTCTTGTTTATTCTTCATCTCCACTAATTACATAGTTTCCATTCTATAAAAAGTATTTGATATTGGTTTTTCATCAGGTATTAGATCAATGGTAAATTCAACTTCATGATATGGGGGGATTATAGGTAATTCCTTAGGTAATACGTCAATTTATTCCCATACAATTAGTACATTATAAATTTGAAGATGACTTTCCTCATAATTAGATATTTTTTCTCTTTCTCCCCAATAATTTCATTCAGTAGAGCTACTAGTGGTGGATATATATAAGAATTAGATTATGAATTTTCTTCATTAGAAATAATAGATTCTATATATTCCTCACAAATTGTAATTTCTTTCTTCTTTTAATAAATTCTCACATCATATTTTGAAATATAGTTTATTCTAAAAAATTTAAAAATTTAACCATAGGTATGATGATATGGTAAACAAATAAATCACATTTGAATACCATAATGGGAACTTATGAAAACATTTTTTCAATGAGACTTCCCGTATGTGTTTTTACTAATAACTCCATTATTAAATCAAAAGAGAAATATCTAATTTTCTGGTAAAATTGGGTAGATATAAAAGAGTGTTATGATCCCGAATCAAATAAATCATTGGATAAATTAGAAGATATTATTAACGTACCTACCACCACATCATTGGGTACATCTAATTAATCTGGGGTGATCACATAAACATGGAAATCTCCCCTTGGCCTCTTCTGTGGTAGATTCCCCTGATGATTAGGACACTGATTTGAATAATTCCCCTATTAATTATATTTGATGCATTGAACTTAATTGATTTGTTTCTTTTCGTTTTATTCATTAGATCAATGACCCATTTCTTCACACTTATAAAAAACTCACATGTCTTTAAAGTATTTATTAGGATGATTCCTTTCAAAATTTTCATAGAATGGAAATTTATACATTTCCCTATTCTTCATTGACTCTTCTGCCTTTGCATGGTTCTCAAAATACCTTTTCTTCTCCGGGTTTCCATTGAACATGTACAATCTGTAAAATTAGTTACCTATTTTTTTGTAACTTAATACTATTTAGTCATGTGATGAATTTTTTTGAGAATACAATGACCTTAAGAGACTTGGTTAAGACCTTAAATTAAATGATAAATATTTTTTTCTGAATCAAGTATATAATCTATAGCATACCTGGCTAGTCTGATGAATGTAGCCTCATGCTCTACAATAATCTCTTCTTCCGTTTTCTTTTAGTTAAGGAATTTTCTTTTCATTTAACTTCATTTATCATGAGGAAAGTATTTATCAAATAATTTTTTTAAAAAATTTCCCCATTACAAGTATTCTATTTATTCTTCCTCCTTAGTATTCTAGATCAAATACAACCATTGATCAACATCACCCTTGAGCCAATATACTATCGGTACTACCTTTTCATTTTTATTTCATCCCAATGCTATAAATATCTATTCAATGGACTTTATCAACTCTATAACTACCAATAGGCTAGTGGTCCCACTAAAATATGGGGGTTTGTTCCACATGAAATGATCCAAAATAGTTGTATTATGTTTATTGGTCATAACCTGAGTAAATTTTCTTCATATGGACATGATTTTCTCAGCTCCAACACTAACTATGTTAACTTGCTCATATGGACAATACCTACATTGTTTTGGGTATTGATTCCTTTCATTTTATTCGGAACCATTTCTAAACCATGGAATACACTATATTAGGTTATGCATAATTTTTAACTAGAAAAACACTTAACATGAATCGAAAATTTATGTATATCCAATCTCATAATCATAAAAAATGTTTCTTTGGGGACATATTTACTTTTAAATATTTAATTTTGGTTTATAAAGATAATTTGAAATATCCCAATCATATACATTAGGAGTGTCAAACCAAGTGCATAGTAAGGACCATTTTCATGTACCAAGTTTCGATGAGTCAGGCCAGATGAACCTTATCAAAGATGTTACCACTAGGTACATTTTATCTAGATTTGAATCCACATATTGTATCCATATATGGTTGTATTTCTAGAAATACCCACATAAAATTTATCTTACCAAAAAATTATGATATTATTATATGCTTATCTTAAATGTCTATCTCAGTGTTATGTTCCCCAAAATATGTTTTCTAAATCTAGTTACCAATATTTCTCCAAAACATCCCCTGATACCAACTATAACAACCCGAACCCGAGTATCCTAGAGACAGTGGTCATTTTATTACAATGTCATAGATATAAGAGGTCACATCACCATGGATCAATAAATTTAGTAGTATTGAAGAAACTAGATACATACAAGGTTCCTTTGTTTCATTGTTAATTAAACATAGTACATACAAAAAATAAAATGAACTGATTTTAGTCACTTATTGAATGATTTCATCTTCACAACATGGGGAAAGAAAACAAATAAAAGGGTGATCTCAAACACTCAGTATGGGTTATATGAAATAATAATAATTGAAGTAATGTCAATAAGAAATTAACATTATGGTAATTTAAATAATCTAGAAAAAAACATGACACCAATATGCTGATATTGGAAATGTACCCATAGATTTTTCCATAATCAAGGAAATTAATAACTGAATATTGAGTTAAGAAAATGCTTATTTATTATATGTCATGTATAAGTTAAATGAACCATAATAAAGTAAATACGGTTTAATTATATGGGAAAAATCCATCTAAATATATTTTGAAACAAACAAAAATGGTCTGTCACAAACTGTTTTGTCTTATGATACCTATCAATGCATTGAGTGGCTATCTATAACTAGGGCCCACCCGTCACATTGATTCAAATGACTTATTAATACATATAGTTAATTAAATAATAACATTTAAATAGAATACCATATTTAATAATGGTATACAGTTATTACAATATTATTATCCAAGAAACACGTATATTTAATGAAAATTTCAATGAATTATGATAAAAGGAAAGAATACATATGCTACACAAAAAGAATAAGTGGTGAATAAGAATAACCAAAGGAAATATCCTAATGGTATCCATGAAAGAATGTATTAAAATAATAATTAGAAATTCATAAGGTAAAAGGGTATAGATCATGATAAATTATTTCTAACTAAAGGGAACAAATGTAAAAATTGTTTTTAAGGAACTATAGAAAAGTGCCTCTTTAGTACAGTTTATGATAATATATTAAAGAGTATTAAAATCGGACAAAGAATTTTTTGTTTGCATAAAACTAGAAATGAATTAAGATTGTTTTTATTGATAATATTAGTGAATTTAGAAAAATATTTGTAGCTTAAAATATATTATGGATGGTACTTTAAAATGGATAGAAAATTGAGAAGTTCACATTAATTGGGCTCGCTTATCGAGAGGAATTGATAAGGAGAACTTATAAAACATAAATTACCCATAAAAGAAAATGAATTGATATATATACAAGTTTTTAGAAATTATATAGATAATATAGAATAATTATATAAAAAATAGATGATTACATTAGGGTAAAGAGAGATAGAATGTAACTCGAATGAAAAATAGAGGGTTGGAGAGAATCTCTTACCTTATATAAGAATGTATTCTAAACGTGAACTAATTATCATATATAATAATATTAAATACATTAATTATTTAATTAATAACATTTTATAAATATGTTTTATTTATTATATTTTTATTAAGATCACTGATGTCTTTTTTTATGAGTTATAAAATACAATTTTATCGTTCGGGAGAATCCATTTCCTTGGTTTTAATGATCTGTTTAAATGTATACATGTATGAAAAAATCATGTAAAATAAAAATAATTGTCTATAATTAAACTTATATGTTATTAATAAAAATCTAAAATATTAAATGGTTATATATTTCATTCAGTTATATGGTATGAGGATGAATCATTAGATAAAACGTTAGTGATAACCATTTTGGAACATCACAAACTAGTTTGGTTTTATTAATCAATATTATGTTCTTATAATAGTTAATGAATTTTAAATAATTTCTAATACATGTATTATAATATTTTTTGACCATAAGGAATTTTTTATGTCCATCCGTAAAGGCGTTAATGAAAAATGAGGACACATCACCCATGAAGGTGGTAAATCGGCACCTCAAACGCAATATTTTCATTTTTAGAATAAAAGGAAGAGGAGAAGAGTCTTGATGGTGGAATTTACATTGACATAAAAAAATCATATTATTTATAAGATAATATAGTTATAATTCATTTTTGGATAAATGAGGTGAGTATATTATAAAAAATGAAAAGAAATTTACAATAAAATAAAGAAAGTGAAAGAGGATTTTACCTCTTGAATTATTCTCCTTGAGAACCTCTTTAATGGACTTGGGTTTGGTATTTTATTGAGACAAAAGGATATTGGAAATATGGGAGAGACATTTAATGATTATTTGGTAGAAATTGGACATGATTCAAGGGTTTATTGAAGTGAGGAGAAGAGATGGTTAGGGTTGGTATTTTTAGTGGTGGAGAAGAGTTTTTTATCATTCTATTCATTATTTTATTATTTTGGATCAAGACAAGAAATAGTGATGATTAATATAACTAAATATAGTAACTAGTTCATGTTATTTTGAAGAAATGGTTATTACATCATCCATAAATCATTTATGCCTCAATAATTCATGTATTTGGTTATATCTTGAATTACAGTATTTCACTATTCACTAAAAAATAAACTATTTTAGAAAAATCCAAAAAATTAACCCTAACCATTTTCTGACGTGTAGATTTAAAAAATTAAATCCATTTTTTGAAAATAATATTCTAAATATGGAAAAATTAATTCTTAATTGAAATCATTATTTACTCAAAAAATACCAATTTAAAGATTATAAATGATTGTATAACACTTTGAAAAATTAACAAAGGTCTCCTAATATTATATTATAATCACAAGACAAAAAAATATTAATTTATGATTCGAGTTTATGAAAATAAATTTATTTTAAGGGGTTTTATTAATTATAAAATTGTCAATAAACATTTATGTTTTATAAAATACCAACACTTAATTTATCATTTTTAAAATATTTATTTACTTATACTGTGAAATAATTATATCATATTTTCATTTATAATATGCCTAAATTTTATGTATACTTTCACAGGTGAGGTTACTATTATATTGACTGAATTACTATTCTTAAGGGTCATATTACTATTCCAATGGTCAAGTTACTATTTCATTGGTATATGTTCCTTTATTTCTAGAAAAATCATATTATTTAATCTATTAATCATTTATATAGTTTTAATTGTGTTCCATATGTGATTTTATAAGATTTATACTATATTAAATAATTTTGTGTGCATTGTATTCTATTGAATGAATCGAATTTATTTAAGAGGATATATACCATAAAATCATGGGGTGTTATAAGTTAAGTTTAATAATCAATCTAAACTGAGATATTGAATGATAAATAGATATTTAAATCCCCCTTTGATCTGACATTAAGACCATTATGTTTATTGAACCTACTAAATGAAGTGATACTGGTTGTAGGGTATATTCAAGGGTAAATATTATGCATCATTATTATTTGTGGTTATGTTAGAAATGGGTATCCCTTAGGATAGGTTAGAACCATAATAATAAAATATAATAATTAATTAAATAATGTTAAATATTATATATTCTAGTTTTTGGAGATCTAAGAATTTGTTATTTTTATAGGCATGGATCTAGGATGAAATCCACATCAGTTTTTCACTGAAGATGTTTAGAAGGATATTCCAGAAGATCACTACAGAGTTTTGGTCTATGATAAAGAAACATAGAGGAGGAAACATCGACAGTAGCAGTGCCAGAGTCTGGAGATGTATTAGGGATCTGATTCAGATTCAGTCCCTGAATATTGGTTAGGGTAGGTTGATATAGATTTTATATTGATCCATTCTTGGATGTATTGATGGGTTTCATTGGATATGAAAATTACGCATGGAACTATGAGACAGTGGTGTCCCTAATTACTCATGGTCTGTGAGACATCGATAATCTCATCAGAGAATTTATGAGAGTAGTTATTAATTGATTTCCTTTCTTAGACTAAAAAGTCATATATTTGTTGTGAGCTACATACATTTTGATAGGGTTGTTCCAACATGCAAGAATTTGGGATCAATTTTGAGACTCTTTCTTGATATGCTTTAGACCTGTATCTAGATGAAGAGGCTAGGGATAGACATTTCAAGGAGGCTTTGTGTTTAGATATTATAATCAAGATCACCTTGTTTATTCTAAAGATGTATCTCGAGGTACTGGAAAGAGAATAGGCTATTAAGAGAAATCATTTTAAACCAGATCATTATAAGAGGGGAATCATCATCATTCGTCATGAAGAATAATTGTGTTTCAATTATCCTACTTTCCTTGACATAAGAGCTTTCAGTTAGCTGCAGGTAGGTCACAAGCCTCATCATTTTTTTTATTTGGGGGTAGTAGCACTCAGACCTATTCCAAGAGATAAAATTCATGTTTATTTGTAGAGGATGAGGTTATCAGTGTTAATGGTGCCTCACCATTCCCAATAGTCAGTTTGATCCTGGTGTTATGCTTAAAGTTCCTCCATTGTGGAAGTTTCATTTGAGGATCTAGTAGTAGTGTTTTGGAATTTGGGATCAAAAGATAGAATATAGTAAAGGTAGAGTACATCAATGAGATTCTCCCCATCCTCAGAGTATAGAGCTCATCTATTAAGGTGATTATCAGTAGGGTTAGAGAGTTCGTTGAGTAGGTTGTGGTTGGCAATGTGCTTCAGTATTGCCGTTACTGAGTGAGCCTGATGTCATTCAGGGTACCCTTTTCTTTTTCGACATGATATCATGCTTTTTTTATTCATTATATAAAAATTATTTCTTATCATGTACCATCATCAATGTTTTGGGACATGTTGCATAGATACTTTCAGTTCTCTTCGTGTTGACTACAACAGTTTGACTTTTAGCTGACTTTGTATGAAGTATGCAAAGTATGTGAGCTACTGTTGGGGCCACACTACTCTTAGGGAGGCTTCTTATTTTTAAAAATACAACCAGACAATATAATACTCATCATGTATTAGATATATTTTTTATAGGCTATTGTGTATTTCTTCAAGAGGGAGGTTGGGTTCTATGATGCTGATGGAGAGATAAGAGTGTTTGTTTTCATGAGAGACCCTAAAATAAGTTGGAGGAGTGTTCCATCATTGTAATATTTTATGGATGATATAATGTTGATTTTATCAAAAGTTTAGTAATCAATGTTTCCTTGGGTCATATAATAATACACTAATTTCTTTCTAGAGGAGGTTGTAGCATTACCCCATCAACGGGAGATCGTGTTTGGGATCATTCTAGAGTAGGTTGTATCTATCAAATTGATGTATTCATATAGGATTGTACATTATGATTAGTGAGAGTTATGATGTTATCATAATGAATTGTTCTATCATGTTTTTTGGTCCAAGTGTGTCACAATGTGGTGCAATAGTTTTGTTTATGAAGAATACTGAGAATAGTTTAGGTATTTATAAAGATTATTGTCACTTGAACCAACTAAAGGTAATGAACCATAATAATCATTCAAAAATTGGTGATTTATTTAATTTTATGGAGGTATAAAGATGGTATTCAATGGTCGAAGTATGGTCAAAATATCATCAGATGTGGGTGAAGGATATGGATACCCCGAAGAATGCTTTTTTGTAATAGTCATGGACATTACAAGTTCATTGTAATGTCGTTTAGTGTGATGAATGATTTAGCTATATTCATGGGGTTGATAAAAATAGAGTTCAGTTTGTTTCTTGATATGTTCATGGTGGTTTTCATTGAGTAGATACTTGTGTACTCCATTTCCAAGGAGGAGAATTTAGATCATATGAATGTCATTTTAGGATTTATTCACAATGATTAGATATTTGGTATTTTTCTGATGCTTGAGTTATAGGCACATGAATTTCAATTCTTAGGTCATGTCATGTTTTAGAGAATAGTATTTATAGATACTTTGAAAATAGAGGTGGTTGTTTCTATGTAAATTCCCACGATAGTGGAAGAGGTGATAAAATTCCTTAGTATGGTCTGCTATTATAAGAGGATTGCAGCCAATTTATCTTGGATTGTGACTCCATTGATATTCTTGAATATAAATGATCAGAAATTATTATAGACCAACTACTGTAAGAAATATTTTGAGTACTTGAAGAAGAATTTGGTTAGTGCTCCATTCCATTGTTTTCTAGTGGAAGGAGTTTAGTTTGATATTTTTTATGAATCATGAATTGTCTTTGGTTATGTTTTAATGTAGTAAAGATAGGTTTTTTCTTATAGGTATCATATTTTATGTCCCCATTCACATAATTATTCCACCCATGATCATTGGTTTTTTGAATTTGTGTTTGATTTGAATTTGTGGTGATATTACCTCATTGGAGAGCATTTTATGGTTTCTAATTACCATAAGATCCTGAGGAATGTCTTCTACTAGTATGAATTGATATTGCACCAGCATCGGTGGATAGAATTATTGCAGGATTATGATTTTAACATTTTTTATATGCCATGGAATAGAAATTTTGTAGCTTATGCGTCACATAGTGAAACCATGTATAAATATAGGGATTCTTAGAGAGTGATAGAAGAACTCTTAGAAAGTCATCTAAATATGGGAGAGGTTAGATAAAAATGTTGTATTTCCAAATGAAAGTGCAATTGTATTTAGTGAAGAAGGTGGAAGAGTCCCATGTTGGGGATTTTGAGGTGGAGGTATGGATGGACCAAAAAAAATTGGGGATTCCCCCGATGGTTGGTCTGAGGATAGATAACACCAAGTGATATTCTAGAAAAGGTTTTTCATCCCTTCAATGATGTGTGGGATGGCTCTCCATGAGCTCAATTTATCACATTTGGATGTATATATTGGTGTCAAAATTATGTATTGAGAATTTATACATCAATGTTTTTTGGAGTGTGTTTATGTGTGATGTTTCTGAGTTTGTTTCTTGATGTTTGGTCTGCTAGATGGTGATGTCCAAGATTCACATTCCCGGTGGTCTTCTCTAACTATTATTTGTTATATAGTTTAAGTGAGAGGGAATATAAATGGACTTAATTGTAATTTTAACTTGGTATCAAGAAATATATGATGTTAAATGGGTGATAGTGTATTTTTCTTAGAAAATCAGCCCGCTTCATAGTGATTATAGAGTCAATAATTTTGGAGGTCTTTTGAAGACATTATCTGGAGGAGGTGGTTCGACTCCACAAGGTCCTAAGGATGATCATATCTAATCAATTAACTTTTTTTATCTCTAGGGTGTGGATAGGTCTCATGTATGATTTTGGATATCCGTTATTCCTTCACATTACTTTCAATATACTGAAGGATTGTTAGGCAGAGTGGATTATCCATAATCTTGAAGTCATGTTTTGATCTTGTGTTATGGATTTTATAGGTTTATTCATGAGACACTTGGAATTTGTCTATTCTTCTTAAAATAAAAGTTTCTACTCCTCTATTCATATGGTGTCATTTGATGGTTTTTATAACTAACCATACCATTCTTAATTATGCAAGTACAGAGTTGGAGAGGCATCAATTATCTATTTGAAACTAGTACAAAATATTATTGAGATGGTTTAGGTAATTAAATTAGGGATAAATTAAATATATTATCATAAAAAATTATAATTCTATCATAGGAGAAAACATATTTAGTTTAATGTTGGAGATCATGTGTTCTTGATGGTGACTCCTCATCAAGGGAAATGAATGATTGGTGTTTGGAGTAAGCATTCTCCGTAGTTTTTGGAGACTTTTGTTTTTTTAGATCATTTTGTAGCTTTGGGGTATCAGATATAACTTCCCACAAATATAAAAATAATACATGATGATTTTCACATGTCGCAGCTCCATCAATTCATTCATTAAGACTCTCATGTTTTCAACTAGGGTGAGATCGATTTGGATGATGTCGAAACAACCAAGGATCAGCCTTTGTAGACCCAAGACCACTATAAGAAAGTGTTTCATGGGTGTTTTATTCCCTTGGTTCATAACCTATGGAATCATGGTGGTCTGGAGAATAGTACCTGGGAATGTGTGTCATGGATGCAAAATCAGTAACCTGATCTATTTTATGTTTAACTCTTCTCTTGGAATGTTGTTTGTTTTAGGGATGCTGACCATTCTGTTTTATGATATAGTTCCCACTAATTTATTACTAATAACCTTGCTCTCACATGAGAGGTATCTCTCATATGGGATTTATTATGAGTGGTTTGTTACTTTTGATTGTTTTCTCATTATACCGTTGATTATGTGGTTGATCTAGTATGTTAGTGAGACCATTGAGTGATATAAAATGGGTTGGATTTTCATAAGACCATTTTTGTATTGTCTCTAGGTTTTTTTATTCTTAAGGATGAGAATCACTTGAGAGGTATTTGATGTAATGGTCACATACCTTCTTGGCATGTCACTTTTCCATTTTTAGTTGTGTGAGGGTAGTTAAAGTCTTTTACTATAGTTATTATAATTTTTTTCATTCATGAATTAACATGGTTGGTTATGTGGTCAGTTGACATAGTTACATATTTTTAAATATAGTTAGTTTTTTTATGCATTGGGTGGGTTATTCTTGTGGTTTTTTGGTTGGTCATGTGGTCAGTTGGTACAATCACTTATTTGTTCATGTGGTAGGTGGGATAGTCATGCAGGTAGTTGGAATGAAAAATTATTTATTTTAATGACTAATTGAATCAGGGACATTGATGGATTGTCTATGTGAATGATCGACTATAAGAATCTTTTATGAGGATAAACTGACTACAGGAATTGGCTACATGGCGATATCAACTACATGAATTTGGTACATGAATGAATTAGATACATGGATGATTCTACTACGTGAAAACGTTTACATGGATCTTTTTGATACATTGGGTTTTTAACTACATGGAATCATCCATGTGGTTTTTCCATTAGTTTTTTAAACTTGACCATGTGGGTATTTTGGAGGGTGAATTAAGGAAATTCAAAGAAAATTAATCAAAGAAAATAACATCATTGATTTCAAGTGATGATCGATGTTTTAAATGTTTCCTTTTATGTGTAGTTTAATGAGTTCTATAATAGTTGGTTAAATATATCTTTTCCCATTTTTAATTATGATCATCCCATATCTATTTAATTGAAAAATGAAGATCCTGCCTGTTAATTTCCCTTGAGGTTAGAGGTTTAGAATCATATCCCTTAGATTAGTAGAACCCAACTTTACTTGGTTTGATTTTCTACCATTATTTATTCCACCTAACACTCTCCAATGATTTTGGTATAGAAAATCATATAAATATTCTCCCTAAAAGTGTTTTAAAACCCCTTTAATGAGGATGGATTCTTGTCTTCCCATGTTTTAACCATGGTGATAAGATATTATTGTAGTAGAAGTGATTGGGATTTATAATGTTGGTCATTTCTCATGAAAAGAACATTGATACATTTTAGGTAGGGGATTTTTTTTCTATTTATTTACATGAAAACAAAAAGTTATCATGGTTTGTCCCATTGGATGGTAATTGAATTAACCTAGTAATTATTGAACAAAATTAATAAATAATTGGTTGTAGTGATCACTTGTTGTTGCTTTCTAATATGATAATAGAATACCTCTTGATTTTATTTATAGTGTTCTATCCATGGTAATCATGGTAGAATTTATTATTACATTATAGAATAGCATATTGTTGTTTATTGAAAATGTTAAAGTACATAAATCTAGAATTAATTGATTAATTGGATCAAAAAACAAAGAAAATGCATATTGTAATTAATCTGGTGTTTATTATAATTTGGTTATAGTAAAATTGATGTAATTAAAATGCTTTATTAAATGTGATCTTCCATGATAATGGAATTGATAAAAAATTTAGAGCATGGTAGTGCTTATTGATAATGATTAAAAAATACATGTTTCAATAATAATGATACTTCTCTAGGTCTTTTTGAACCATAATTGATACTTAGAGTATATTTAACTATTTATATCTTATTATAGTTGAATATATCTATGTCCCAAAGTTAGAACCCATGCATAATGAACTGGTTAGTTCAATATGTAATAAGAAAAAGTTGTGTGATAATGATAATTTGTCGGACCTGAGTTTACTATTTTCTTGAGAAGGCTTTGTGCCTTGCTTTTGGAGCTATGAGAGATTATATTATGTGAAGTCTAGATTTCATATTTTAGGACATATATTTTGTTGTTAGATATATTTTATTCGTTCCACCTTGTGATGTATCTAGATTACAGCTTCACGTTGATATGCGTTATGAGCCTAAATTGGTTTGTGAGATGTAGGGTGGGGAGGCCTGAATAATGTGGAAGAATTTGATGCATGTGATGGAGAAGTTCATAGGGATATTCATGTGGATGTCAGGGATGACATTAGAGATGAGGGAATGGGTTAAATATGGGATTAACAATTGGTGTGATAAATCTATATTCTTACTTAATATGAATATATTTAAGGGATGATGGGCAGGTTTATTTTTTGATTTTCATTCCTTTTCCCACTACTTTATGCTACTGGGTGTGCTTGGTTTCATGTATCCTCTTGGTAGATACATAGATGGGTTTCCTAGAGTACCTAAATTATGGAATGATGTTAATAATTAATAAATAATTCTTAACTCACTAGTATGGTGTTGATGGTATTTAAATTCTAAAAATAGGTAGATCATTAGAAACCATTGAATTTATATGAATACTTACTTAAGGGTATAGAATTTACTTTGATTATTGATGTAATGAAATTTGAAACATTTTTTTGGTTAATTAATAGGTAAAAAATTAATTATCAAAAGGAAATGATAAAAAATATAATAATTAATTTAATGTATCTCTTTAATTATTTGTGTTCTTATATGATATCTAGTCCCTTGCAGTGGTAGTAGGGTGTCCAAGTGATCAATGCAACGTAAGAATATAAGACTTGGTTATGCCCATTGTGTGGTTTTGAGCTATATTATAACTTGTATATTTGTGATTTCAAACACTACCCCACAAATTTATTTTAAGAAAATAGACACCTATTAGGCTTTGGGAGGGTGTTTCCCGCAGTATCCTAGTGGGAGGATTGATAGTTGACTACCCCCTTGGGCCCCGCTCTCTTCTCTCAGTGGTTACTTGTGCTGGTATGCACAAAGTTTAGTTTTTTCATATATATTTATAGATTGCTATGATGGATAGTGATTATTTGACACACATATATATTTATATATAGTATCAAAATTATTATTATACGTATGATGTATATATGATCTGATTGATTAAGCTACTTAATCGGAGTATGGGTGGTGATGGCTTGAGGTATAATACCTGATGTATGATACATGTCATAAGGGATGTTTTGGATCCTAGAAAATAATTTTTTAATATATAAAAATATGTGGATAGGATGATGTTATGATGTGATTCATGATGTGAATTTTATGATTTCTTTTACAAGTGTCTGCGATATAGCTTATTTTAGAGAGAGATGGACCTGGATGTGCGATGTTGGGGTAGAGTTGTAAACTGGTTTAAAATTATGAGCATGGTATCAGTTATGTTTAATTATTATTTAATATGATATCTTGTATGTGATACATGGTGAATGTTATCCATGATGTGTTTTGGAACTTAGTATACCTATTTTGGTGATGAGTTAGTTTCACATTTTTTCACTATGATTTAGAATTACTCCTTTATCTTTTACATGAGAGGCTTTAAGGACGATCCTATTGAGTATACTGTTATTCTTAACAAACAAATATATAAACTGTTTTCAGGTCAATATGAGTAGGTTGGTTATCGATCTAGATGTTACTATCTTATGGTTTGGAAGGATCCATTTGGGATTCATTTTCATTGCAGTCTTTACCTTTTTGGTACTTGTATTTTTCCTTTCAGTTATTTTAGTACTATATGACATTACATGAGTGAACATAATATTTATTTAATATATGTCTAAAATAAGGTTATGATTGGTGTATATATCTTTTTTCTCTCTTCTAGATTTTCACATAAAGGGTAATACTTCTATTTTTAAGCTTATTATACCCTCGGTTCTAGTCACCAACCCAGGGTCAACTAGAGGTGGGACTCAGGTGGTCACTTTCTCACTTCTCTCATTGTCAGCCCCGGATGGGTACTCTTTGGGATGAGGTGCTTGTGAAAAGGTTCCCTGAAAATATCTTTTAGGAAATGATAATCCATTCATAGAATGAATGATGTTGGTATCATTATAGAATATATGTAGTGGAGTATAAGTAACAACTAGGGTTTTGATGTTGATGAATGGAAATACCATTAAAATATCATTAAAAACATTTTTTAGAAAATAAACTTTTCACCTTAAAAATTAATTTACAAGACTAAAAATTCAAAAAATATTGTGAAAATACTTTTATTAGAAAAAAAATGAAACTTATAAATAATTATATAGATAGAATAAATAACATGGTGGTGGGAAAATTCATTCATGATGAAAATGATAAAAAAACTCTTATCTAAAAATTTGTAAATGGAGTCAAAAGTGACCAATTTCGATAAAGTTAAGAAATGTACTTTTAAAATCATTTAATATAAGTTCATAGACAATTTATAATATATTTAAAAAATAATTTATGCTTAAAAAATAATATTCTTGAATCATTTTAGAAAATAATGATATCGAACGAAAATGTTCTAGATCTAAAATAATGTACAAAATCGGGATAACATACAAGAAAATTCATTGATGTTTCATAAATAAATAAGGGAGAGGGGAAATTAATATTAAACATGTATACAACTTTTATAACCAGATAAGAAAAAAATATATTCTTTTCAATAAAATAATAGCATATTATTTCGTCTAATGGAACTTTGAATATAAAAAATCATAAAGAGAAATAATATTGCAACATAAAGCCTTTACCACTTTGGTAACTCTTAAATAATATGCTCCATAAAATATTAACTTCAAACGAGACTTGAAATATCATGAATATAATAATATTCATGATATAAAATTTAAAAGGTAATTATATACAATTCCAAAAAATGATAAGTTCATATCATATACAAATGTATCAAATAATGGGGATTTGAGACATATAAACCATACCAAGTTCCTATCAATGAATTTATAGTTAACTAATTGAGGTATTATTTGAATCAAATATAAATAAAAAAACAAGTGTAAATTCAAAAGAAAAAAATTTAGAGAACAATTCAAATATAATAATATCAAATAAATTAATGAAAAGGAGTTATAACCTGATGAAATGAAATTGAGTTAAGAAACACTTTACCACTTAGTAACTTTCAGGTCAAATCCCCTAGGATTAAATAATTCAAATTGTAACTTAAAATACCATGAATTATGATGGATTTATGATATAACATGTAAAAGGGCTAGTATATACAACATACAAGATAAATAAGTGGTGAATATGGAATATGTCTAACAAAAATAAAAGTGAGATGAGAAACCCTTACCTCAGGTCCATAATTTCCATGTGTCTCCACTAACTCCTATATAATAAACTTATATCAATAATTTTATTTCTTAATAACCTTTTCCAGGTTTATCACCTTATAATTAAATCATTTTTTTTAATATATTTAAATAAAAAATTAGTTAGGTCCAAATTATGATTTTTGATTATGTTTAGTTCATTGTTTCAAAACGGCATTGGTGTGTTGATCATGGTAAAAGTTACCATTGTTACATAATCTCCAAAATAATAATAATTAAATAATTATCATATTTATACATAATTTATACTTTTAAAATGCAATCACCCATATGCTTATAATTATAATTTCCAGAATAATATGGTATAAATGATGATCGAATAAGGCCATATAAATAATCCCATGAGCTTGAAATATATCCTTGGATAGTAACACTAATCATATAATCACATGGAAATTAATAATTAATATCATAATGAGATAATTCACAATTAAATACATCATAACCATACTATTAAGGAATCATTCAAAAAAATCATATATAAATGGGTAAGTCCTCGACCAAAAATTGAATCTAGTTTTTCCTATAAGACCTACTAATGTGTTGAGGGGAAATAGTGACCCCACCAATTAATTATTAATTATAATTACTTCCTTGTATGAGAGGGGTGAAAATAGTCAACATAAACATTCATATTAAAATAATATCATGTGAAATGTTAAAAATTGTAAAGTTATGTGTTTTTTAACTAGGTTAAAATGAGTTTTTTTAACTTTTTCATTTAATGCTTGGGTTGGTTTTAAAATCATGATTTGGGATGATTTTTCACGAGTTGGTTTCATTTTTAGTGTTGATATCAGGGTTGAGTAAAGGCTCTAGGAGTTTTCTATGTCACTCGATGGGCTTTGGGATCACAAAAACTGGAAACTCAGTAATAAAAGGGTAAGGAAAAGGCATTCAGAAGGTGTACATTCGGTTAGTCAAACCATGCGGGTCATCCATTTAGGATACTCCAGGTATCCGGTAGCAGGTGCATGGTCTACGTACAGTCTGTCAGACCGTGCTTGTTAAACTGTAAAGATAACCCAGTTTTGAGTTTTGGGTTAAATTAATCTAATTAAATTCATAGTTAAATGAAATTTAATTAAATTAGCTATTGGGAGGTATATTTATTTTAATTAAAGTTGATAGAATTTAATTAAATTAAGTTGAGATGGAGATGTTATTTAATTAAATCGAGATGAAAAGAATTAAATTTATTTTAAATGATGATGAGTTGGAGTCTTTATATAATTAAATTAATATGAGAGGAATTTAATTAAATGACATATAAATTAGGAGTTGGTGGTTATCAAAAAATGGTAATATTAATTGCCAATATTAAATGATATATAAATGAGGATTTAGGGTTTCTTTTAATTAAATTCAAGGTAAAGATGAATTTATTTAATTAATGAAAAATGGAGGATTTGTATAAAAAAAATTCACGATTAAGAATAATTTAATTAACTATAGTGAAATGGGAGTTTTATTTATTTAAATTGTGTTGAGAGAATTTAAACAAATAACATGAGTTGGAGAATTTATTTTATTAAATTCAGTTGAGAATAATTTAATTAAATGGTGATATAAATGGGGAGTTTGGGGTTTATCTAAGAATGTTTTAAATAAATGATAATAAAAATATAATTATGATTATTAATTTTATTACTATTATATTAATTATTATAATAAAACTAGTGTTTTAATTTAATTTTTAGGGAGAAGTGAAGAGGGAGGCGCACATCTGTTTCCCCCTACAGAAGTAGTGACGCGACCCCCCTACTCCATTAGGTGCGGTGTGCACCACCCCCATTCCAGCCCCTTGGTCCACATGCCAGTTCCTTTTGGTGTCTTCATGAAGATTATCAATCTCGGTGAGGTGAATTTTTCTATGTGTGTTTCATTATTGGCATCGGATTTTTCAGCTCTCTGTCACCCAATCTCCATAGTCCAAAACTCTAGATTTGGGTTTGATGTGCTTTCTTCCTTTATTCTAGTTCTAGGTGGTGCAGAAGATGTCTTGGGACACATTGGTCCATATTTTGACAACCACTACTGAAGGTGTGAAAATTATGTGTGGTTCGGTTCTCCATCGTCAAACTCAAGTAAGGCCATATACCCGATATTTGGTTTATGACCCCTTTAAATTAGTTTTTTTGGGCTGTTTCGTGTTGTAGTTAATTTTTTGGGTCTGCATTGGTCCCCAAACAACTAATTATGGGTGTTGGTTAATGGTTTTTTGGTGCAAAGATAATTTCCAAGTGCATGTAAACTTTTGTTGTGGTATGTGTACATGAGCGGGTTTCAGTTTGAGTTAGAATGCTTTGGCATGGCCAAATTTATTGAGGTAGGGTTATAAACATTACCTAATTAATAAAATGTAGTTTTTATGAATTATTGATTTTGTTATAGTTGACTGCAATATTGGATTACATTGTTTATTAGGGGAATGAGTTGCTTAATTATGAATTAATTATATACTTTGAGGTTTTAAAATAGATAATTAATTTGGTGATTAATTATGAGTAATTAATTTGGTTAAGTTGAGATAATTAGTTATGGATTAATTATGTGATTGAGATGATAATTAATTGAGAAATTAATTATGAGATATTAATTTGGTTAATTTGAAATAATTAATTATGAATTAATTATGTTATTTGATATGATAATTAATTTTGGGATTAATTATGAGATATTAATTTGGTAAAGTAGAAATTATTAATTATGTATTAATTATTTCATTTGAGATGATAATTAATCAAGGGATTAATTATGAGATATTAAACTGGTTAAGTTGAGATAATTACATATGAATTTATTATGTGTTATGAGATTATAATATAGATAATTATTCGGGGGTTAATTATGAGATATTTATTAGGGTTAAGTTGAGATAATTAATTTTTGAATTTATTATGTGATATTGAAATGGTTTCTTTAGAGATAATTAATTTGCGAATTAATTATGTGATATTGAAACTGTTGCATGAGAGATAAAAAATTTGTGAATTTATTTATGTGATATTAAAACAATTTCATTAGAGATAATTATGTTGTGAATTAATTATGTAATATTAAAATGGCTCCCTTGAGATAACTAATTATGAATTAATTATGTGATTTGAGACGATAATTAATCAAGAGATTAATTATGAGATATTAAATTGGCTATGTTGAGATTATTAATTGTGAATCAATTTTGGGTTTTTAGACATTTAATTAAGATATTTAATCAGGGGATTAATTGTAAGATATTAAATTTGATAAGTTGAGATAAATATTAGTGAATTAATTATGTTCTTTGAGAATTGTAATTCAGATAATTAATTCGTGGATTCATTAGGACATATTAAATTTGGGTATATTGAGATAATTAATTGTGAATTAATTATGTGGCTTTGATTTTATGATCTTAATTTTTAATTTTGGAATTGAATATGGAAAGTTAGGATTTATAATGGCATAATTAATTCTAGAAATATAATTATGTGATATGAATAGTGTTGTTGATTAACTAAGTAATGAATTAATTAATGGTTTTTGTGTACCTAGTTAATTGTTGAGTTAACTAATGGATTTGAGTATGACCAATGAGATAAATGAGAGGCCCTTGCATCAAATTTTTATGTTGAATATGATTCCCATGTTAATGTTTTAATTGAAATACATAATATGGTGTTCCTTAAGTATAAAGGTGAATATGCTTTCTTATATGTAATTGAAATGGGCTAATGAAATGCATGATAGGTTAAATACTCCATGAATTATATGTTGTAAATGGTAATGACTTGTATAAGTTTGGGAGCCAAGGAACTATGAGAGCCCTTGGGGAGAAAGAATATGTATGTTTTCTGTTGATTTCCTAGAGATAGTGAGATATTTTGGAGTTAAGCCTCGGGATAGACCGTGTGCACTACACTTGGTGATGGATGTCTTTGTGTTACATCCTGATTCATCCAACATCATTTTCCCAAGGACCTTGAGAGCCTGGGGTAGGAAAATTGTTTGACCTTCCATGTTTTTTTCCATGATACTGTGAGATCTCTTGGACTTTGGACTAGGGGCGAGACCATGAGTGCTTCCCCTGGTAATGAATGTTTGTGCATTACGTCTTGGTCCAACTAGAAATAGTATCCAGGGTATATTTCTATTTGGAATTTTTATGCGCTTGGTTCATATAGGGGGATGATAATAATATCTTTATATTTATATATATACAGTTACTATTAGATATATATACATAATTGACATGATCAGACATACCAGCCGTGGGCTGAAACATGTGTCATCTTCATGTGTCCCTTTGGAACCTGTATGGGTTGTTGGTTATTTATTCAATTATGTTATTACTTTGATATATCTACGCACTGCTGAAATTTTAAATTGTATTGTCCAGATTGAGCTTGACAATCGATGGTATTGACATACTCAGACGTATGTGTCACACCCCATTCAGGATTCCATTGCACTGGGGCACCCAAATAGACTTTACATGCTACAGGACCTTGGGCATGGCTTGTTGTTAATTTCTTATACTTGGGGGTTAGGATAAAAGGACTGAGCGAGAGATTGGGATGCTCATGGAGATTGCCCTTGGGGCTTTGAGTATTTCTTTATTTTAGTACTGAGATGTAAAATCATTCTATTTTTTTTTACTACTTTTAGATATGTATCACCATGACATGCTTGAATTGTATAAACTCGCATTTTCCATTTTCATTATTCTGTTGATTATTGTTTATATCTGTTTATAATTTTATCTGAATTTACTATATTTCTCTACTGTACAGTATAAACATGAGGGTATATTCTCCCCACTAACCATCCTTAGACCCTTGATACGAGTCAACATCCTATTGTGTATGGGGATACGTTCTTGAGGTTATGTTGTGATTGATCCGGCTATCAGTTCGATAGTTAACTGGGTTGGGATGTTACAGTGTGGTATCAGAGCTTCTAGTTTTCTTTCTTTTTTCTTTGTCTTTCTGTTTTGGGATGGTAGAAAGGAGACTAGAAAATAGTTAGTACTAGGTTAACAGCCATTCCTAGGACTGATCACCCCATATATGGGAAATGACCAAGTGTCCAAGGTTGGGAATTTTTGTAGATATTGTTTTCTGTTACAGTTGATATGATTTCACCTTGGGTGACTGGTGTACATTCCAATGTTTATTGATTTTGAGAATTTTTTAAATTTCCCTTGGCTTGATACGGTATGGAAATTTCATTACATGATCATCTTAGACACTTAGATATTCACATATTATGAATATAACATTCCATGTAGTTGTATTAGTAGGATTCCTACTAGTTTTGATGGTCTGCCTTGGGTGGAATTTCATGTTTTAATCTGCTTTAGCATGCCTACATGTTTAACATTTTTATATGATTATATGTCATGTTTCATATATTATTATCATGTTTTTTTGTTTCATTCGTATATGTTATAACATGTTATTGTGTTGCATCTTATGATAACATGCTAGAGACATTTTGATGTGTAAATGGTTGTATGAGTGAAAATGATTAATTTCATTTGCAATGGTAGCTAATTTTTGTTCTAAGGAGTATGGGAACATTATAACTATGAAAGGTGTAACCTATGTATTCGAAAGATTAAAAAATGGATGTAAAAGTCAAAATGTTAAATGGAAATTAGATGTGATAAATTGGAGACAAATTCCACCAATAAGGTGTATGGGATCTTTATCAATTGGTAGATAGCCACCCATGTGAATGAGCCTTGTATAACCATAGTGTGTTGAAAATAGTTATAAATGTTAAACTGTTGTGTTTTGTGAAATGAACTATTATATGTTTTCTTTTTTAAAAACCTATAATTTTTGAATAAATGGGACCCTCAGAGGTCGCCTTCTTGTTAAAATGAATTTAGTTGCGAAATTAATTTTTTTAAATGAAATGAGACTGAATGTTAAATGTTAAAGAGAATTTTTGTTATATATTTCTTATTTGGTTAAGGAGCATTGTTTGAAAACCATGTTCCTCTTTTTGGAATAGTACTAGTGGGTTTGTTAAAATTATTTCAAATACTTTGATGTTTAAATGAAGTAAGGACATAGATAAAATGAAAAAAGGGGATTTTGAGCCTAGTTATTTTTGTTTTGCGTGACCAAGAGATAGGGTTTACAGGTATGCTTCGTAATGGACTAGCCAAGGTAGGTAGAACCCATAAATATTGTGATTATTTGTTTCTTTTGTGATCTTTTTGATTTTGGTGCCATTTTAGTATTATTTTCCCTTGTAGGACTCTGGGTTTTTAAATAATGATACCCACATTTAGAGGGGTGATATTTGTATCTTGAATCTTGATAAGGGAATAAGCATTAGGGAATTCTTAGTTCAGTAGGTCATACATTCCTTGGCCATGGTCAGCCATTAAAGACATCACTGGGTTAACACTAGAGTAGAGTGTTTGGGGAGTTAAGGTATATATATCCACCTTCTTAAGAGAACTTTTTGGGACTCAGGTGTTTTGATATGCCAGTCAGTATAAAATTTTTATTTTCATGCAAGGTGTTGACATGCTGACCATGGTTCATGGAATGTCACATGTGTGTCTAAGGTTTTTCTGAAATAGTGTTCTTAAGAGCAGCTATACTTTTCATTCCATGACATGGACACTCCTAAGTTGGGTAGTGTCACTTCAGTTCTGGTAAACGTGTCAGTGCATTCATAGCAGCACAATTTGGTAAGATTAGTGGGGTGCATAAATTTTTGGAAACTCCATTTGTTTTTAGAAGAGTTTTAGGGGTAATATTCTAATTAACATGAATACCTTAGGTGAAATAGGCATTGTTTTTTGGTTGATAATGCATTGGCAGGTGAAGCCAATATTTTCATAAAGAGTAGATCAGTGATAGTTCAATTGACCATTTTGGTGACCTAGGTTTACTCTTATTATGCTATTCTGATTCAGATGATCATATCACCTATGTTTACTTTATCCTATAGGAAGTAATATAGTTTCGGTATTTCACCATGCTAATTTTTTAAAACTCATTGGGATTTATTAGTGGTTGTTATTTGGGTTGTACACAGGACGTGTGGTTCATTGTGTTATAACTTAATTCATGACGGATCACGACATTTTTTGAAATAGCCAAGTGATGGATTGGCTTTGGAAGGTACCCAGAGGTTGGGTAGGGACATTTGTATACATTCTATTGGTGTTGAAATTGTTTCAAAGAAACATCAATGATTTAATAATGTGTTTGTGTTTTATGGGTTGGTGATGTCTTTCAAGGAAAGAGTCGTGGCATGGGGTTCTAAAATGGTTAAAGGTGCGTTGGGAGTTTGGGAATGCAACAAGATATTTCAAACAATGATTTTTGACCTTTTTGGGTTAGCTATTGATTTAGTAGCTCCCAATGGAATCTCAGAGACAAGATGATTTTAAGTTGGGTAGATTGTAAAGTTATGTGTTTTTAAACCAGGTTAAAATACAGGTTTTTTAACATTTTCATTTATTACTCAGGTCAGTTTTGAAACCATGCTTCGGGATGATGTTTCGTGAGTTGATTTTGTTTTAAGTGTTGATACTAGGCTTGAGTAAAGGCCCTTTGTGTTTTTCAGGTGGCTTGATGGGTTTCAAATGCACCAAACCTAGAAACATAGTTTTAAAAAGGTAAGGAAGAGGCGTTCGCATGGGCTTCCCACGGTCAGTCAAACCGTGTAGGTCATCCACATAGGATACTCCAAGTATCCAGTAGAGGGAAAGTGTTATTGACATAGTCTTTCATACCATGTGAGTTAAATCGTGCGACTTACCTAGTTATGAGTTTTGGGATAAATTAATTTAATTAAATTCATGGTTGAAAGGAATTTAATTAAATGAGTTGTTGGTGGTTTTATTTATTTAAATTAATTTTGATAGAATTTAATTGAATTACATTGTAATGGAGAATTTATTTAATTAAAATGAGATGAAAATAATTAATTTATTATAAAAGATGATATGTTGGAGTCTTTATTTAATTAAATTGAGATGAGAGAAATTTAATTGAATTACATATAAATTAGGAGTTGGGGGTTATCAATGAATTGTAATATTAAATTGTCATATTAAATGATGTGTAAATGAGGATTTGGGGATTCTTTTAATTAAATTCAAGGTAAAATGGAATTTATTTCACTAATGAGAAATATATGCTTTGTTTAATTAAATTCAAGGTTAAGAAGAATTTAATTAATTTGTTGAAAACATAATTGTTTTATTTAATTAAATTGTGTTGAGAAAATTTAATTAAATAAAATGAGTTTGAGAATTTATTTAATTAAATTTGGTTGAGAATAATTTAATCAAATGATTATTTAAATGGGTAGTTTGGGGTTTGTTTAATAATTTTTTATATAAATGATAATAATAATATAATTGTTATTATTATTATTATTATTATTATATAAATTATTATAATAAAACTATAGTTTTAATTTATTTTTTTGGTAGAAATGAAATGGGAGGCGCAAATCCCTTTCCCCCTATAGGCGGAGCAACGCAACCCCCTACTCTATGAGGTAAAACACGCACCACCCCACATTTTAGACCTCTATCGGTGCACTGGTTCCTCCTAGTGTCTTCACAAAGTTTTTCCATCTTGGTGAGGTGATTCTTTCTGCATGTGTTTAATTATTCAGATCAGGCATTTCGACTCTCTATCACTCAATCTTCATATCCCAAAGCCCTAGATCCAAGATTGATTTGTTTTCTTACTTTCTTATGATTTTAGGTGGTGTGGAAGATTTCTTAGACCTATTGGTTCGTATTTCAACAACTGCCACTGAAATCATGGTGGTTCAACGCGATTCAATTCACCATCGTCAAACCCGGGTAAGGCCATATACCTGATATTTGGTTTTCACACCTTTAAATTAGTTGATTTTGGTTGTTTAGAGTTACAGTTAATGTTTTGGGTGTGCATTGGTCTAAATCACACTAATTATGGGTACCAATTAATTGTTGTTAGGTGCAATGAATAAAATCCAATTGCGTGTGCGCCTTTGTTGAGGTGTGTGTACATGAGTGGGTTGCGGTTTGATTTAGGAAGCATTGGATAGGCCAAATTCAATGAATTCGGGTTCTAAACATTACCTAATTAATAAAATACAGTTTTATTGATTTATTACTTTTAATAAAGTTGATTGCAATGCTGGGTTTAATTCTTTATTGGGGGAATGAGATGATTAATTATGAATTAATTATTTGCTTTGAGGTTCTAAAATAGAAAATTAATCGAGCGATTAATTATGATTAATTAATTTGGTTAAGTTGAGATAATTAATTATGAATTAATTATGTTCTTGAGATAATAATTAATATAGAAATTAATTATGATATATTAATTTTATTAAGTTAAAATAATTAATTACGAATTAATTATGTGCTTTGAGGTGATAATTAATCGCGGGATTAATTATGAGATATTAATTTTGTTAATTTGAAATAATTAATTATGAATTAATTATGTTCTTTGAGATGATAATTAATTCGTGGATTAATTATGAGATATTAAACGGGTTATGTTGAGATAATTAATTGTGAATTAATTATGTGTTGTGAGATTATAATATATATAATTAAATGGGCGGTTAATTATGATATAATGATTTGGGCTAAGTTGAGATAATTAACTTGTGAATTAATTATGTGATATTGAAATGGTTGTCTTCAGATAATTAATTTGTAAAATAATTGTGTGATAATGAAACAGTTTTTTAGAGAAAATTAATATGTGAATTAATTATGTGATATAGAAATAGTTTCATTAGGGATAAATAATTTGTGAATTTATTTATGTGATATTAGAGAAAATTAATTTGTGAATTAATTATGTGATATTGAAATGATTTCCTTGACAAAACTAATTATGAATTAATTATGTTCTTTGGGATGATAATTAATTGGGAGATTAATTATGAATTATTAAATTGGATAATTTGAGATAATTAATTGTGAAATAAATTTTTTTTGAAATATTTAATTTCAAAATTTAATCGAGGGATTAATTATGAAATATTAAAATGGATAAGTTGATATTATTAATTGTGAATTAATTATGTTTTTTGAGAATTTTAATTTAGACTATTAATCGAGGGATTAATTATGAGAAATAAATGTTGGATAAGTTGAGATAATCGAATGTGAATTAATTATGTGCCTTTGATTTTATGATCTATATTTTTAATTGTGGAATTTAATATAGAGAGTTTAGATTTATAATGACATAATTAATTGTGGAAAATTAATTATGAGATATGAAATATGTATTTGATTAATTAATTAATGAAATAATTGATGGGATTTGTTTACCTAATTAATTTTTGAGTTAACTAATGAATTTTAGTATGGCCAAGGAGATGATTGAGAGGACCTTGCCTCATGTTTTTGAGTTGAATATGAATCCCATGTTAATTTTTTAATTGAAATACTTAAGATGTTTTTCCTTAAGTATATAGGTGAATATGATTTGTTATATGTAATTGAAATGGGCTAATGAAATGCATGAGAGGTTAAATGATTCATAAATTATATATTGTAAATGGTTATGATTTGTATAAGAAGGGGAGCTATGGGACTATGAGGGCCCTTGAGGAGAAACAATATGTTATATTTTGTGATAATCCTCCAGAGATCATGAGAGGTCGTGGAGTTGAGTTAGAGGATACACAGTGTGTGCTACTCTTGGTGATGAATGTTTATGTTTTACATCCTGATCCATCCGACATCATTTTCCCAAGGACTGTGAGAGCCTGGGGTAAGATGGTCGTGTGAGATTCCATGTTTTTTTCCATGAGTCCATGAGATCTCTTGGAGTTTGGAACATGGGTGAGACCATGAGCATTTGCCTTAGTAATGAATGTTTATGAATTACCTCTTGGTTGAGCCAGAAATAGTATACAGGGTATATGTCCTTTTGGTGTTGGTATGCACATGGTTCACATAAGAGGATGCTAATAATATCTATTTGTATATATATATATATATACTATTATTATTATATATATACTTGATTGACATGATCATACATACCATATGTGGGTTGAAGCAGGTATCGTTGTCAGGTGTCCCTTAGGAACCTGAATGGGTTATTTGTTATTTATTCAATTCTTTTATTACTTTGATATATCTACACACTGCTAAAATGTAAAATTGTATTGTCTATATTGATCTAGAAAAATGTTGGTCCCAATCTACTAAGATTTATATCACACACCCTATTCGGGTTGTCATTACACTGGGGAACCTGAGTAGACTTTACTTGTTGTGTGACCTTGGACTTGGATTATTGTTTTTCTCCTATACATGGGAGATAGGATAAAAGGACCAAGATGGAGCTCGAGATTCTCACAGAGATCACCAATGGGGATTTGAGTTTTTCTTTATTTTAGTACTGAGATGTAAAGAATGTTGTTTTGTTTACATCTTTAAGATATGTATCACCATGACATGAATGCATTGTATAAATTGGTTCTTGACATTTTATTTATTCATTTGATTATTGTTTATATCTGTTTCTGTTGTTATCTAAGTTTTCTATTTATCTCCAATGTGCACTCTAAACAAGAGGGTATATTCTCCCCACTGACTATCCTTAGACCCTCACTATTAGTCAGCAGCCTCTGGTGTATGGGGAGATGCGCTTGATGTCATGTGATGACCGGTACGGCTACCAATTAAATGGTAATACAATTTTGGACATTACAAAACGTCATTTAAATAAATTCTCTCAACTTTAATTTCAAAAAATGAAACCCACAATATCTAATTTAATTAAATTCCTTTCAACCCTGATTTTAATTAAATTAATTTAACAAAAAACTAAAAACTGGGTAAGTCGCACGGTTTAACTCACGTGGTCTTATAGATCATGCGCAGTGCATGTGTCCACTACTGGATACCTAGAGTATCATGCATGGTTGACGTTCATGGTTTGACTAACCATGCACATCTCATGTGAATGCCTTTACCTTGCCTTTTTAAAACTGAGTTTTCGGGTCCGAAGATCCTGAAACCCATCAAGCCACCTAAGAAACTCCTAGAGCCTTTACTCAAAATCGATATCAACACATAAAATGAACCTAACTTTAAAAACATCATCCCGAATCCTGGTTTAAAAACTGAACTTATCATTAAACAAAAAAGTTCAAAAAACCATATTTTAAACCGATTTAGAAACACATAACTTTAAAAAAATTACACTAATTAATAAACTTCTTCATAAACCATATAAATTAATATGAATGATATTAAACAAGAATATCCCCAATAAAACGGATCATAAACCATCCATAAAATAATAATAATGGTATCATTAAAGCATATCTCTAGTGGGTAAAAATTATAACAAGGGGATGTTTCATTAATAAATATAAAATTAATAAATATATCATTAAAAAAAATTCATGAAAATAACTATTCTACTATAAAAATAATTTTTTAAAACTAATAATTAACATAGAATTTTATAAAAAATCATTAAAAGTATCCTTTGTAACATATAATTTATTTTCTAAAACATTGATTGGTCATGGTGATGGGAACATTTGTACCATTTGTATAAGTTTAAAAAATATTTATTTTACATTTTAATAAGAAAATTCAAAAGGTACCTTGGTTAGAAAATGATAAAAAGATCAATCTTGAAATATTTTTTGAAAATACATTCATGGATAAAAAAGTATTTAATAAACCATTTAGATAATGTTAATACATTTCATGAAAACATTTTTAAAAAACATGGTTTTGGAAGGAAAATTATTTTCGACTGAAGAGAGACATAATGTAGGATTATCTTAAGAAATATTAATAATATTAAGTACCAAAAATATTAAAATATAAAAATACCTGAAATGTTCATGAATAAATATAGTAGAAATAAATTCATGAGTTTTTTGAGTGATAGATCATAATATTTTATCATCATAAATTTAATTATAAGAAATCCTCATAAATGATGAGATTGTAAAATAAGCAATTAACAATATGGTAACATTGGAATCATAATGCCCATGAAATAAATAATGTAAAATTAAACATATAAATTATAAATATAATAGTATTCATGAAATAATACATCAAAGGGGAATTAAATACACCACACAAAATAACTTAGTGTTGAATTTGGCATAGGTCTCACTGAAGTAAAAGTGAGACGAGAAACCCTTACCTCAAGTCTGATTTACATCTTATGTGTTTGAAATTATTATATAATAAATATTGATTTTCATACATCTATTATAGAACCATAATAATATATATCATACCATATATGATTTAGTTATATTCTTTTATCCTCCTTTCATTAAAAATTCATTGTTAAAATCACCATTTTAGTTGATAATGTATTCTTTTATCATGTATGTTTTAGTTTTTTAATTTTAGTACTTTTAAAATTATCATCAATACATCATATACATAAATTAAAACCTGATATTATTATAATATATATTCATTATAAACATATTTATTAATCTATAAATGATAGAGATAGAAAATGGATTACATCGTTTATGGAGACAGTATACCGTATGTATGCATGGACGTTGTTTTAAATTTTTTTCAATGGATGGAATGAAAGGAAAAATAATAATAATACAACATTAAATAATAATAATAATTTCATATAATAATTTATATTAATCAAGTACATATTTTTTAAAATCTATTTCAATAAAAAAAATGAAAAACTCCTCATGTCACTATGTGGAGGTGGTGTACAAATACGTACCAACACCATTATTATTTTCAATTGTATTGGATGGAATGAAGTTATATGGGATATAATATTTACAATAGTATTTTTAAATCATAAATATCACATAAATTCATTAATTGTATACTAAATACCATACAAGTAATGTGTCAGTGAAAAACTAATCATACCGCTGCGTGACGCGGCGGTCCACCATACACATGAGTGACGTTACTGTATCCTACACTGAATGGAAAGTATGAATTTATATTGAATATAATTACTCTTTATTATAATAATGTATCAAATATAAAATAATGATGTTAAATCAATCATTATATCTAACCTTGTAACATGATTATGGGGAATGAATTACATCAGTTCACGAGGTATTCGTCTTCCATACACACAATCGAAGATTTTGTTTCCCATTTGATGGAAGAGGATTTGTACATAGGTCATTAACTTAACATATGAACATATAATTATATTTTTTATTATGGTTTTATATAATTGTCATATATAATTCATATTATAAGAATACATAAGAATAATTTAAACAAAAATTCATAAAAAAGACTTCCGCTTCTTCCGGAAACCACTTTAGGTTTAACCTAATGACTTCCAAGATTGTATTTATGCTATGACCATGTCCTATAGGATTTTTGTAGGTATTTAAGAAAGATATTATTTTAGGTATTATCCAAAACAAATGGTTTTTTATGTGTAATGAGGAGAGGATAGGAGTATCCTTTTATATGCGAGGAAGAGGACACAAATAGAATTTTTGAAAAGAATAAAGTGTGAAAACATTATTCACATGCCAAAAGTATAAAAAATGGGGCATTATCAAACAATATAAGTGATAAGGTAAATATAATTTCATAAAATAGTTGTTTTATAAAACTACCCTAGCCTTTTACCCATATTATTACATGATTAAGTATAACTAGCCATCAAATACCATCCAAGAATCATAAAGTCAAGTGTCTTTTGATGATTATGTACATGATTAGAATGCCTAAAACCAAAATAAAAAAACTTGTTTATTTAATATCCATAATTATATATTAAAATACTTTTATCTCTTAAATGTACATAGGATAATCTCAGGAATTACATGAATGAAGGGATGAGCTAAAAATCCCAATAAGTGAATAAACATAGTAGTAAAGCACTAGAACATGGGTTATAAGGCAGAAAATGACAACATAAAAAGGCATGGAACATGAAAAAATTATTTATAACATTTAAAACATGATATCATGTAATCATGACATCATATAAATTTTTCAAGAACATAAAACATAACAGAAGCATGAGTTAAGGCTAACTAACAAGACCATTGCACATAGCAGACAAAGTCCTATAAAGTAGTTAAGTTTACTCCATATACCAACCTGATGTATCATGAAAATAAAAAATTAAACAATGAATTAGAGAATTATCTGGGTCCACCCATCATAACATGTTCATGAATATTGGTGCCACATGATGAATCAAGCATAAGGGCTACCCATGGAAATAATTGGGTATCGTGATCATGTTATAAGGCATAAGAAATGGAATATCATACTGGTGTCCTCAAAATAATGTATTTAAAACATAATTGGGAATTAATGATGGAAAATATTCATATGTCATGATAAGTGATGTAAAAAGGTAGTGAAATTATATATAAATAGTGTTTAAGAAACATTAGAAATGAGATACCTTAGTGCAGATTAAGGGAAATATTAAAGAGTTTTAAAAGTTGAAGAGGGGTCATATTTAATATAAAACCAGAATTGAACCAATATAGATTTTAATGATAAAATTATTTATTTTTAATAATAATTGGGGATTAAAACAGATTATGGGTGGTACATGAAAATGGATATGAAATTTGAAAGTTCCATTTAATCAGACTTGCTAATCAAGAGGAATCGAGAAGGGAACCATATTAAAAAATGTATTTCTCCATAACAGAAAGAAGAATTGAGCTATGAAAATATGCATGAAACATAAAAACAATATTTATGGATATTAAATATAAATAGTTAATAATTCCATTGTGGTAATGATAGAGAAAGCGCGATATGAAGGAAAAAATGGAGGTTCAGAGAGTATCCCGTGCCTTATGATTGAAACTATTCTGTTCATGCACATAATGTTATAGATAATCAAATTATTCCAATTAATTAAATAATTAATAACATATTATACATGTATATTATTTATTATAATTTTATTTATTTAATTTATAGCCATTTTTATTAGTAATAAGATTTAATTTCGTAGTTCCAAGAGTATCTGCACTACTACAAAAATAGCCTATATCAGCACTAAAAAGGGCTTTTACAGTGCTAAAAAAACACTGTAAAGCTCAGCGCTAATATAGGGGGGTTCCTTTTATCAGTGCTTTTTAGAGCGATGATAAAGGTCCAAAAAAATTAAAAATAATTACAAAAATTTAAAATAATGCGGGGAGTGCTTTTATCAGTGCTACAGACCCCTTTTATTATCACTAGGAGGTCTCCCACATGCAGCCCTTCCCACACATCCTCATATGCACGCAACCTATTCACTTCCACCTGAACTCGAACCAGGGACCTCCCCCGTTTCACAGCTGCACCTTTACCACTAAGCCATTTCATTTTGTTCTCTATTTAATGATATATCTATATATATAGTTATATTTATTGTATATTGATATAGATTCATATTAATATAAATATATTTATTCATATATTAGTATATATATATTAATTCATATATTAATATATATACATATATATAAATATATATATATATATATTTAGTTATAATTTTTAATACGTATATTTATTTGTATATTAATATATTAATATAAGATTAGTTTTAAATAAATTTATGAAAAAATATGTTTTTAATGCGTGTTTATAAATAAATAAATACATACATACATACATAGATATATACAAAACACATACATAGATATATGCAACACACAGACACACACAGAGAGACACACACACACACACACACAAACACGTTTATATTTATGAATAAATACATATATATGTGTATTTGAAAATCCATAGAATGTACATTTAAGATTATTTTTAAATACATTTATGAAAAAATGTGTTTTTTATGTGTGTTTATAAGTATGAAAATAAATAAATAAATACATATATACGTATATGCAACACACAGACACACACATAGACACCCATACACAAAGAGACACATATATATTTACGAATAGTCACATATATATATGCATTTGAAAATCCATAAAATGTTAAAATGACCATAACATATAATCTAGAATTCCGTTTCAACGCCACAAACAGTAAAATCGAAGATAATGAAACAATATTCGATATGATATGTGGTACAGGCCTAACGAACATCTAGATCAGAAGTTATACTTGTTTGAATGTTAAAACATCGGTGTATCCCAACTAAAAACACAGTTTTGCTGGCATTATGGGCCTTTTTTGTCATCTAAAAAACCTTGAACGAGGTCCTACTAGGTTATAGCGATGCAGATCTTGTCGCATGCTTCGATTTTATATGTTGTTGAGCTCAAACGAACACCCAGATCAAAATTTATGGCCATTTGAAGTTTGAGTTATATTTTCAACATATTTTAAATCTTTTATTAATTGTTTTGATTTTTGTGTCCAAAAATTGTTATTAAATGATTTTTAATTGATAATAATTATAAAATTAATAATTAATAATATTTTTTATAAAACTTTTGATACCATTTTCACTAAATGTATTTTATATTATCTTTAATAATCTATTTATACGTATCTAGAACATATTTAAAATATATATATTGTATTTATATCAATATAAATATACTTATATAAAAATAATTTATGTTTCCAGATTTTTTTTAAAATATTAAATTTTTCAGCACTGATAAAGCCCCCCTTTATCAGCACTACTAAAAGAAGCGCTGATAAATGGGTAGTGCTTCCCTTTCCAGTTTTTGGCGTAGTGCTATTTTAGGATTTTATGATTATTTCCATTGAGTTTAATTATGGGAGTTCATGTAAAATGGATGAAAAATATCCAAAGTGGAATTATATGATATTGATGATGATATATAATTTCAAATGGTTTCATATATCATTTTTATAGAAATTATAATGATTTGTTTGAGGAAATGTTAATGATGGATGTTAGTTTATTTTGGTGAATTTTTTATCATCATGAGATAGTTTTGTTTTATTATTTAATAATATGAATATATATTGATTATATATCATTAAAAAAGATTTAATAAATATATTATAATATTTTATAATAATAAAAAATGGTTTTATAAAAATATTTGAAGGCAGTAATGGAAAATAAAAATGTGTCATCCATGGCGGTAAAAAGACACATCATAGCTGATGTTTTCATTTTTATAATAGAAGGAAGAGTGAAGATATATGATGATGGATTATTCCATTAACATAATAATATTATATAATATAAAAAATAATTTAGTTACAATTTTAATTTGTTAGAGGTAGTTGTTGATAAGATATGAAAAGAAAACAAGTTAAAAATAAATTTAAAGAAATAAAAAAAGGATTTTACCTCCTAAAATTCTTCTCTTAGAGATGACCCTTAGGGAAATTGGGTTTCATATTTTGTTAAAAAAAGATCATGGATGTGGGGAGGCTTAGGAATATTATTCGGTATAATTTGGACAATATTCTAGGCTTTCGATGTGTGAGGAAATGAGGTGGTGGGGGTGGTATTTATAGTGGGAGGAGAGGGTATTTATTATTATTATATTCATTATATAATTATTTTGGATCAAGACTATAAATAGTTTTGATCCTTATCACTAAATGTATTAAATATTGAATGTTATTTTGATATTATGGTCTTACAAAATCTATACATCATCCATGAGTCAATAATTTCTGTATTTGTTAAATACTGTAAATTACCGTATTTCACTATTCAACAATAATTCAACTATTTTAGAAAACTGAAAAAAAAATCACCCAGAAATTTTTTTTATGTTTACAATAAATAATAGAGTCCATTTTATGAAAATAATTTTCTAGATATGTGAAATTTAATTTTTAATTAAAATCATCATTTATTCTAAAAATAATGATTTCAATATTATAATCGATTTTATAATGATTTGAAAAATTTATTAAAGTCTCATAAAATTATCCTATAATAATAAAACAACAAAATATTTATTCATGAATCTATTTTATGAAAATAAATTTTCTTTTAAATCATAATATTAATTATAAAACTGTAAAAAACATTTACATTTCACATAAATACCAAAACATAATTTATAATTTTTAAAATATTTATTTACTTATTCCATGATATAAATAAATTATATTTTCATTAATAAGATAACTATATTTTATTAATACTTTTATATATTAAGTTACCTTTTTATTGGATGAGGTACTATTCATAATGGTTTCATTACTATTCCAATGGTCAAGTTACTATTACATTGTTATAAGATCATTAATTTATAGAAATACCTCTTATTTTATCCATTATTTATTTATAAGCTTTTTTTGTGTTATATATGTAATTTTATGTGATTTATAATATATAAAAAATTATAATAAGAGAAATTTCATTCATAAATGTTTGGGTCATTGTATTCTTCCCCCGTTTTGAAATTTTTTGCAAAAATTATTTTTAACATACTAAGGTGAAAATAGAGTAGTGTACTTCTCCTTCATCGCTTCCTCTAGTTCCCATGTAGCCTCTTCGTACTTATGGTTTCTCTATAGTAATTTGACCTAAGTTAGTAGTCTTGTTGTTTAGAACTTTATCTCTATGGTCCATGATCATCACTAACTTCTCTTTATATGACTAGTTGTTCTATAGTTATACCACCACCAGATACAATACATGTAAGGGATCTGGTATGTACTTCTTTAAAAAGGATACATGGAATACATTGTGTACTTGATATATAGTAGGTGGAATATCTAGTCTATAAACCACATCTCCAACAATATCAAGAATCTTGAAAGGTTCGATATACCTGTGACTCAGTTTTCCCTTCTTCCTAAATATCAGGATCCCCTTCTATGGAAATATATAGAGGAATAAAATGTATCCAAACATAAACTCCATGTCATGTTAATTATTTTCTGCACATATCTTTTATCAAATTTGGGATGTCTTAATATGTTTTTAAATATATTTCACCTTTTCTACAATTTCTTCAACTATTTGAGGTCCTGGAATCTTACATACACTGAATCCATCTTAGCATGTCGGTGTTCTGCGTATTTTCCCATAAAGGGATTCATATGGTTCCATTCGGATACTTGAGTGGATAAGGTTGTTGTACGAGAACTCGAACAGAGGAAGATGTTAGTCACATCACCCATGATGTCTATAATACATGCTCCCAACATGTATTCATATGTCTGAATAGTTCTATTATACTCTCCATTAGTTTGAGTATGATAGGCTATATTGACGTTTGGATCATTATTTAGAGTATGTTGGTGAATTTTCCCGAACATGGAGGTAAATCTCTAATCTCAATTAGATACAATCGATAGTGGTACTCCATTCAGCTTCACCACTTCTCTGATATATATCCGTGAAAGTTAATCGAGTGAGAAGACCTCTCGAATCATGATAAAGTGAACTGTCTTTGTAAAATGATCCACAATAACCCATATAACATTGATTCTTATGGATTCCATTGGAAGTATAGTGACAAAGTCCATGGTGATGTTTTTTCATTTCCATGTTAGTATGGGTAATAGTTTCACCATCCTCTTTGGATTTTCCCTTCCAGAATTCACTTGTAAACATATGTGGCACTTTGATTTATATTTATAGACCTCCTTCTTCATATTGTTCCACCAATAGTTCTCTCATAGATCTTGATACATATTTGTGATACATGATTGAATAGAGAATGTTGAGCTATGTGTTTCATTCATAATCTCTCTCTTTATCTCTTAATTTTATGGTACACATAGTCATGACCCAAATCTTATAGCTCCTTCCTCCTTAGTTTCAAACTCTAAGTATTTTACTTTTCTGATAGCTTCCTACTTTTTATATATTTCAATACAATTTATTTGAGGATCCATTATTTTCTCCATAAGAGATGTTTGATAAATAATTTGAGAAAGGATTGATGATGTTCCTTCCTTAACGATTCCAATGTATATCCTTTACAAATATAAGATGATTGGATACTTATCAATTCTCATCATTGATAAAGATACAATATCTTTTCTACTTACAAAATATGCCACTTTATTTCCCTTTCTTGGATGGTAGTGGATTTAGAAGTCATAATCCTTGATAAAATATAACTATATTTTCAGGATAAAATTAATATCCTTTTTTGTGAATATTTTTTTGGATCTTATGAATAGTATATATTTCACACTTCTCTCTATAGAGATAATGCTGCCTGCTTTTTAGTGCTAAGTTCACAGCTTCCAACTCCATATCGTGTGTCTGATATTTTTGCTCATGAATTTTTAACTTCCTTGAGTAGTAGTCCAGAACCTTATCATTTTTCATTAGTAAGAATCTTAAGTCCTTTTTTTAATTATCTCTATTTACCACAAATATTTCCTCATTTGTTGGAAGTGTGAGTGTTTGGGTAGTTATAAGCCATTTTTCAACTCTTTGAACCAGTCTTCACATTCACTGGTCTACAAAAACATTTATTCCTTATGAGTCAGCTTGGTTAGTGGGTTTTACAATCGTCAAAATATCTTCACAAATTCCTAGTAATACATATCTAGTCTATGGAAACTATCGATCTCCATTACAGATGTTGGCTCGAGCCACTCTTCGATTTCCTCTATCTGGGAAGGGTCTACAGATGTTCTTTTTCTAGTGATAAAATTCCCTAATAATGATATTTCCTCCGTCAAAAACATACATTTACAGTATTTTTCATAATGTTTTTCACTTTGTAATGATTTTATGATAGTATTCAAATTCTCCCGATGCTCCTCCTTACTTTTGTATTATATAAGAATGTTCTTCGATAAAGACTACCACAAATTTGTCAATGTAATCTCTAAATAATCTATTCATTAAGTTTGTGAAAATTTCTGGAGCATTAGTGAGTCTGAGGGCATCACTATAAAACCTTATTATCCATACATTGTTATGAAGTATATCTTGGAAAAATATTTTTTCCTTACATTTAATTGGTGATATCGTAACCAAAGGTTTGCCTTAGAGAAATACTTGGCCCCATATAGTTGATCGAACAATACATATATCTGTGGTAGGGGATAAATTTTCTTTATCATGGTTTTTCTAATTCACGATAATCAATTTATAGGCACATTGGTTCATCATTATTCTTGACGAAGAGAATTGGCCCACCCCATGGTGAAGCACTCGAGCATATAAAACCCTTGTCCAGAATCTCTTATAATTGATTCTTTTGTTCCTCCAACTCAATGGTGGAGATTCTATATGGTGTATTTGATATAGGCATATATCCTGGACTATGTTTAGTCATGAAATCAACTTATCTATCAAAAAGAAGACCAAAATATTATTCAGTGAACACATTAGTATAGTTCCTCATAATGGTATTGTCTTCGAGCATGATTCTCTTCTTTTTCTCAATCATTTGAGCTAGATATGCTTACTTATATCGAAAAAATATTCACACTTTAGACAATTATTCAGAAAGAGATTCATCCTCCTCCTTGGCCTTTTACATAATTTGAGGACGCCTCATAATGGAATGTGTGATGTCCCTTTAATAACATTTGATGTTGTTTTTGTATAAAGATAGCCAATCCGTGCCAAAAATTGTATCAAAGTCTACCAAAATAAGTAAGAAAAGATTTTCTATGATATTTATTCTACAAAAATCAACTGGGAAGGAGTTATATACTTTTGATATAATAATTTCCTCATTTTTTTCTTTTATATAACTCAACCTCCATATTTTGAGGTGGTCTTTGAATAGTAATACTAAAAATGAAAGATATGATAGAATGTGTAGAACAAGAATCAAATAGTATGTTCACTATTCATGATTGAATAACTAGTGTACCTATAACTGCTTCATTATTAAGTTCCACCTTAGCAGTAGTGATGAAATATTCCCTTCCATATTGCCTTGGGGGTTGTTGATGGTGATTTCTTTAAAAAACCCTTGGCTTATGGAATTGGATCACAAAAAACCCATGTTACTTGTAGTTGAAACACTACACTAAAGTATTAGTGTTGATCTGAAACTTCATTTATTTATCCAATTTTTTTTGGATTCTTCATATACCTTTGAAAATTATTAGCTAGATGACCCACTCTTGCATGTTTGAAGCATCTCCTGGTTCCCCATAGGCAGTTTTCAGCACACTTATTCCCACACTTTTGAAATGCAAGATATTAAATTCCCATTATATAATGAGATTTATTGATTGATCCTCCCATATTAAATTATGTTTTATACTTTTAATCTATGAGACCATGAGACCACTGAGAGTTTCATCTCCATTTAAACCTTAAGGGAACAACAGAAAATCTCATCATAGCTATTAAAGTCTCGGATAGCCAAGGCTTTTTGAAGCCTGAGCTTTAGTCCACTAAATAAGTGATCAACTTTTCTTTCAGTGTTCAAGAAAATTGTAGAGGTGTATCATAAAATCCTAGGAATGTTTTCCTTATACACCCAAAAAGTCTCTTCTTCCTTTCACTTCATTCTGAGGAACTCTCTTCCCATCTTATGATGGAGAGTTCTGGGGTAATATTTATTGAAAAATATTTTCTTTAAATCTTCTCATTACATAGAATCAATTTTCTTATTATAATTTTTTTCAATAGTTTCACCCTCTGATCTACTTCCCCATAAAAAAGATAGACCACAAGAACAACATTCTATTATTCTGAGTATTTACGGACTGAGAATAACTTCTCAATATAGTTAATCCATTGTTCTGTGATGATGGGATTGGAAGATCCACTAAAGATGTGATGCCTTTGTCGCATAAAGGATTCAACTAAAACTTGATTTTTATTAAGATAAGGAGGTAACTATATATGATTCAAGTTATTATTCATGAATTGATATAGTTTATCAAGTACTATCATTTTGAGTTCCATTTCTCATTATATTTTTTCTTTGATTAAGAAAATCATCACATTGCCAATCAAATTGATTATTGGAATGGGTTCTTTTATTTACATACATTAACTAATAAAAAGAAATCATGATTTGGGGGTTTCAATACTAAGATAATAAACATATAAAAATTGAACATTGAACATAAAATGGAAAATGTATAAAAGGAAACTATATCATAACATGTGATTCCATAAGATTCAATCTATGTTATCAAGGGTTATTGAATTATACCTAGGGTACTTACTAAAGTGATATAGTCCTAATATTCAAAAATGACTACACCATTATTTGATACAAAATATAACAACATTATCCTTTTACATATATTTTTACATGATTTAACAATAAACATCCATGAAATAAAAACAAAGGATCATAAAATATAGTTTATTTTGAAAATTATGTACATGATTTGAAAGCATAAAATTCATATAAAAACTTATTTTATTTAATCTTAATAATGAACTTCTAACATCCCTTATGCTCTTAAATCATTATAGGATAAACCGAGGAATTGCATGAATAAAGGGATGTGCTAAAAATCCCAGTAAGAGAATAAACATAGAAGTAAAGCATAACACATGGGTTAGATGGCATAAGATGAAAATATAAAAAGGCAACAAACATGAATAAACAAAAGGAAGTATAATTTATAGAACTTGGGATCTCGTAATAATTGAATCATATGAATGATTCAATAGCATACAATGTGACATAAGCATGATTCAAGGCTAACTACCGAGACCATTCCACATGGCGGACAAAGTCCCATAAAGGAATCAGGTTTACTCCTTGTCCCAACATGACGTCTCATGAGTCTAAAACATTACCCAATGCATTGGATCTCTATTTGGGAGCACCCATCATAACTTGTTCCTATATATGTGTATGACCTGAATAATAAATCATAAGGTTTCCCCATGAAAAGAATTGGATATTGTAATCATGTTATAAGGCATAAAAAGGTAATATCATAATGGTGTCCATAAAAGAATGGATTTAAATTATAATTTGAAATTAATAATGTAAAATAGGAATATATAATGGTAACTGATGTTAAAATTTAGTGAAAACATGTAAAAATGGTGTTTAAGAAACATTAGAAATGAGACACATTAGTGCATTTTAAGGAAAACATTAATGACATTTTAAAGTGGAAAAGGCATAATATTTTATATAAAACCTGCAATAAACTACGATATATTTTCATGATAAAATAATTTATTTTCTAAAAATAATGAGGGATTAAAATATATTTAGGATGGTTCTGGAGAATGGGTACGAAATTGGGAAGTTCTCTTTAATCAGGTTTTCTTATCGAGAGGAATTGATAAGGGAACCTTATTGAAATATGCATTTACCCCATATAAGAAATATTAATTAAGCTAGGATCATTTGAAGAAAACATACACATAGAATTTAGGTGGATTAAATAATAATTATTAATAATTACATTGTTTTAACGAGAGAAAAAGTGTAACCCAAAGGAAAAATGGTGGTTTAGAGAGAACCCTTACCTTATGTATAAAACTATTCTACACTTTCACTTAATGTCCTGAACAATCAAATTAGATCTATTAGATAAATAATTAATAACCTTTTATACATTTATATTATTTATATGATTTTATGAATTTCATTTATATCTTTTTTTTATGAGTTATAAGATTCAATTATTTCATTCTATGAGTATTTGTTTAATGATTTTATGATTCCTTCCCTTGAGTTAATGTCATGAACCAAGTCGGTTCGTCATCCGACCCTGCACCCGACCCTATCTGCAGTATGGCCCAAAGGGAGTTCCCAAACCCCACAGGCTAGAAACTAGTGTCAGGAATCAAAACAAGCAGTTGGGAATGATTTAGCCCAGAAAATAAAAGACAAGGTAACCAACTAGATATACCTCCAAGTGACCCCATGGGTCATCACCAAACAAATAACCAAGCTCTAGTGATCCAAAACAAAAAACTGAAACCGAAGAGATAAAGTAGGCATGAGCATCGAGATGCTCAGTAGGAAAGACAATGTACAACAATTCCCTAAGCCACTATCTTTACTAAGAAATCGAAATAGTGCTAGTTTGAAAAAAAGGCATAATAAAATATTTTTTTTCTATATTTTCAAATTCAAATAAGAAGCTTGAATTTCCAAGGAAAACATTTCTCTTCCCTTTTCAAAATAGGTTTTGAGCATGCATTAACATTTAAAAATTTAAGGAGACTAATTATGATTTAAAAATATGGTTTTTCACAAAAGAGGGAACAGACATGAAACTTCTGAATTGAGAATCATAACACAAGCACCATGTGAAGTTCATAAGCAGCTAGAATTACTTGGGGACCTAATATCTTCACGTCTTGGTGAAACGTGCCTTAGAAGACCACGACCCTTATAAAACGTGTCCTAGAAGACCACGACCCTCAGAAAACGTGGCTTAGAAGACCATAACCCTCAATAATTCATAAGTTCAGTTAGTGTTGCAATTGTAAAACCTATAGTGGAACTGGGTGTAGTCACCTCCGGACCACAAGCCCACAAGTCCTAGTTTACCCCCACCTAGAAACCTAGGTTTCCCATTGTTCTCTGTTTCAAGTTATGGTGAGTTTTTATCAAGAAAACGTATATGTACACAACACTTTCTTTATCCAATACTCATTCAACCTATCACCACAGTTCTCCCTCCTTAAACACATCCCCCTTTTTTATGTCATAAAACATCGAATATGCCTCCTCATTAGGTACATATCACAAAACACACATTTAACATACAAATCAACGTTTTTAAATAATGGGGCATGCCTTAAGAGGGGTTTTTCACTTTCACAATTCATTTTCAAGGATTCAAAAGAACCACATTACTCCACAAGATCAATTTTTATTTATAAAACATGTTCACCCAAAACTCATTTTGGAGACCATTTTGGAACTTCATTGGAAAAAAACGTGTCATTTCACAATTTACAAAAAAAATCGCTGAAAAGACCACACGTATTTGAAAATACCTACATCATCTTTGAAACATTAAAGAAATAACTTTTCAAGAACAAAACCCATTTAAACCCACACACACACACACACACAGATATATATATATATAATTATATATTGTATATTAATTTCATGTAGAATAAGAAGATGCACTTTTAATAAAACACTAAGAAATTATGGAAATTCTAATTAAAGATCAGGGCATAGGGGACCTACCTCAAACATGTCGCTATTTGTTGATGACCACTCGAACCGAAATGTAGTGCATACACGCACATGCATTTATACATATATATATATATGTATACCCCTATCTAAATTTCACATATTCCCCATGCCATGAAGGAATATGTATAAAATGGGAACATATGTATATATGTCGTACCCTAAGCATGTACATGTTGGATACCTCGACACCCGCGGCCCCAAAACATTAAAGAGAGGTCCAACGCACTACACATATAATATAATAAAATAATTAAACGCTTAAGCAATCCAAAAAACGTTTTGAAATAACACATCAAGGTTTTGCACGAATAACACACTCAACTTCAAGTAGGAAAAGCAACATTGAAACCAAAAGTACACCAAAGTGACATTAAAACAAACATTCTATCTTTTGAAAGAATTTAAAAAACAAATTGACAAATGTAGAACAATTAAACCATGCTCAAAGTAGTACATTTCCCATCAAATATCATTTTTCAACACATACACACCACATGAACCCAGAAAAAAACATGGTGCACTACATAAATAATTGATTGTAGACATCCAATGATTTTCTATAACAAGGCGCAAACACACACAAATACCCCCATTTGCATACTCAAACACAGTTTTGAAAATATACGCACACAAAAACAATATCCAAAAAAAAAGTGCAGCCCTGACATGATTTAGTAAACCAATTTCATGTACTATAAAATGACATCAAATAACACAATAAGAGTTGCACAAGAACGACACTCATTTTCAGGTAAAAAAACTACTTTAAAAATTGACTGCATCATCAACCCTATTAAAAATGGATTTCTCACTTCAAGATAATCACTAAAAACATCAAAACACATAAATACCCAAGTTCAGTAAGTGAAAACCCAAAAAACACAAGAAAACATTACCTCAGAAAAAATCCAGTAAATCGAAACACAACAAACTGCCTCGACATTAGCGACGGTTGCCAGAAAATGTACCGATAAGACCCAAGAGGCCTCCCGCACCAACCTAGAACATGAAGAACACCAAAAATATGGGTTAGAACCCAACCCTATGTTCATCCGAATTTCTTAAGCCAATAGAGAGACCAAATCATGGTCGTAAATCAAAAGAGGAGGGAGTGGAGAGACTTATCGTGTCGATTTAAAGGGTAAGAGAGATGAAACATGGTGAAATTGGAAAAACGGTGTTGGGTCTCAGAGGATGAGGGGATGGCTTACATGAAGAAGGATCTAGGATGGGGGGGTTTACGATACGGGGTTGAGGGGGATCTAGGAGGAAAGGCTGTCGTGGAGAGAGATGCTCAGCCAAAGGGAAGGCTTCCATGGAGAGGGGAGCTCTACTAGAGGGAGGTCGTGGGAGGGAGATCGGCCAAAGGGGAGGGGTGGAAACATGATGTATGTGGATAGGGGGAGGGGTGAGGCATGACATGAGGGGAGAAGGGGGGGGGGATAATACGGAGAGAAGAAAAAAAACCAAGTATCAACCTGCTCAATGAAAAAATAAAATAAGGCCAAGGATGAATAAAATAGTTAAAATAGAATAGTGTCGGGTCGGGGTGTGACAATTCTACCCACCATGACACTTTCTGCCCAAGAATTTCCTAAAAGACTCAGCTGTTCAAAGTTTGAAACAAGGACGTAATGATTCTCAAAACGAAACCCATGCCACTTGAGGATCGAACACTCACTTTCCACCCATGACCTGAATCCTTGAGACCCAAACTACCATGAAAAAGAACCTATGACATGAGACTCACATTCTAAAACACAACCACAACCTGAAACACCTCGACCCCAAAAAATATAAATCACTAGAGTACACTTGAGATCTTCCATGAACATTTTCTATACGACCCATCATCTACATCGATCGGGGCTAGGTGGAGGAGAGGCAAAGATTTTTCCTGACCAGAACACCTTAAATATTATGTTCTCTGTGAATTTTTCCTATTTTGGTCTCCCTGCCATATTTGGACTCTAGCCGAATAATGACATTCCCAAATTGAAACAAAATAAGAAACCAAACAAGGCCCCTGATGATGGTGTTCCCCCTTAACTTCCCGAGCTGCACCCAACCATCTTGGGAGAAGAAATTGGAAAGACCCATAGTGGGTCTTCCCACCATATTAGGGACTGACTAGTACAATGGCACTCACATGGGAACTCTCAATTTATTTGTCACGATACTGATTGAATTTCCCATCATGAACCCACTGACATAGGGTGAACCCAAACAAAGGGAGAAACATCAATACAGACTATCCTGAAACCCTTAGTTCAAGGGGAATCCCTACAAGAGTCACCAAACCAACTCCATGCCAAACCTTGATTCATAAGATCCATAAGCCACATACATCTCGAAATGAGCATCACCGAGAAGCTGAAATAGGTCCAAAGAAAAATCAAATATTTAATGTTTACAATAACAAAGAGAAACCATTGGAATATTATAGATGTGGCCACCAAGACCTCCAAAATAAGGCCCCATCCCAAATAGACAACCACATGAAGGAGAAACTAAACCGGTCTCTTCCCAGACAATAATTGACAGGTTGGATGTGCATCTCTTGCACCTGAAAACCGCATGGCTGTGTGAAAAGATACACTTAGAGACATATGGATGGAGCTCTGATGTATTGAAGTATCTGTTGCACCGCAATCAGAAACAAAAAACTTCTAACTAAGCCTTCTCCTTCTGGAAATAACGCTTACAAACATTCTTCCCAAGGTGACCCAAACAGCCACACTATTGAAAATCCTTTAGAAGATTGTGACGAATAGCTTTGAGTACCCAAATTGACCACATTGGAATCAAATGATTATGTGGCCTTAGGAATGAGAGACAAGAACTAATGAAAAACCCATGCCTATAATATGTTCCTCAGTTTACACTCTACACTCGATGGGGAACCCTTCACGAGCACCTTGATAAACAAGATTGTCATTTGTCCCAATCTAAGACCCCAACTTGCAAGGAGATTGTAGAAATCACCCTTCTCAATCCCGAACATGACTCTTATAACAAAACTAGAAAAACATACCCTTCACGACATCTGGAGTTCTTAAAGTCCGGAAGAAGCACTTTACTTCCTCAACTTTCACTACAACCTCCATAGAACCTTGGCTACCACAGAGAAAACAAGCAACAAGGAAAATAAAATTACCCCACCACTCCATTAGGAGTCTAGGTAAAACTAACGACTGGAAATGACCCCTCGGGGACCTCTGGACATTTCTGGGTGACAGACTTTAATCAAGAAGCACAAAACCAACCCGAAGCACATCACAAAACATGCCTATACATTTAACCTTAAATCATTCACTCAAACTCAAAACATCATTTCAACCATGAAGCACTAGCTCAAAAACAATCACCAAGAAAATATAATAATACACTACAAAACCAAACCATAACCCCACTTTCACAAATAGTTGTTTTCCAAACCATCCTATTTCAAAATATACGAAAGCTAAAACCCATTTTGAATACCCACTTTACTTTTTTAAAATTTCTTAAACAAAATTCATCCTAGCACATCAAAAATCAAAACATGCCTTTTAAAAAAAAACAATCCTTGAAAACTTAGAACCCACCATTGGTATTGTATGAAACTTCATGTGTGTACATTCTTGTGCCAACTCGGGCACCAATCCATGCATACCAATATCTATCAACATCCAATTGAATTTATCCATACATTTGGGCATCTATAGGATTACCAAATCAAAACAAAACCTTCCCATTTATATAACAAAATATCCACCCTAGATTTGAAACTCCTAACCAATTATGAAGAAATCCATTTCAATTCTAAAATGAAGCATCTCTAAATTTTTGTTTCCAAGAGACTCCCATTTTACAGTCCATAATAATTTCCAAAAAACCTGAACACATTCCAAAACGCTTTCAATTTTACATTTCACAAAAAATTTCATGTTCTCAAAGAATTATCTAAAACACTTTCCATCCCCAAAACAACTCATTGAATTTTTTTAAAAACAAATATTTTCATTTTTTAAATCCAATTTCAAAAGGCCCATCATCAATTTTCAAAGATGAGAAGAACACCCAAAAACCAATCAAAACCCACACCAATAACATCATAGAACAATCAATTTACTCAATGAACTAAGATTCCAAATTCTAAAAATAAACAAATGCTACACATAGCTTGGTCACACAGTTTGGAAGACCGTGCACCAACTGAGTGAGCATATAAGAAAGTCATCAAGGGTAATTGTGCGGTCTTCACATGGCTTGCCAGTCCATGCACAACAATCATGCACCCTCCTAAATGACTACCGAATCACAAAAATAACAAGAAGCATCGAAACAAGTCTTAGTACCTTGAAAAAAAATCAAGGGTCAAGCATGGAATTTGAGGCGAGACCACCCCAAACCACCCGGTCAATTCATGTTTCATTATGAATAGGTTGTTATCAAGAACCTACCCACAATAAACCACTTGGATTCCGAAAATCATAACTCCAAAATATCAGACATTCCCAAAGGACATGGGTTGAACCTATCTTGAATACCATTTTTTTATGAACCAATCCGTGTTGTCATGTGACCCAGTGCCAAACCTGGTCTGTGGCATGGCCTGAAAGTGCGTTCCCGATCCCCACGGGCTGTCAACTAGTTTTTGGGGTCAAAACAAGCGAATGGGAACGATTTACCCCAGAAAATACATGATAGATAAATATAAATAAACTGAAAAAATGGGAAAACACTAGCAGTAGAAAATAAAATAAAGGTAACCAATAAGACATAACTCCAAGTCACCCCATGGATCATTAACAAACATAAAACCAAGATCGAGCGATCCAAAACTAAAACCTGAAACTGAAGAGATAAAGTAGGAATGAGTACCGACATGCTCATTAGGAAAGCCAAAGTACCACAACACCCTAAGCCATTGTCTTTAATAAAAATCCCAATCATGCTAGTTTGAAAATAATTCATAATAAAATAAAAATTAGTCTAAATAGTCATAATAAAATAATGTTTTTTGATCTTTTAAAATTCAATTAACAAGCTCTCATTTCTAAGGAAAAAAATTATCTTCCCCTTTTAAAATAGTTTTTGATCATGGTTTTCAAAAAAGAGGGAACAATCATGAAACATCTTAATTGAAAATTGTATCACAAGAACTATGGGAAGTCCCTAAGCATCTAGAGTTTTTTAGGGACCTTGGATCTTCGTGTTGTAGTGAAACATGGTTTAGAAGTCCATGATCCTCAGAAAACGTGTCTTAAAAGACCACGAACCTCCGAAAACCTGGCTTAGAAGACCATGACCCTCAATCATTCATATGTCTAGTTAGTGTCGAAATCGTCAAACCTGCAGGTGGAACGGCATCAAGTCACCTCCAGTCCACTGGCCCAAAATTTATAGTTTCCCCCTCCTAGATACCCAGGATTCCAATTCTGCTCTGTTTCAATTGGTGGTGTGTTTTTATCAAGCAAACATATATGTACACAATAATTTATTTATCAAAAACTCATTCAACCTCTCACCATTGTTCTCCCTCCTTAAGCGTATCCCCTTTTTATGTCATAAAACATCGCATAAGCCTCATAATTAGGTAAATATCACAAATCACACATTTAACATAAACATCATGTTTTTAAAATAATGGGGCATGCCTGAAGAGGGGTTTTTTCACTTTCATTGTTCATTTTCAAGGTGCCAAACAAGCCTCATTACTCTACAAGAATGATTTTTCTTTAGAAAAGATGTTAAAACAAAACTCATTTTGAAAATCATTTTGGAACTTATTTGGAAAAAAAAGTGTAATTTCACTTTAACAACAAAATCAGCGAAAAGACCACACATCCTTGGAAATACCTACTTCTTGTTCGAAACAATAAAGAAATCACTTTTCAAGAACCAAAACCATTTACATATATATATATATATATTGAATGAGTGTTTCATTTAGAAGAAGAAGATTCACTTTTAAAAAAAAACTAAGCAATTATGGAAATTCTAATTAAAGATCAGGGCATAGGGGACCTACCTCAAACATGTCACTATTTGTCAATGACCACCCAAACCAACACTTGGCACATATGCACACATGAATTTATACATGTATATATATATATACCCCTAGCTGCATTGCATATATTCCCCGTTCCATGAGGGAATATGTACAAAGAGGCATATATGTATATATTCCTTACCCTATGCATGTACATGTATGATACCTCGACACCTGCAACCCAGATTCCTAGTTGCGTGGTCCAACGCACTACACATATAATTTAATAAAACAATTAGACAATAAAACAATCCAAAAAACGTTTCAAAATAACACATCAAGGATTTGCACGAAAAAACGCACTCATCTTCAAGTAGAAAAAGCAACTTTAAAACTAAAAGTACACCAAAGTGACATTAAAACATACTTTCCATATTTTTAAAGAATTTACAAAAAATATTGGCAAATAAACAACAAGTAAAACGTGATCAAAGTAGTACATTTCCTATCAAATATCCTTTTTCCACACATACAAACCTCATGCACCCACAAAAACACATGGAGCACTACTTAAACAATTGATTGAACACATCCAAATATTTTCACAACAAGTCACGCACACACACAAATTTTCTTCTTTGCATACTCAAACCCGATTTTTAAAAGATACAGACACCAAAAAAATAACAACAAAATGCATCCCTTTAATCATTTAATAAACTAATTGCATGTACTTTAAAATGACCTCAAATAACACAATAGGAGTTTCACAAGAAAGACACCCAATATCGGGTAGAAACACTACATTAAAAATTTACTGCTTCATCAATCCAATGTAAAATGTCTTTCAGACTTCAATATAATAAATAAAAACTTTAAAACACAAAAATACCCTAATTCAGTAGTTGAAAAACCAAACAACACAATAAAAAATTACCTCAGAACAAAGCCAGTGGATCAAAACACGACGAACCACTGCGCCTTCGGTGGTGGTTGCTAGAACTCGTACCTATAAGACCCAAGAGGCCTCCCGCGCCATCCTAGAACATGAAGAACACCAAAAATATGGGTTAGAACCAAACACTAGGTTCGTCTGAATTTTCTAAGCTGATGGGGAGACCATATAATAGTCAGAAATCAAAATATGAGGGAGCGGAGAGACTTACCATGTCTATTTGAAGTCGAAAATCAATGAAACATGGTGGGATTGAAAAAACGGGGTTGGATCTCGGAGGAGGAGGGGCTGCCTCGTGTCAAGAAGTGTCTCACCTGGGGGGTTCGCCATGTAGGATTGAGGGAGAGCCTGGAGGAAAGGCTACCATAGATAGAGGAGCTCAGCCGGAGGGTAGGCCAGTGTGGAGAGGGGACTCGGCCGGAGAGAATTCATGGGAGGGAGAACAGCCAAAGGGGAGGGGTGGTGGCACAATGTTGGTGGATAGGGGGAAGGGCGAGGCACGACGAGAGGGGAGAGGGGGTGGAAGAAAGAGAGAATAAAAACAATTTACCGGGTCTCAACCTACTCAAACACAAAATAAAATTAGACCAAGGATGAATATAATAATTAAAATAGAATAGTGTCGGGTCGGGGTGTGATAGTTAAAGTATGGGAGTTTTTGTTAAATGGAAACAAAACTCATAAATTGGAATTATATGATATCTATGCTCCTATATAATTTTTAATTTTTCAATATACCATTCCATTTACAAAAATGAGAATAATTCATTAGATGAAATGTTAATGATGAACTTTAGTTTATTTTTGTGAATTTTGAATGACCATGGACTAGTTTTGTTTTATTATTTAATATTGTGCATATATGCAAGCTATAGAACATTAAATAAGGTATTATTAATATATTATAATCTTTTTTAACCATATAAATGGGTTTATGACCATCTTTTAAGGTTGTAATGTAAAATGAAAATGCATCATCCACGATAGAGGTAAATCGACACAAAACGGATAATGTTTTCATTTTTATAATAAAAGGAAATGTGAAGACATTTTATGATGGGTTATTGAATTAAAAAATTAATATTAATTTATATAAAATAAACTAGAGTTATCATTCCACTTTTTGTTAGGTAGGTGAAGAGAGGATATGAAAAAAATAAATTGAAAAGAAATTCAAAGAAAATGAAAGAGGATCTTACCTCTTGAACTTCTTCTCATTGAGAGCCTCCTTTGGGCAATTGAGTTTGGTCTTTTATTAATAAAAAAGGAACATGTACATTGGGGAGATAATTTTTAAGAGTATTAGATAGAGTATTTACTAGATTCAAGGATTTTTTGGTGTGAGTATTATAGGAGGTCAGGGGTGGTATTTATAGTGGGAGGGGAGGTGTATTTTTTGTTATTATATTCATTATTTTATTATTTTTCCTCAATAATATAAATAGATTTGATCATTAGAGTTAAATATATTAAATAATTAATTCAATTACGAGATTAAAGGATTATATCAGCCATGCACCAGTCATGACTCAATAATTCATATATATTTTAAATACTATAAATTATTGTATTTAACTATTCACCAAAAATTTAACTATTTTAAAAAAATACCAAAAATTATCCCCAAGAATTTTTTAAGTGGATAACTAAAAAATAAACTCCATTTTATGAAAAAAAAACTAATATGAGAAATTTAATTTTTAATAAAAATCATTATTCTTTTTGGAAAATGTTGATTTTAATATTATAATTGATTTATGACACTTGGAAAATTTAATTAATGTCTAATAAAATTATCCTATAATCATAAGACAAAAAACAATTAATTTATTAATCTGTTTTATGATAATATATTTTCTTTTCAATCATTTTATTAATTTTAAAATTACAAATAAATAATCACATTTCCAAATAAAATACCAATACTTAATTTATAATTTTTAAAGCATTTATTTACTTATTCCATAATATAAATATATAATATTTTTTTATAAGATAGATAAATTTTATTTATTCATTCATTATTAAGGCTAATATTCTATTGTATGTGTTACTATTTTTAATGGTCAATTTACTATTCTAATGGTCACGTTCTTATTATATTGGAATCAGTTCCTTAATTTCTAAAAATACCTCTTATTTCATTTATTATTCATTTTGAATGTTTTTATTGTGTTCTATATTTGATTTTATGTGATTTATACTATATAAAACATTTCTAATAAGGTACATTTAATTGATAGAATTTTGGGTTGTTAAACTGTGCATGTTTTTAAGACATTTTAATATTTATCGTTTTAGTTTAATCATAGAGTAAATTAGATTTAACATTAACCATGGTAATTAATTTTTACATTTTTCACTATTTTTTGTAGTAAAAAGTTATGTTTACTATATTTTATAAAAATAAAATATTTTTATTCAAAAATATAGAATCCATTTTTAAAATTCTACTCACATATGAAGATCAATATAACTTAAAATAAAACCCATAGATGTAAAGAAAAAATAGTTTTCCAAAGAAAAAATTTCAAATGTTTATAATATTTTAATATCCTAAATTTATATGAAATTCATTAAAATTACCTTAATTCGTTAAATTTCAAGATAATTTAACTAAATTTACTTGAAATCCAATTTAAAATTTATCTTAACGTTTCCAAAATTTCAAAAGAAAATGTAGTTTTCAATAAAAATTAATATTTTTCACTATTCATAAAAAAATATCTTTTTAGACTATTCTAAAAAATAAAACCTATGATAATCTATTTATTTAAATTTTAAAAAAATAATTTTACATTTTCAAATAAATTTCTATAATTTGGTAATTTTAAATTTTAAATTATATGCTTAAAGCATGATTGGACCACCTTTTTGGAAAACAATTTTTTTCAAAAAAAATCATTATTTCGAATTATTATTATTCTATTTCTATTAAATATATAACCAATGGATTTATTTTATACAATTCTAAACCCTATAATTTACATAATTTATTTATTCATACTCCTACCCTCTTACTTAACGACTAGGTTATATACTTCTTGTCAAAATAAATAAATAAATTTCTTGAATATATTTATTTTATATAAAAATAAAAATATAAAAAATTCCCAAATTTTTACATTATCTTGTACTATAAATGTAATGTTTTATATAATATATCAAACAAGAGGTTACACTTTTAAAATATTATAGTGTTACATTTTCTCCACCTTTAATAAATTCCATCATCAAAATTTAAACATGATCACAGTAATCAAGGGTTTTACATTTGAAAATAACTTTTTGAAAAATACACAATATAAAAGTGTAAAGAAAACATCCCCTCCCTATGATAGAAATCTATTTATTATGTTTATATAGAATAAAACATAACTAGGTTTCAAAATAGGAGAACATTGGTGGAAATTTTAGATGTGGGGATAGTGTAAAATCATAAATACATATAGTGAGTGATAAAGATCATTGACCAAAATAAAGTGAGTGATCTAGAGAATGTTTGTGACCAAAAACCATGAATCTATAGTGTAAAATGACTATTGGTTCATCAAAAATGAATGTACTAGGATAACATTGTTATTTCAACATTATTTTCATAGAGTTTAAGAATTCCTTTACTATCAAAACTAATAACATAGGGAAATGTACTTAATTGGAAAGAATAATTTTATCCTTTAAGAAATTTCCACCATAATATAATATTTTTCACAAAACAGTAACTATTTAAGTTTAATTTTATTCTTGGAAAAAGTACTACAAATAACTTTTTCTGGTTATAATATTGACAAAATTAGGATAGGTCCTTCCCGATATTTTCCAAAACTAAAATGGATAGCTTGAGTTATAGAACAACACAAAATTTTAAAGAACATTCATTCCATTAATATTTAATCTTAACCCATTTATGAAATATTTATGACCAAATTAAAACACTAAAAATTTAGAAGTAAGGCCACTAATTAATATAAAATTATATTCCACCGACAACATAAATATTCTATGAATATCACATTCCAAATATTTGAATAATCTGATTCCAATAAAACCTTACTGAAAACCGGAATTATTCCAAAAAATATTCTTATTCCATAAATAAAATATCGAATTACTGAATTTATTTCAGAATTTTAAAAATATAGTAAACTCCATTAGAGATAACAAAAATTGTCATATCACTAACCAATTTCAATGTATCTAGTAATATCCCATTAACATATCATTATTATTATTATATTAACATCAAGAATATATTAATGGTTATTATCCCTCAATAATGTGTTTTACAAAAATATTAACTTCCTAATGAATCATTTTTTATGGTATCATTCAACATGTGTCTTCAAATCCTTGTAGAAAAACTACAACAGTATAATCCTTTCACATTTTCTGATTGTTAAATTGAGAATATCATTGATAAAATACTTATTCAACACAATTCTTTAACCCAAATTCATAATTACTTTCCCCAATTTATACGTAGTAATAGAACAAGAGTGGCCTTAATCCCTTATCTTATTATAGGGTATATTACCTTAAACCATGGGACATTTGTTTTCATAGTTCCATATATCCTTGATATTGAAGCATTGAACATTTAAAAATTCTTTTATTCCCTTAAAATAATGAGCATTGTGTCCTTTCTCTCCATGATTTAATAAAAATATTGTTTCCTTCATGAAAGTACCATAATGTTTTTTCCATAATAATTACAAGAGGGGAAATCCTTCTTTCCCTTCTTACCTTTATTCATATTTTTCTCATTCAGCCTATTCTTCTTTTTATTCTATTAAATGGAAAAATACATATATTATTATTTTTATATCTTTATACCACATGATACTATGTCTTAATATGATGATACTTTTTGGGGGATTTGAACCCTTTGAATAATTATCTTAATCAAATCAATGAAATTACAAATCTTTCTATTTGGATTACGTACATTGTTTATAGAATATATTCTTAACCTTGTAAATTTGGCTTTATACAAAGAAATATTTTCTACTTCCTTTTGTCTTAGATTCAATAATTTTATATCCTTATCAACAAATTACTAATGTGGAAAATACTTTTCCAAGAATTTTACCATAAAATTATTCCATTACAAGTTTTCTATTTCTTCGTCATCGTTATTATTTTGAATGAATAAAAAACATTGATCTGTATCACTAGGGAGATGATAACATTTCATTAAAAAAATTATACTTTTCATTTGTTCCCCAAAAAATAAATATCTTCACTAAGGATCATATACATTTCCTTATTGAAAATGGATTCATAGTTTCATTAAATGACTAAGAATTATTTTGTATAAAGCATTATAACATTATTACAGCACACGTTGGTTCTAAAATTTTCTACATAGGGAAATTTTATTTCTAATAACTTGATTTAACTCATCAATATGGTTATAATTTGATCTGTTCTAACTCTAACTACATTATCCTTCTCAAGAGGGAAATCCCTACATAGAGTAAGAGGATTAATAAGGTTTACATTACTTCCACTAAGAAACATTAATAAATAATTAGATACTCTATTTTATATCATAAAATTATGATACATAATGTATAATCCCAAAAAATAGTTAAATATTTAACTTAAAATAAAAAATTTATGCATATATAATCTAAAAATAATAAAAATGTTTTCTTGTGAAGGTTTTCAATTTATAAAAATATTTTAAAATCATTTATAATGGTTTATAAATAAATTTTGAATTATCCTAATCATATCACATGAGAGTTTCAAACTGGGTGCGTAGTAATTTTCATTTTTGTGTACTATGTAATGATCAAGTTAATATCAAAACTCCTTTTCTAGATTTATTACCCCTTGTTATATTAGTTCTAGAACCAAATCCACATGTATTGTTGATAAAAGGATGCATTTATAGGAAAATCACACAATATTTATCTTAAAAAACATTAATATTTTATCTTATACACAGACTTATCCTAAAATTAATTCATAGGGTTATGTTATTTAATAAATGTTTTTCTAAATCTAGTTACCCTGGTTTTTACTAATATTTCTCTAATACAAACATTAAATACCCCGACCCATGTATCCAAGAGTGGGTGGTTACATTATTACATTAGTGTAAGATACAAGGAATCTCATCACAAAGTACCAAATTGTTTAGTAGTCTTGGTAAATTATATATATACATAAAATTTACATTAAAATTGACTACATTTATTAAAAAAATTTATTTTATAATGTATTATTTCTATTATTATATCCTTATATATCAATCACAAAACCCTTCCTAGAATCCAAAGGAAAATAAAACATAACAAAGTGGTGAACTTAAATTATTAGTAAGTGTATTTGTACAAAGGAATCACTCATTAATAAATAAATAATAATATCTATTTAAAGGTAAATAAATAAAACACATTCCATTTAATCAATAATTTAAACATGAATAATAATATGTCAGAAATAAATGATGATAAAATAATTCCATATAAATAATCACATGATCATTAAACGTATCAATAGATATTCTAAATAATAAAATAATCACATAGAAAACAAAAACTAATCTCATAATTATGGAATCAATAATGTTGGACATCATTACCATGATGTTAAGGCCTAGTTCCAATGCATCTTATATAAATTGGTAAGGCCTCATCCAAAAACCCAAGCTAGTTTATCTCACAAGACCTACCGATGCATATAGAGGATATAGCTGGCCCTATTAATCACTAATTAAGTAAAATAAATTTAAAGTATTAAAAATTAAAACAATAATAAATATAAACATTAATTTTGAAAAACAATAATTTAAAATGTTACTAATTAACCCAATCAACAAACATAATCATAAACCATCCAGTGTAACATGAGTGGAATCAAACCATTATATCCCCAGTCAATCTAATCATAAATAATCATCATAATTAATAACAATTGAATAGTTATAGAATATCCTCATTTGGTAATAATTATAATAAGGTTTTTTATCATGGATTAATATAAATCCCATAAAGAGATCATTAAAAACATTCTTGAAGGAAATAACCTTTTCAATTTGAATGTTAATTTATAAAAATAAAAATTCATAGAGTATTGTAAAAATCCATTTCATTGAAAATAAACGTTTAATATATAATGAATTCTTTAAAACAATAAATGGTCATATTGATAGGAATTTTTTTACTTGATGTATATGTTAAAAATAAATCCTTCCACATTTTTGGTAAGAAAAGTAAAACACTTCCTTATTTGGAAGACGATAAAAATATTCCTCTTTAAAAATGATATGAAAAATACTATTATGGGTAAAACAATATCCAATTAACCATTTTTAGAATATTTAAAAAATTATTTATATCATTTTTATAAAACAATATTTTGAATCAAAATTTATTTTCCAACAAGAGATAAATATCTTGAATTTTTTTTAAAAACATATTGACAATTATTTTAAGTAACAAAGAGAAGAAAATGGTACTATTACTTGAAAATGTCATTCATAAAAAAATTATAATAAAAATCATTAGTTTATTGAGTGATAGATCATAATATTTCACCATCTTAAATTTAAACATAAACAATATCGATAAATGGTGAGATTAAAAAATAAACAATTACCACTTTGGTAAATTTGGGATTATAATACCTATGAATAAAAAAAATTAAAATAACAATTAAATACCACAAATAAAAATGTATTAATGATATAAGATATCAATTTTTCAGTATATACACCACAAAAAAATAACTAATTGGTGAAAATAGCATATGTCTCAGGAAAGAAAAATTGAGATGAGAAACCCTTACCGTAGGTCTAATTTATTTTGTACATATTTGAGAAACATATATAATAAATATAAGTTTATTATACATATATTTTTGGAACATAATCATATATATCATACCATATTTGGTTTAAATATTGTCTTTTATCACCTTTTCATTATCAATTCTTTGTTAAAATCACTACTTCATGTGATAATTGCTTTGTTTTTCTTATATGATTTGGTTTCAGTAATTTTGGTAAATTTAATTTGATCGTGATTTAATTTCATAAATAATTTTAACCATTATATAAATATATTATATATTTATTATATATGTATTTATAATAATCTACAAAATTTATAGACAGAAAAATGACTACATTGTTCATGGAGACTGTAGTCTATAACTCCCCAAGAACGTTGTTTCAATTTTTTCTCGATGGATTAGATAAAAGAAAAATAAATATTAATTCAAATTTTAAAAAATTATTATTATTTAATATATGTAATTTATATTAATAAAATATATCCTTACTAAAATCCATTTAAGAATAAAATGAAAAACATTTCACATCACTGCATGGGGGCGGTAATTCACATATACACACGAGAAACATTATCATTTTCCAACAGATTAGAATGTATGAAGTTATTTTTCATATAATATTTCCATATGTATTTTTTGGTCGTAAATATAACATATATTCATTAATTTTAACCGTACCACCATCCATGTAAATTATAATATAAAAAGGAATCACATTGCTTTGCGAGGCGGTAGTCCGCTGTACACACGAGCGATGCTATTGCATCCCCAACAGAATGGATCATAAAAATGTATCTATGATATAAAAATTAAATAAGTATAATAATTTCATTAATATCATATAAATATGTTAAATACATCGTTATATCCAGACGTTTAAGTTGGTGATGGAAAAAAATACATTGGTTCACGAGGCGATAGGGTATCATACACATGATCAATGGTTTTGTTTCCCATTTGATAGAAGTAGATATTGTTATAGGTCATTAAATTAATATAATAAAATATAATTATATTATAGATAATTGTTTTATTAAATTATGATATATTAATATGATTAGATGGAGATATAATAAGATGAAAAAAGAATAATAATAGTTAAAAAATTACCTCTTCTTTGGAAAACGACTTTAGGTTTAACCTAAAGATTTCCTAGATTGGATTTATGATATAAAGTGTACTCTAGGATATGGGGAGGTAATTAATGAAGTTATTTGGGTATGTAATTATATAACCAATGGATTTTGGACGTTTGAAGAGTATATGATGGGGGAGTCCTTTTATAAGTGGGGGAGAGGACTCACATTGAATTTTTTAGAAGACTAAAGTGTAACCACATTTTTCACTTTCCAAAATGCTAAAAAATGGTAAATTATTAGAACATATAGGATATAGGATAGAAATATTTTCATCTAATTAGCGTTTAAAAGTTAGTTATGTAATTTCAACACTTATCTTTTTAGTTTAACCCCTATGTAAATCAATTTTTACCTTAACCATGGTAATTATTTATCACTATTTTCACTACTAATTATGGTAAAAAAATAAAGTTTAACTTATTATAAAGTATTAATTATACTTATTTAAAATATTAAATTAATTTTAAAAAAATTAATTCACATAAGTGAGATGATTTAATTTAAAATAAAACTCGTCGCAGCGATGAAAAAATGATTTTTCTTAAGAAACAAAATCAAAATTTTAAAACGTTTTTATATGAGAATTCAAAATTAAACTATTTCTAATGAACCAAATTAGTGAAATTTTATTATATATGAGATAATTTTAATTTAAATAAATTTTATAACATAATTTACCTAAGTAAATAATTTAAATGAAAAGGCAGTTTTCAAAAAAAATATTATATTTCATTATCCATCAAAAAATTAATATTTTCAGAAAATTCTTTAAAAAACACTCTAATATAATATTTAAATATAGATTTAGAAATAATTTTATTTTTTAAAATATTTTTTGAAATGTGGTAAAAATTAATTTCAATTTTTTTGTTCAGAGACCAACTTTACTGCCTTAAAGAAAAATAATGTTTTTCCAATGTTTTTTTTCTTTAAAATGATTTGTATTTTATTTCTAAGAAATAGATAAACAGTGAATTTATTTTATACATTTTCAAAACATATAATTTGAATAATTTATTTATTTCTATTCCTAAAATCCAACTAATTTTTCTCTTATAGATTTCATATTTTAATAAAGATATTTTAATAGAGTGTCGCATTTTATTTATACTGGTTATTGTTTGCATAACAAGTTATGAAGATATTGAATTCGTTTAAAAAGTTATATATCATGAAGTCTTAGGATTTTACATTCTCTTATAAACTCAGTTTTTCATGTTATGTACACTATCAAACAAGATTATCCTCTTTTAAAAAATATCATTTCTATAAAAAATTATGAATGATGGTTATGAAAAATGAACTATGTTACGATCATGGTGATGGTAGGTCGTGTGTACGCATGAGTGACGTTTCAATTTTTGATTGATAATTAAGAAAAGAAGCTAAGTATTATTTAATTTTTACATAATGATCATCATTCCATAAATATCATATTATTTGATAAAATATATATGTATATATCATCAATGTGATGTGGTTATGTGAAAATAATTACATCTCTTTGTGGAGCTAGTAGTCCACATGTACACATGAAAGATGTTTTAATTTTTAGTGAATAGAAAGGTAAAAATGTAAACGATATATTATATTTTAAGAATGATAAATATTTCATGAATATCATAATTATGTCACATTAATCACATATGTAAATTAAAATTATCTTTCTTACCTTCCATGAGAAGCGTTAGTAAAAAATGACTCACATCACTTCATGAGGAAGTGGTCTGTTGTATAACTGAGTGACGTTATTTTATCCCATGCATAATGGAATTTAAAAAATTATATGTGATATAATAATTTTATAAGTATAATTATTTCATAAATATTATAAATATTCTTTAAATATATCATTAAAATAAGACAAGAGAATTGATCATGAAAAATAAATTACATCTGTTCATGAGGCAGTAGTCATCCATACATGCAAATGATGATTTCATTTACCATTTGATTGAAATTGATATTGGATTAGATTATGATATTAACATAATAAAATATAATTATATCAAAGAAAATCAAGTTTTTATATAATAATTATTAAATAATATATGAATGTGGTGGTAGAATAAATAATATAAAAACACTTAGTTAAGAACTATGTCTCCTCTTCAGATAAACTCATTAAGTTAGCACCAAAAGACATCATAGGATTGTTTTCTGGTCATAATAGGGGATATACGTTCTGGGGAGGTAATTAAGTAAGTTATATGATCTTGAATTGGGAAAACCAAAATGTTTTGACTTTGTAAATATGAGAGGGAAGTGGTGGACAGTTATAAGACAAGTGAGTGGAACACTTGTAATTTTTGAAAAAAAAGATACACATGTTTTTATCATAAAAATGGATACATAATGAACTATAATAATACCTAGATGATATATTTTCTAAATAAGGTTATCCAATACGTTTTGGACAGGTTTTTATGTCCTTTTAATTCATACCTTTATAGTTTAACTACAAGGTAAACCAATTTTAACCTTAACCATGGTAAGAAATTTTTATTATTTTCACTATTCATTATGAAAAAAATTAAGTTGAAATTATTAGATAATATAAATTATTATTACTATAAATATTTAATCTATTTTACCATATTCATTTTACATAATTTTTAATAATTTGATTTAAAATAAAATATGTAGACGTAGTAAAAAGGAGGGTTCTCATTAAAATTATTTTTCAAGCATATGATGATTTTATATTAACTCTATAAGTAGTAATAATAATTGAAATAATTTAAATTAATATTTTTTTAGATATAATATATAAATTAAATTTATATAATTTCTGATTACGGTTTGTTTAAAATAATTAAAATGAATAAAAACTATGCACTTTAGAAGAAAATTAAATAAAACCTTTTAAACCAATAAATAAACTTATATTAAGATCGAGCTTAAATATAGTTAAAAGATAATTAAGTGGATTAAATATAAAAAATATATACTTATGTTTCTTGAAACTGGATTCAAAATATAATGGTTCTTTTAAATTACTTAATTTATTGAAATGAAATGACATTTTTACAATATTTGAATTTTTAATATTCTCCGAAAAATCAATATTTTATAAAAACTCCCAAAAAATTATCCTAATTCAGATTTTGTATTCAAATTTTTTAAATGAATTTCATTTTTTGTAGACTTTTTTAAAAAAAATTATAAATTACTTATAATATTTTCTCATAAAAAACAATAAAAAACATTTTTGAAGAAAACATATTTTTTATGAATAGAATTACATCACTAAAAGTTGTGTAATTATTTATATAGAATTTTAAATAAATTTATATTCAGTATGATAGTTATAAATATATTTCATAAAGTATTTTTTAATATTCATAACCACTAATTTGACATCTAGGTAATAATAATCATATTTAAATAAAAATATTTCATGTTTCGTTTAGGCTCGATGTTGCATGTTATATAATGTGTCAAATATATTGTCTTTCATTTAAAATATCTAGGACTTACAATATTCTTATCCCTATATACTAAAATAATATTTGAATATTTTTCTAATAAATTATATCTTGATATATCAAATGATTTATTTTCATAATATTTCAATAATCCATCATTGAAACAAAATGTTTCAAATTTATATGTTCATATAAACAATACTAAAAATATGTGGAACTTAATCATTTAATTTACATATTAATTATAAATTTTATGCACTAGATTATCTATCTCTAAAATTTATCAACCATATATTCTATTTCTTTTATGCTATAGAACATTTCATTGATGTATATATAATAACTCATGTTCTTAATAAAGAAATAAAACCTTTTCTCTACTAAATAAGAAAATAAAATAAAAATTTTCATTATAGATGAGATATATTAATATCATTATGATACTAAAATTATTCAATGGAATTATATAGGGTATATATTATTAAAATAAATAGAAAAACAATTATATTATAATTATATAGATGGACTTCTACATTAATCAATTATATTCAGTTTTTTAGTCTATATACCATAGAATAAACGTTTTAAACATCATTTTTATCTAATACCCGTGTTTTATAAATAGAAATTATAGCTTTTATAAATTTTATTTATTTATTTACATTTTAATTCATTTTAGTTGAAATATTATCCCAAAATATAATATAATTCTATTATTAATCTTAAAATTATGCATGTATTAATAATGTTAAAATATATAAAAAATATTTACAAAGTGAGTTTTGTATTTTAAAAAGTACAAAATAATAACTTATATTGGATATAAACCTACAAAATAGTGATTACTACATTACATCTACTTATACATTTCGATCAATAATTCTTTAATCTTTGAGTTCAATGTGTTTTTTATTTTCTAACTGAGTTATTTTGGTAGATAATTGTTATAATTATACCACATATAACACATAGATAGTTGAGTTGACATAACCATTCCAAAATTCATCTATTGAAATATCTCAAACCCATTACCATGAGAACAAAATCGTCCTTGGGTCACTTAAAAAAGTATAAATAGAATATTTCAATTAAATATGGGTACTTATTGATATTAGAGGAACATATGAACAACATTCCATACATAAGATAATTTATTGCCAATCTATATCAACAATACCTACCTACATCGATAATTGTCAAACTGAAATTTATTTACTTTCAAAATAATTATATATATAAGAATTATGAGAGGTTTTTAATATCCCATCATTTACCATATTTATATCATGCATTACCAATATATATATATATATATATATTATTTCAACTACTAGAATGATATGGTATAATATTAAAATTATCTTAAACTAGATGAAAAAATATTTTTCTACACATTAACCAGTGAAAAACTATGTCATATCATTTGGGATAATATTTAGTTATTTAGTAGATTAAATTCTATAAGTGGAATAAGAAAAAAAAATTAATCTGGTGTGTTTTTTTTAGATCATTCAATAAATTTTTATGATTGTTAATATTTGAGTGTGATGTATTTAGATTTATATAAAATTTGATAGTCGTGATTGAGATTTATATTTATTTTGTCTTATTGGGGAATTAAAGGAACTTGTTTAAAATTTTATAAAGAATATAAATTTAATTACTCTACATTTTTAGTTTATAACAGCACTTTATTCATTAAATTTCTCTCTCATGATAGAAAATGATATTATCTTAGGACCATGAGTCCCATTAAAAATTCTGATGATACTTATGAAATATTAATAATTCATTATAATTGAATAAGTGTATATAGAATTCCACATTTACTAAAATCTCAACAAATTTAGAGGTTATTTATCTAATTTATTATTCTATCTTCTACTATAACTATACCTCCCTTAATAAAAGATAATTTAACTAAAGACCAATCTATCAAAAAATTAAGACTGATATAATGAATAATAAATAAACAAGATTAAATTAAATGAAATATTAATCCTAAATATAACCCCATTATCCCAACAATAGGACTTCTCCACTCATGGAAAATATGAAATAAAAGTAAAATTAAAATAATCCTCCTCTAATTAATTTGATGTGGCTGAAATCTCCTAACTTTGTCTTGAATCCATCACCCAAATGGTAGATCTTATCCACATTATATATGAATCCCCCATTTTTCTTTGGTAACCTTCAATTTTATGATTTACATGTTATATATATATCTCTATATTACATCAGTTATTTTCTAACCTTGGAAAGTTCCTCCTTGATTCATTTATATATTTATTTGTACAATATTTTCCCCACTTACCCTTCTTTTATCAACCACTAATTCTACTTCCCATGATTATTTTTAAGATTATTATCTTTTTTTGATCATATTGAAACTATATGATGAATAGATCCAAGATAAACATATATAAAAAATACATCAATACCAGGGTTTAAATAACACATATCGAAAATAGTCACCCAACTTAAGGACCTAAACGTTTTTTTTTCTTAGATACTAGAAATATAAAAAATAATTTATATGCCTTGAATATTTCAGAATAAAATAAACACCCACATATACATTACATGAGGTATACCCATCTTAAAATCCTAGGGAAGGTAAAATATGAGAATGGGAGAGCTGAAATACTTATCAAGGGATAATATGTCAAAAAACAATATGGTTAGATTAAAATCATCTAGTAAATAATGAATAAGAGAAAATACCATATTGAAAAAAATCAAAAAGTGTTAAGTACAAACATAAAATAATGACATGTCATCAATAACAATAAAACATTTACCATAAAATAAAAAAATTAAACTTTAAGCGTATAAGATGGGTCATAGATCATCAGAAAAATTGAAGAATAATCTTAAAAATAGGATTTAATACTATTATGGACATAGAAACATTCCAACTTTTTTCACACATAAATGTTAGAAGGGTTAATCTACATCAAACTCACCATTTTTGAACCTATAAATTTGCTAACCTATTAACTTAATGTTTCTATAACTTGAGATATAATCCATTTCCTAATTAATTTGAGGGATATATAGTTCCCACCAGTCTCATAATTCATACATTTGTTTGCCACAGGAAAAACAATAATTTCATCAGGAAATAACACATTAAGGAAAAATTGGGTCCCATGACATTATCAAACATTATCTCAAATACTTATTGAAAGATATTATCAAATGATACAAATAAAATTTAAAACTAAATAAATACATTATTAGATATCATAAAATCTGAATCATGAAAAACAACTCAATTAGAGGGAAATCTTTTAGCGATTGATAAGAAATTTTAAGAAAAACTATTAAAAATTATTTCTTTAAAACAATTAATTTTTTTTATGGAATTGATTTTTAAATCCATTGAAACATATTTTATATAAATAGTAAAAGATACTTATAAAGAAATATTTTTTTAAAAAAATAATTATAAAAAAAATCTATTGTAGAAAAACATGGGTTAGAAGACAAAATATAAGATCTCAAAATTAAAAAAAATCATATGAAAACAAATTTTATATAAAACCAATTCATTTAATATGTTTCTAAAACATCCTTTTATAAAGTGGTAATGAGAAATTTGATATTCATTATATTCAAAACAAAATATATTTTCAAATAATAAGGAAAAAAAATTGTATGAAGGTAAAAGGATTTTATGGAAAATAATTCTTTGTTAGGGAATATGGGAATAATTCATTATTATCTCACACTATATAAAAGAAATCAATGTTGAGAAATACGTGGATATAAAAATTAATACCCAAGAAAATAAATCGGTTTTATAACATAATTTAATCATAGTTATGATTATAGAAACTCTTAAATATAATTTTTCACAAAGAGGAGTATAACACAATGAAAGATAATTGAGATATCAAAAACCTCACTTTGAATTTAAGCTAGCTTGGCCATTCTCTAACTTCATATATATAAAAAATAACTATATCAATTTACTATTTTATATGCTTGTTAATATCCATAACCTTTTACATAATTTATTTATATTGATACCCTCAAATGATATTATATTTGGTTGTTTGCAATATAAAGAACGAAAATCGCAGGATGATTTTCACAACATGATGACTATATAAAAGGAATTATAAAATTAATTATTTAGAGAGAAATAAAGTATCTCGTGAGTATGGAATCATTAGGATATTAAATTATTAATTAAAACATGAATAATCATAATAACATTGAAATAAAAAGTCTAGTAACAAAGGAAGTGCTTGAATTGAAAATAAAATAGAGTGAATCAAGGAATGTTTTATATATAATAATTTCTAAAAAAAGATTTATACAATGTTTTTAATTAATGGGGATGGTAGTATAACATAAATTGGTAATCAATTGGATAGTAAAAGGTAGATTATGAATATATGAAACCATAGTCAATTGAAACTAAGAGGTTTTATCACGAAATAAGTACTTAAATAAAAAAAGGATAAAAACCCATACCTTTTTAAGTAGCATGTTATTTCTATATATGACACCTTAGTAACATAGGAACTCATTGTGTAAAATTTTCTTTTTTAAAGTGTTCTAAAACCCATCTTTTTGTTATAACATATATGTTAATTTTGTTTAAAATTTATAATTTTCAATTTAATGTGTACCCTTACATAGGACATATGATTTGAAAAAGTGTATCTTATGAATTACAAAGTAAGTGTAATATAAATAGAAAATTTTCCATAGTTTACTAAGCATAACTCTAAATTTTTAAAGGATACATAAATGCAATACTAAGCTTTATAAGGGTAGGATGACGTTTTTATACTTGGTGTAAGGGTAGAACCCTATATTCCACAGCCACGTAAGTGTGGATCAATTTTTAATTATTGTATAAAGGAATACTTTTATTTCTAAAGATTATTTATGGGTATATTATTTTCTATGTAATGGTAAACATGATTTTATAATGGTTTAAAAAGGGTAAAACCTTTCAATATAAGGGAATCCCAGAATGTGTGTGAGTGTAAACCCTACCATTTAAATTATGTGTAAGGGTAAAATGGTACCATCATGTGACACTAAATAGTTACATAATTGTAAAAACATATTACAATTATTTAGATCCCCTTTTTTGGAAAATGATTTGAAATACCACTTTCCTTTTCTTCTTCATTTTTTTACCATGTTAATTGTATTCGTGATTTTAAAGGCCAAAAATCATGGGAGATAATTCCTTTGAATCATTATAAGTTCATAACTCCAATTTTTATGGTTTTAAATACTCTGTATTTAATAATCACATAAAATAAAAATTAAATGGTGAAAAGAATTTTTTTTATTCACTACTGTGAACCAGTAACTTATTTTGCATCTAAAAAATACTCAGACTTCAATGTACTTCAATTTTTATTTTTCCTCTCGATTCCCAAAATAATATAATTACTTTGATAAAAAATTGGTTATGTCTTAATTAATCAATACAAGTTCTTTTTCTAGGTTCCATACATTGAAGAACCTTCCTCCATGTTATTCCTAAGAGAAATGATTTAAAATAGACAAATTTTAGATTGGAATATTCATTTTCTCTTCTATTAATTTCATATGTAATTTCTATGATAAGCATTCTATATAAATGGATGGATTCATCCTTTTATGATAATTACCTAGGAATATTTAAGAATTATAATAGAAATATCATTCCATTCTTAGAATTATTCTACATAATTTTAATAATGATTTCATAAAAGTTACTGATTTGGAAAATAATGGAAGAGTAATAAAGAATTTTTATCATGAGTTTATCATGGATTATTCTAGAGAGGTAAAATTAATATCAAATGCAAATTATAATTTTCTCCATGTAAGAAATTATTATACTGTTCAATGACTTAATATGATAATTTTTAATTATCTATGAGTGAGAAATACTTTAATGCATATGGTGTCTTTATTTCTTTTGGAAAAAATATTTTGAATCATTTAGAAGAATTCTTTGTGAGCAGTTTGAATTGACTGACACACAAACATGAGTTAATTAGATATCTATTGGAATAAATTTTTAATTAACATTGACACCATTTATGTAGGAAGTTCCTTACCTTGTGGATTTCATGTATATAGTTATTATGATGAGATTGTGTTCTATTCCTATCTGCATAGACCACATTGAGGTTAATCATTTGAGTGTTTAGACACTATTTCCTCTCATTTTTTCTATGAATATGTATATATGTTACAAATATGATGAAACTATTTCCATTTTATTTTTTTTAGTATATGACATGTTCTTTATTTATTATGCATTATTCTAAAGTAATAGGTAGACCCATCTTAGCTTGGAGACCCTAGAGGGAGAGTTTGTTTAGATGTCGCATGTGACATTATGATATTATTGAGATTTTCTATTGGGTAATATGGACTAGTTTGGCCTATCCTAGGGGCATGAAAGTCATATGTCATAAACCTCTATAGAAATCAATGTGAAATTATGATTTATGTAGATTGACACATAGGTAATAGTGGCATACTGGACAATGTTACCTAACCTGAGAGATAGTGATAAGGTATGATATCTTAGTTTTTCTTTACCTAGATTACATGGGAGTGTGTTCCTATTGAGAATTTTTGGAACTATATCCATTGATTTTAATGATTCTATGATCACTAAAATTTTCTTCTAATATAGAGGAAATGTAGGTACAGCTAGGGTTAATAAAGTCATAGATAGTGCATAGACGCTCGATATGGTTTTTTTGTGTGTTCTTTTTTTATTATAATTTCATATACTCTTATACATGTGAACTCATGTTAGGGATGCATTCGTGGTTTAATTATATTTTTATTACTCACACCCTTCAAAGGTATCTCAGTGCATGTATATATTTCATTACTAAGGGTCCAGCGAATAGAAAGGGACCTATGACTGTGAGTGAGGAGATAGAGTCTTGGACTCATAGGTGATAAAGGGAAACACGTGGAAATATTTCTAATGAATTATAATTTTTTATAATCATTATTAATTTTTTTGGATTTCCACACCTAGATCCATTTGTTTTGTTTTTATGTCTTGTTGGCATTGACATATCAAATTTGATTACTTAGTTTCTACAGGTTACTCTAATTATTATATAATATTAATAATATATGGTTATAATACTTTGGGTATAGGTTCTCGGATAATAGAGTTGATACCCTCATAGCTAGTTGTAAGCCTTTTGAGTACATTGAGGTATACTTGAGGTCTTTGGACTCTGTGACTCAAACCAATGGGTTCATGTTAGGGAGTTACAAATTGGTATCAAATCAAAATTTTCATCCTATATTTTTTTCTGGCCTAATACATGGTAAAAATGATATAGGTTGTCTGGGACTTAGGTAGTGGGGTTATCGTGTTCCTAGCCAGCTCATGTTTATCAAACCCCCCGAGATAGCGTTTATGGGATTATTAGTGTAGTTATATGGTATTTTTGGTACATTCATACATCATGAATAATAAAATTGGATCACATCCCTTATAGATACATGTTTTTATAATTTATAGTAGTTATTTAAAATAATTCTTTGATATGTTCTATTTTTAGAGTAGACATGTATTCTTTGAGTTTTGGATTTATCTATTATTGTGTTGTTGTAATATATGTATATTATCAATAATTTGATTAACTTGGGAATTCTTTATATATATATATAAATGAGACTAACATGTAATGATATATAACCTATTTAGTGTTACAATTTTTATAACTTTGTTTTTTGGAATACTCCTATTTGAATTTTTTGTAACCCCTTAGACTGATTAGTATTTATCCTAAAAACAATGTTTTCTATAAATTATTATTTCCCATTTAAAAAAATTCCACATTTGGAAACATGATTGGACCACATTTTGGTTTGTTATAGAACTCCCCTATAAGAGAGTATGTTTAAGTTATATCACCATTTTTATAGAAGAATACTTCAAACCCCACCCTTGAAGATTGGGCGGAAGGAATACTTCCACCACGAGTCTTCTATTTTCTGTTTGTCTATGGTGGGGGAGGTACCAAGACTATGATTGAATATAATCGATACATCCATCTCTATAATCCTATATCTTTATATATAACTAGAAACCCTTTGTATCTATAAGACTAGATTTTGATCCCAGATAGGATCATCTACTAGGTAGAGACACCTAAGAATTGGATGGTGAATCTTGCAACCCATATACTTTATGTCACTACTATATACTAGTGAGATATTATAATTTATGATGGAATAATTAAGGGTCACATATTAGATAATTTTGTGCACTAATTCTTTGAGGAGTTTTTCCTCGGTGCAATGATGCTGGATTTAGTATATGAGATTATGGAACTTCAACAAGGGATGGTGGTGGTGTCTACTTACTCAACAAGTTTCATGGAGTTTCCATGATATGATCCACTCTTTGTTGTGGATAAATAACATAATGATATGATGTTGTAGGTTATTCTTTAACAAGAGTTAATATTAATTATCTAGAAATTTTACTAGATTAATTATACTTTGGTTATTTTTAAGGCCATGATGATCAAGAATAGATTGGAGGAAGATAGAGATGATGATCTTAATTTATATTTTAGTAGACCTCCAAGTGATAAATCAACTAGTGGATAGAGGAAGGTTTAATATTTTTAACAGATTGGTAGTAGATAACCAAAGTTGATAAGATCCTCTTCTATATCTTTTATAGGGTAAGACATTCCTCAGTTATTTAATAGTGGGAAGCGGGGGAATTATCATTTTTTATTCCCAAAACCTCATATCATGTTTCATAGGTCTAGAAAGATGTGGAATATACAATGTTTACGATCAAAGGAATAATGAATGAGGACTTATGATAATTCAAGTAAGACAAAGGAACTGAGACATAGAACAAGACATAATCCTCAATAACAAGCTCAGATTACATTGACTCGTGTATTCATCCTTGATAGGCTGATGGTCATATATTTTTTTCCCGGAGAAGTTTATGAAATGTATCATACTTCAGCATATATTGGTGAGGGACCGTCTACTAGTCAATGTTTGGTATTGATCACCTCTATTATATATACTACATTTTTTATATCGATACTCCTCATTGCTTTATATCAACACAATTTATTGATGGAATTTAACTTTTAGTCTTGTTTTCATTTGAGATAAATTCCATTGATAAGTTTTTGTTAATTAAATTTTCCCATCATGAATGATGGCCAGAGTGTCCTATAGTAATTTTCAATTATGAAAATATATGGGGCATTATGACTCTGGAGATGAATAACAATGATGTGATTCTTGTAATATACTGGTAGACCATCATCTATTCTCACATTTACTATAATAATTTATTGGAAACATTTATATCACATAACGAAGAAATATATGTGATTAATAGAGAGTGGGAATTAAAAATTGATAGATTTGATCTACATTATAGTCAAGTTTGGACAATAATGGCACAAATTATGGGCTTAAATATTTTAAAAGGTTAATTGGTATCCCTATTATCTTTTACACCAGTTTTTGATCTCTACTAGGATGTCTTTATATATGATTTCATATGGAATCCACAAGATATTATATTTTACATGGAGTTAGAGCTCATGTTTGGTGCAAAACCCATTTGGATACCCCATGGTCTTGTAGAACCATTCAATTTGAAGGGGATCATGTAAAATATTGAGAACTTGGAGAATAAGTGTTTTATGATGACAAGTACTTCATCATGAGGGGAACCTATCCTATTCTATGATAAGGTGGATAGCAGTCTTCAACTCTATGTAGTTTATTAGAAGTTAAATCAGGTTTCATTAATGAATATATTTCCCAACGCTAATATCTGTTTGATTTTTTATTAGTTATGAGAATTATATTGTTTCTATAAAATTGATATGTCATTGTTCTATCACTAGTTATGAGTTTGAGAGTTAGGCATTCTCAATATTGCTTTTTAGAGTATGTATGTTCTATATGAGTACTTAGTGATGTCCATTAGTTCGAATGATGTGTTGGAATTATTCTAAGATACCATTAATATGGTATTCCACCTTTATTTTGACCCATATATCATGTTATTTATTTAATACATCCTCATAATCTCATCGACCATAGATAATCATAGAATAAATGTCAACATATTCTTATGTATGCATCGAAGACATCAATATTTTGAGAAACTATGAAATTATATTTTTGGAATAAGGAGATAAAATATTTGAATAATGTAGTCTCTAATACATGTATATCTATATACATAGAGAAATATTATGTAGTAATTTCCTAGACTTTTCTATAGAACATGTTAAAAATTATGAGATTTATGGGTTTAGAAAAACACAACTGATGTTTTATCCAGGACTTCTACATTTATCAACCCCATGATTACACTAATGAAGAAGTAAGTAAAGATAATATGGTCAAACCGATGTAATTTTGAATTCCTTGAGTTTTATAGGACTTTAAATATATCTCCAGGGTTGACACTTCCTAAGCCTCTGATTTTTTATGTTTTATACAGTGATGCAATAGATGTTGGTTCGGGGGTAGTACTAATACAGAGCGAGAATTTATTTCATTACGATTCCCATAAGATATAACCCCATGAATGGAACTATCCTACAAATTAATTATAATAGTTAGTAGTTGTCCCTAACTTTATGTGTTGGTGACACTCTCTTCTTAGTGAATGGTTTTTTTTCAACACTAACCACAAGAGCCTTTGATAAATCTTTAAATAATGGGGCCTTAATCTAAGGTAGAGGAACTGTGTTGAGCAAATCAAAATGATTTAATTTGTGATAGTCTATAAAATATTTATGTAATAACCCAAGTAATGATACAATATGAATTTTATTTTTATTAATATAGTTGTATGCATTATAAAAACATTAAATATTTTTTTAAAATAATAATGAAAATAGTTTAAATTAAATACTTTTATTATACGGTTTTATATAAATGATTAATTAATAAATTTTATAATTTTATGTTTTAAAAATTAATATAATTATTTAAATCAGAAAATAAAATTTTAACTCGAGATAAATTTTATTATTTTTCATAAAATATTTTGATTTTTAGTGAACAATGAAAAATACTAATTTTTGTAAATAAATCATTTCTTTTCAACAAAATAAAAAATTTGTAAGTACCATTACGTTTTAATTATAATTTAATGTAATATAAGAACTATAAAGTTATATTTAATCTACTAAATTACTTTTAAATCATCTTTATATTAATTTTTTGTATAATTTTGTTTTAGATTTTAAAACGGATTTTTTTTCGTAAAACTATTTTACAATCGAAAATGTCGCTCGACATTAATTAATTAATAAAATACCTAATTAAAACTATTTATAATTAAATTTATATATTATGTATTAATAAATAGCAATTTTTCTTCACACAATTATCATTATTAATCAAACTGTTAATATAAAGTCGTCTTTTTCTTGAAAAATACACTTCTTGAAAACCTGATTTTTCATCGCGTCTGTGAGTTTTGTTTAATATGAAATTTTTTCAATTTTATAATATAATTTAATAAAATATATTAAATATATAGAAAACATCAAAATTTATATTATCGAATAATATTAGTGTAATTTATGACCAAAATGGATAGTGAAAAAGTAAATTAATTATCGTGATAAAGGTAAAAATGGATTTACCAGGGGGCTAAAATAAATATTTAGGGGTTAAAATGACCTAGAAACATGTATAAAATCTATTTTATTTCCATAATTATACCTTATTATGTCTTAGACTCGTGTATTCTCTATTTTTTATCCTGTTGACATGTGAAAAACATTGGTACACCTTTTTCTTTTCAAATATTACAAGTGTGCCACTCACCTTACTTATAAAAGACCACCAACTCTCATATCCACTTCACACCATAAAATTAACCTTTTCACCAATACCTACAGAAATACCATCCTAACTTACTTCACCAAAACTTATATCTATTATTTTATCATAAATTCATCTTAATAAGGCTATTGGTGCTTAACTATGAAGGTTGTTGGATGAATATGTATCATGCTTTATCGAGATTCTTTATTTTATGTCTTCTTACACCTACTAAAAATATTCATTCAATTATGATTATATAATAATAAAATATATCCCATATATTTATATTTAATTATGTTAATTTTATTACCAAAATATATCTCCTCTTTTATTAAATGGAATGAAAAATCATAATTCCTTTGTACGGAGGACTACCGCCTTGCAAACTGATGCCATTACATTTCCATTATAACCTCACATATATTTTAGTGGTGATATATTTGAAATATATATGTTATATTTGAAATATATTTATACTTTCGGATTTATTATATCACATATACCTTCTTAATTTCCATTTTTGGGGGGATATAATAATGTCGCTTGTGTGTACGGCGGACTACCACTTCGCAAAGCGATGTGATTTCTTTTTCACCGATGTTTTACATGGAATGTAATAAGGATAAATTTAATGAATATATGTAATATTCATGAAATAATTATTATATTAATTAAATATTTATCATTATTAAAATATAAAATATCAGTTTTTTCTTACGTGGAAAAATGATAACATCATTGGTGTACATGTGGACTACCGCCTCTATAAAGCGATGCGATTTCTTTTTTCGATAACAACATCAAAATACTGCCATATATAAATATATTTAATGACTTAATAAGGTATAAATTAATATTTTTATCACTATTTAAAGTTGAAAAACCACATACCTCATTTTTATAATGATCTTAGAAAAATGGAAACGTTACTCTTATGCATGTACATCCCACCATCTCTATGAGAAAATCATATTCATTTCTAAATATACATTAATTATTGGTATTAAAAGTTTAATTAAAGTATAAATATAATAAATATGTATTTATTATTATTCTAGATACATTAAATAATGACCTATTTTACCAAAATTTAACCAATCGTAGTCATTTTATATATATAAGTCAAATACCATAAAAACATCCTAAGTAAAATTAATTAATTAAGTAGTTACATATGACATGGTAACATGTGAAATCAAAAAGAATAATACACCAATAAAATGTGATAAATAAATTAAATAATTTCCATTAGTTTATTATTTATTAATATAAATAACGAACGTGTTGAAAATAACTCGAGGTAAGGGACTTCATTCAATTTCCTTTTATTGAGGCATATTTTGATGTTATGAACCAATATTCTTTTATTATGTTTATAAACAAACCTCTTGCCATGTTATATCACGAATTTATTTATTCCCATGGTATATAATGTTTTGTTTAATGTTATTCTATCATGGGGCTTATGATTCAAATATTTCCAAAGTAATAAGGAAATTTTATTTAAAAAATCACTTTTAATGTTTTCCATCTTAAGATATTTTTTATGTCCATGTTTTTAAAATTATTTCAATATGGAAAATATATTTTTTAAAAATAGATTTTTTTCCCTCTTTTAATTTTATTTCAAAAAATGGAATATTTGTATAGAACGTGTTACATTCTTTACAAGTGACAAAAGGAATGTTATATTTTAATGTATATGGAAAAAATACTTTCCACCCTTTGACCCATTATTTTAAGTTTTTTATTACTTTACAAGATTTCAGGTTTTCTTAGAATAAAAATAATCATTCAATTTTTTTGGTTTTTTAGTATATAAATTTTTTACAAGAAAAATGGTATTTTGGTATTGAAATTTGGTTTTTAAAATAAAATATTATTTTGATATCCAAAATTGATTTACATGTGAGTTTAAAAAGTGGTTTATAGTGTTTAATAATAAATTAATAAATTAATAAACTTTTTCCATGTTATTTTACTTAATAATTTTATGTGAAATGGGACTACCCGGGTAGTTACTAGTGAGCTCAATATATCATATACGATGGCTGCACCTGGATAGAATTCGGAGATTCTGATATTGATTAACTTATGGGTGTACATAGATATAAATCTAAAAAATTGGATAATGTTAAATACATTAACTAGAAAGAAGGATTGGGTCCCCACAGGGTTTCTCTTATGGATTTAACTGGGCTCTAGTTACTTCTGACGAGAGTTTAAAATGTGTTATGAATTTGATGCTATAAGTTTAAAAAAAATTGATTTTATTTCCTTGGATTTTAATGATTTTATATTAGAAAAAATTTTATGTTGTTTATGTTAAAATGATTTATTTATTTTTATTAATGAATATTGATATAAAGGTAAAATGATTCATGTATTTGTAATTTTTTATTGGACCAATGGTTTTTCTTTCTTTTATGTCCCTTAAACAAAATTTTATGTTCACAATACTTTTTAAAATGTTTTTCATGTGGTTTAAGGATGTGTAAGTTAAAGTAAGTAGTCATTATAAATGACTCCAAAATTTTCTTGGATATGAAATCAGTCTATATCTTAAAATTTATATATTCTAGGGAAATTGATACTAATCAGAAGTGTCCACCATGTAATTTTTTGTTTTTTTTATGTATGAGTTATGTCCAAATTATTAAAATCTCTAAACCCAAAAGATCCTAAAATATAAGATATTAAATTCATGACATAAAACATATGATTATGTAATTCTGATGGTCAAATCCTTATAGTTGGTATTATATGTCAGTTTAGATAACATTATATTTTAGGATTACGATTATAGAATACTCTTAGAATATATTAGATTATTGTAAAGTTGAAATGGAATAGAATTTAAATATTACCAACTTTATTTGTATAAAAAATGCATTTTCATAATGGTTTTCCATAGAGAATATAAGGAAGGTATAGTGGGAAGGCACCAAGAGGGAAATATTTTTCCAAATCGGTATCCTAAGATGGTTGGAATTGGAATAAAACAGTTTGTATTAGTGATGCATCAGTTGAAAAAATATATTAATAGAGGTGGTATCCATGCAAGAGAGGAACATAATATACCATCAAAAAACATGTCTATTATGGAGCATTTCATGAGACATTATCTCTCTTTAGTCAATTGATCAACAAACCCTATAGTTATTAATGTATGGATCAATGCACTAGATATGATATTTGAAGTCACAAGATATTTACAATTTCAAATAGTAAATCTTTCTATTTATTATTATGAAGGTGAAGATGGTCGATTGCGGTCTTTAGTTAATAATACCCAGGAGAAAGATGATCTTGATTCAATCGAATGGGAAACATTTAAGGATTTTTTCTTTGGGAAATATTTCCCTAAGTTTGTTGAAATCTGAATGGAAAACAAATCTTGGAATTGAGACAAAAAGATGATGATTTTGTATCTACAAATGAATCCAACTCTAGAAGATTGCCTAAGTATGTTAAAGACATAATTTGGGGAAATGATAAAAATATTAATAGATTTTACCCATGTTTAAACCCATTTTTATAAAGATATTTGGTTATAAAATAATTTAATGGTTATGAAATTTTTTTTCATTATTATGAGAAATTTGAGATTTCTTTTTCTAACACATATTTTCCTTGAGATGAAAATAATAAAAAATAGTTCAACGTGGGAGGAAACAGAGAAGAAAAAATATAATAAGTATATAGGTAAGTCACCAAAATTTTCAATGTGCGGTAAAATAAATTTTAAATAATGTTTTATTGGATCTATAAAGTGATATCGGTATAGCTAGATTGGTCACATTTCTGGTGACTATAATGAAAAGTGTCCAAAATAACCAAAGAATGGGGTAACCAATATCCATCCAATAGTGATATGTTTTAATTTTAATGAATTTAGTTATTATCCTAATACATTTTCAAATTTAGTTTATCAAGATAAAAAAATCTAGTTTAGAAACCTAAGGGTGAGGAAAAATTATTTTCTACTACTATGGTTGATATTGGACAATAAAATGTAGTTGTGATAGGTATGTTTTTAGTTTATTCAAATTAAAAAATACCTTGTTTGAATATGGATCATTTAATTATTTCATTTCTATGAAACTTTAAATTAAATTATGAATATCACCACATAAATGTATGATATAACATTTGGTGAAGACTACGAGTCGGAATATTAATGTGACTAGTGTTTATATGAATCTACGAATTATTATTAGTGGGATGGTCTTTCATGAAAATATTATTGAGCTGGACATATTAGAGTTTGATATTATTCATGTTATGTATCAGCTTTCAATTTATCCTGCTATGATTGATTGAAAATCTATGAAAGATATGTTCAATGGATTAATTCATTTTATAACTTTTCAAGAAACTGAAAAATTGATTATATATGGCATTGAATGTAACCAATTTCATATTATTGAAAATAAATAAACTTTTCAAATTAAGGATGTGACGGTATTTAATGAATTCATGTTTGTATTTCATGATTAATGTCCTAGATTTATTTCTAATTGATAGTTTGAGTTTAGTATTGACTTAGTGCCTAATTCTAAGCCTATTTTTAAGCCACCTTATCAAATTGATCAAGTAGAAATTTTATGATTGAAAAATGAATTGCATGAGTTTTTATATAAAGGTTTCATTATACCTTGAACTTCATCATGTGGTGATCCTAATTTGATTATTATAAAATGAGTTTTCCATGTTACTTTGCATTGATTATCGAGCCTTTAAAAACATCACTATTAAGAAAAAAATATCATTTACCTCATATTGATTGTTTGTCTTCTCAGCTTCATAGAGATCTCTATTTATTAATGGTTGATTTTAGTTCAAGTTACTATCAACTGAAGGTAAAGTAGGATAATATTTTTAATATTGAATTTTACACAAGATATGCACACTATGATTTCATATTTATGTCATTTAGGTTATCTAATTCACTTTATATATTTATTGACCTTATGAATAGAGTTTTCCATGAGTTAATTGTTAATTTTGTGGTTATGTTTATTAATGATAATTATTTATATTCTAAATGTCCATAGTAATATTAAAATCATCTTAAGATTTTTTTTCAATACTTAAAAAAACTAAAATGTATGGGAAATTAAGTAAGATTAAATTTTGGTTGAAAAAATTTTCTTTCCATCGAAATATTTTTTCTAAAGATAGGGTAATTGTTGACCCTACTAAAAAAGTTATTCATGAATTGAGAAGACCAAAAAATATCGTATATATTCATAGTTTTCTTGTATTATCATGTTAATACCAATGGTTTGTTGAAAACATTTCTTTATTTCCCAACAAAATAACTAATTAAACTCCAAAAGGAGTTAAATTTATCAAGAAAAAATAATGTTATCTATTTTTAGAAAATAAAAATATTATTTTTGATTGATTAAATTTTGAACTACCTTCTATAAATAGTGAATTTTCTATCTAAAATGATGCTTCATTGAATGGACTTAGTAGTGTTATAATGTAGAATGATCAGGTAATTTCATATGCTTTCAGTCAGTTAAAACCTCATGACATAAATTAAACTCCACATGATTTTGAATTATATTCTCTATTTATTGTTTAATAAATTTTCGGAATCATTTTTTTAGAGTAAAGTGTGAAATATATACTGATAAAATGTTTTTGAAGTATATATTCACTCAAAAATAATTAAATATCAGACAAATAATATTATTTTAATTGAATGATTATTATGATTGCATGATTCATTTTCATCCTTGAAAAGTAAACAAAGTGTTTGGTTATTTGAGTTGAAAAAATATTGTTACACAAACCATGATACATTTAAAATATGACCATCTTCTTGAGGATTTGATGAATTTTACCTATAATTTATTAATGTAGGGAGATCCAATATTTTGTTTTAGGTTTCAATGAAATAAACTTTGTTATAAATAATTAAAAAATCATAGAAGGAGGATCATTCTTTTCATGAAAAGTTAGAATCCATTAAGAATGTTAAGTTTAATGATTTTAATATTAATTAAGAAGGTGTTTTAAAATTTGGGATAAGATTATGTGTGTCATGTGATTCACATTTGAAGAGATATTTTTTGAGTGAAGCTCATAATTCCTTATTTTCCATTCATCCTGGAAGTACTATGATGTACATAGACCTTCAAGAGTATTACTAGTTAGATGAGATAAAAAAAGATATTGATAACTTTACCATGAGTTTTGTTACTTATCAAAAAGTAAATATAGAATGAAAATAATCAAAATAAATGTTTCAATCTTTTCTAGTGCCTATGTGGAATGGGAAAAATATCAATAGATTTTGTGGTATGATTTCAAAATAATTCTCAATGTAATAATGATATTTGGGTTATTGTTGATCAAGTAAAAAATATATTCATTCCTTTAACATTAACGATATTATGCATTCAGTTCATATTTCCAAACAATATACAAATAAGATAGATAGGTTACATGGATTTATAATCTCTATTATATCACACTGTGATCCGAGGTTCACATCAAATTTTTATAAAGGACTTAAGGAATCATTCTGTACTAGATTAAATTTTAGTACAACCTGTCATCCTCAAACTGATGGTCAGTCTGAGTGGATGATTCAGAACATGGAATATATTCTTCATTATTTTTAGAAGGATTATAATGGACGTAGAGATCAACATATATCATTGGTTTAGTTTTTTAACAATTGTTTTCATTATAATGTATATATAGAACCATTTGAGTCACTATATGGAAAGTGGTGTCAAACGATATATTTTAGATATAATTTAAGAGGAAGAATGTCAAAGTGAATATAGTTAGTAGAGGAAATGGATGACAATGTGCATTTTATTCAGAAACATATTATTATAGCTCATAGAAAAAATACATTTTATGAAGACAACGGAAGAAAATATCTTTCTTTAGAGGTAGGTGATCATGTTTGTCTAAAAGTATCTTTTGGGTAAAGTGATATGTGTTTTGATAAAAGGGAGAATCTAGGTCTGTGGTTCATTAAACTATATGAAATCCTAGATAAAGTAATATTTGTTTACTACCAAGTAACTTTCTCCTATTTTTATCCTAGGTACAAAAATTTTTCGTTTCTCATGTTTATAAAAATATGTGTTGGATTCATCTCATGTTTTGAGCCCTAAATTAGTTCAATTGGAAGACAATATTTTTTATGAAGAATATCATAATTATATTCCTGACCATAGAGAGATAGTGTTTGATAATAAGGTGATTCACCAAGTAAAGGTTTTATGGGAAACCCATAATGTTGAAGAGGCAACATGGGAATCATAAAATGCTATGGGTAAAGGATAACCACACAAGTTTCATACATGAATAAAATTGCAAGGATAAAATTTAAAAAATGGGGAATATTATAATAACACAAATAAAGATATAATAAATAAATTTCATATTTATTATTATATATATATATTCATTATAAAAATATTAAATATTTTTTTTAAATAAAAATGTAAATAGTTTTAATTAAATATTTTCATTATAAGGTTTTCTTTAAATTTTTAATTTATAAATTTTATAATTGTAATGTGAAAAAAATAATATCATTTTTTAAATCATAATATAAGAATTTTCCAAGTTTTATTTTTGGTACTTTTCATATTATTTTGAGTGAATAGAGTAAATTATGATTTTTATAAAAAAAAGTGTCATTTTGTTTCAAAAAATTAAGTAATTTAAGTGTCACATTATATTTTGATTAAAATTTAAAGTAAAATAAATAAATTTTAGTTTTTTTAATATAATTATATGCTTTTGAATCAATTTTATATTGATTTTTTATATATGTTTATTTTCAAGTTTAAAATTGTTTTTTCTGAAAAAATTTAAATGTGGAAAAATTATCCATTAAAATTAATTAATATAATTCCTATTGAAAAATATATTAAATTATATTTAGAAATTATATATCATTAAATATTAATTTATATTCATAGAGTTATTATTTTTAATCATGGAGTTATTTGAAATCTTTTTTTTTCTTGAAAAGTATAATTCTTGAATCCTATCTTTTTCATCCTTTTAGTAGGATTTTTTAAAACTAAAATTTTCCACTTGTGGGAATTTAATTTGTTAAAATTCATTATGTATTTGGAATCCAAATAATTCATATTATCTAATAATGTAAAATCAATCTTATATGAAAATTAATACTGAAAATATTAAATATTAATTACTACGGTTAAGTTAAAAATGTATTTACTAGGGGTTTATACTAAACATATAATGGTTAAAATGACCTAATAACTTATAAAAATATATTTTCTAGAAATAGTTAGACCTTATAATGTATAGATATATAGGATAATTCATTTTTCACCCTTTTTTCATGTTAAAAACTCCGGTACACCTTTTTCATTTAAAAAAAAGTGTGTCAGTCACCTCCACTATAAAATCCCACCCACTCTCATATCCACTTTAAACTTTAAAAGTAGTTTTTATTGGACAATACTTTTCAAAACAGCAATATTCACAACCTAAAACCATTATAGTTATCATAAATCCATCCTAAAAAAGAATTTTTGTCATTACCTAAGTAGGTTTCTTGATGAAGAAGAAGTATCGTGATTTTCTGAGTGTCTTTATTTTATTTCTTCTTAAACCTCTTAAAAATATTATTAATTTATGACTGTATAATGAAACCATTGTATACCATATACTTATATGTTATTATTTTAATTTAATAACCAAAATCTATCTCCTCTTCCATTAAATGGGATATGAAATCTTTATTTGTGTGTACGGTAGACTATCACTTGGTGAACCGATGTCATCCATTTTACATCATCGTCTATAAAATATTATTGTAATTATTTATTTAAAGGAAATATATGATATTTGTAACATAATTATACTTATTTAATTATTATACGACATATATATTTTTTTACATTCCATTCTGTGGTGGATATGATAAGATCACTCGTCTGTACAGCAGATTACCGCCTCTTGAAGTGATGTGATTCTTTTTTCACTAACGCAAAATATGGAAGTCAATAAAGATAAATGTAATGAATATATGTGATATAAGTTAAATAATTGTTACATAAAGTATATATTTATCATTATATAAGATAAGGTGTCATTTTCTTTTTCACACTTAAACATTATAACGACATTCTTGTACAGGTGGACTACCGCCTCCACAAAGTGATGTGATACATTTTTTCATAAAAACATCACAATAATTATGTATATATGAATATTTAAATAAATAATATTTTATATATAATATTATTATCATTATATAAAGATAAAATATTACTTATCTCCTTCCCAAAAATATTGTTGAAAAATTGGAAACGTTACTCATGTGTATGTACGACCTACCATTTCCATGATCATAATGTACTTAATTTCTCAAATACACATATACTAATTTGAATTAAAGGTATAATTGATGTATAAATTTAAATAAAATCATTATTATTATTCTATTGATGTTAAATATTGACCTATTTGACCAATACTCAACATACCATAGACATTTTTGATATATTAATCGAATATAGTCAAAACTACCAAAGAAAACTTAATTGATTACGAAATTATATATGACATGGAAATATGTGAAATTAATATAATAATATACTCAAAAAAATTCTCAATAATGTTTTTAATTATCAAAAGTTAATCATTCGAGAATATATAGAGCGAATATGATGAGTCAAACTTGAGGTAAGGGACTTCATCTCAATTTCATTTCATTAAAGAATATTTTGATGTTATGAACCAATATTATTTTACACGGTGTATATAAATACCTTTTAACATGTTATATCATGACTATCTATATTATAATGTTATTTAAAAAAATTAATGTTATTTCTTCATGGTGCTTATGATTCAAATATTTCCAAACTGATAATGGATTTTCATTAAAAATATATATTTTAGTGTTTTACATCTAACTATCTATTTATTACGGGTATCTATATTTAAAATGATTTTATTATGGACATGAGAGTTTTATATATTTATTTTTTTTATTTTAATTTTCTTTAAAAAATGGAAACCTTTTTACAAAATGTGTGACTTTCTTTACAAATGATAAAAGGAACATTATATTTTAATGTATACAATAAAAAATTTCTACCACCATAATGATTATTTGAATTTTTTTATTACATTATGATATTTATTATTTTATTTAAATAAAAAAATCATTCCATTTTTTGGGTATTTTGGTATTGACTTTTTTTTTAAAGAAAATCTTATTTTGGTTTCAAAATATTATTTTTAAAAGAAAAGGGTTTTTTAATATCTAAAAGTGATTTTCATTCTATATTAAATTGTGATTTCATATAAATTATGATTAAAAAATAAATTAATAAAATGATTTATTCATGATATGGTAGTTGAGAATTATATGATAATGGTTGTGCTCAGATAGAGTTGTGTGATCTTGATATATCTTATATGATGGGTGCACCCAGATAGAATTTGTTGAGCCCGATATAACATATATGTTTGGTATTATAATATAGTTATCCAATATATTAGTTAATTATTCATTATCCTAATAGCAAATTAGGGAGTCACTAAAGAGTTTCTCCTATAGATATAACTTGGCTCCAGTTACTTTTAATATGCGTTTAAAACGAGTTATGAATATGATGCTCTATGTTTCCAAAAAATATTTTAATTTTTATGAAATGGTTTTTAAGGATTTTATTTGAAAAAAGTGTGATTTTTTCATGTGTAAATTATTTATCTATTTCTATAATAGAAAATTGATATAAAGGTAAGTCATTTCATGGTTTTTCATTTTTTTCACCAGACTAATATTTTTTCTTTCTTTTATGTCCCAAACTAATATTTTTGTGACCATCCAATGTTTTTAAATTGTTTTCACATTTCTTATATATTGGTAGTGGAAATAAATAATTCATGTTTAAATTCATGAATCTTTTCATGAAAAAAAAATTATGATTTATTTAAAAAGGTTTATATTATTTTAAAATGGTTACTAATGAGAGGTTTTCACTTTGTAATTTATAGATTTTGATCTGTATGAGTTATTTCCTAATATTATAAAACTATAAACCAAAATTTATACTCCTATGTATGAGAATGAAATCTTGAAATAAAACTCAAGATTATTTAATGTTTAAGGTCATGTATTTATAATGTAATGGTAAATTTATTTCAAATTCTCTTAGCTATAACATTAAATAAGATCATGAGTATAGAAAATGACCATTAGAGGAATAATGGAACCTTATGAGATTATTGGACAACCAGAGGATGGATGCTTCCATTGATATTGGATTGAATAAATCTGATCCATTGTTTGTCACATTTACTCTAGTGGACCAAGTAATGGTTAGATAAGATACCAACACATTCTTTTCTGTGATATGGGAATAACTAGATATAGTTGGCTCAATACTAGTGTAGACTTTGGATAATGATTATTTGATCCTTATACATGGGAGAGTTATATTACCTACATAAATCAAGGATTTTTTGATGATATACATACATACCTATAGGTTGGTGGTTTATCATATTATGAAAATTATGTACCATGACATCAAGTTTCTATTTTTTGTCCAAGGATTAAGAGTGAAAATGTTGGTTTATCTTCTCAAAGCCTAACATACCAGAGGAGGGAGGTCAATAATGAGTGTCTTAGTGGATTAAAAAAACCACTTCAAGTGACCATGTGTAAGTAGTAGTATGTTAGGATTAAATATTTTAAGGTATTACAAAGTAACCCATGATTTCTAGACATGTATTGTTTATTTTTTATTATTTAATGATTAATTCACATTTCAGACCAATCTATGAGACTCACTCGATCGATGAGATAGGAAAGATTTATCTCTATGAGATATTATGCTTGCATGGTGTTACATTGTGTATAATATATAAAAAAGAAACATGTTTTACATCACGTTTTTGGTTGGTCTTGTATAAGGGATTCAGGATAAATTTAGGATTAAGAATAAAAAACCACCCTCAAATAGACAGACAGTAAGAGGAAGTGATTTTCACATTCAAGGATATGCTATGAGATTTTGTTTTGACTTTATTATATCTTTTTATAAACAAATAGACTTTTTTATTTCACTTAAAACAATATTTTTTAGTCTTATATACATATGTAACCACATTAGGATATCTTTGGATAGTCATACCACTGACCAGTATATTGGAATTAGGTGGGTGACGTAGCTATTGTTGAGCCCAATATAGTGTTGGAAACCACTATGAGGGTTCAATTGATTATTAAGTTTTTTCTAACCAATTATAAAACTATGTGATCATATGTATATTGGAGGATAATATCATTTTTTTCCTCTATTGGATATCAATTTTCATGTGGGTGTCTCCTTTATTAGGGAATCATCATTTTTAGGATTAAGGGAAGATAACACCATAGTTTATGCGATTTTTTGAGTTAACTATGTGTATCATATAAGTGTATTACTTATAAATCTTCTTCTATGTTATCTAGGAATGAATGATTTCTTCCATGTTTCTGAGTCTCGGTGGTACATTCCAAATAATTTTTATATTATAGGAATCAAGAATATTGAGTTGGAGCTAGATGAATCTTACATAGAACACATGGTGAGGATAGTAAAATAGAGAGAGAAGGTGTTGTAGGGTAAGAAGGTATAACGTTTTTAAATTCTATGGTATCATGGATGGATCTAGGAGGAATCATAGGAGTGGGATTCTAAAATTAAATCTTAGTGGCATGAGTTATTCAAGACAGACTTCTATAGCTTTTTCTTAAGGATGAGAATTCATTATAGGGGGAGAATTATAAGATTATATATTTTAAGGTGTTCTAAATAAATTTTATATCATAATTTATATGTTATTTTTGTGGAATATTAATAATTTTTAATTTAATCCTTACCCTTATATAGGACATATACATTTCATAAGGGTAATTCATGATATAAAAAGATATGTAAAGGTAATATGATTTTTCCCTAAGTTGTTTAAGGGTAACTCTAAATTCAAAAAGGGTACATAAAGGTATCCCTAAGTTTTGTAACTGTGAAATGGAGTTTTTATACACTAAATAAGGTGAACACCCTATTTTAAAACGTTATATAAGAGTATATTTCTTTATATATGGGTTGTGTAAAGGTATCCTTATGTTTCCAAATTTTATGTAATGGTAACCTAGGAATTATGTAAAATAATCCATGAATTTATAAAGGATACATAAGGTTAAACCCTCACTCTGAAAGGATATCCTATCCAATGCTAGAGGGTAACTTCTACAATATAGAGGATGCATAAGGGTATTGCAGCACCCTCACGTGACACATAAGATATGAATAAGGGTAATACTATATTACCTATACATAATTCTATTATGAGGAATAATGTTTTAAAAAAAACTATTTTTTCATTATTTTTATGTCAGTACAACCACGTAACATGTTTTGAAACTTTTATTGGTGGAAAATCATAGGAATATATTTGTTCGACTCCTTTTAAATTCATAATTCTTATTTTTTATATTTTCAATTCCTTATATTTAATAATCATATAAAATAAAATTTAAATGATGAATTAATTTAGGGGATTGAATGTTGTGAACTAGTAAAATGGTTTCCATATTGAAAATATTGGGAACACCTAGTGCTTTGTTTTTGTATTTTCCACTTGAGTCTAAAGAGTCCATATGCACTTTGATCAAAAATCAATATAATCTTATTCAATCAATAAAATTTTTTTCATCTATATTCAATGATAAATAAAACCTTTTTTATCCTCTATTCCATAGTGAAATGTTTTAAAATAGATAAATTCCAAGTATGAATTTATATTTTCGCTTCATTTTATTTCATATGAAATTTCTGATGTAAGCCTTATAGATTAATTATTGAATTGAAACATTAAATATAATAGACTACGGGTATTGAAGAATACTAAAAGAATTATAAATATTATCTTGTAATTATTATAAATAACATGAATAATTTTTTATTAATTGATCATAATGTAGAACATTTTTGATAAGTAATAATGAATTATTATCTCTAGATGTCTTGAGAATATTCACGATAGAGAAAATTTTTCTCACATGTGAATTATAATTTTCTCTTAGAAAGAAATTATTAGATCATGTTTCAAAATATAATTATCATATTGAATTATCCATTATAGAGAAATATATTATTTCATGTGATTTTATTATTTATTTTAGAAATAAAATATTTAAAATTGGTTGTAGAAACTTATAGTGATCGGTTTTAATTGAATATCATGTGTTACTGATTTTTTTGTTGATTCCCTGGAGAACCTTTTTTAATTAACATAAAAAACCTAAGGTAAGAAGTTCCTTACCATATAGAGGCCATATATATGACTGTTAGAATGAGATGATGTCATACGTTTGTGTGCCTATATCATATTGGGTTTGATCACAAGTGTTTTTGAAAAAAAAAATCACGTGCTTGTTGTGATTTTCCTCTAGATATATGTGAATGATATGATGATAATGAATCAATGCGATATTTTAGAATATTGTATATTTTTTTGGTCTATTCATGGTACTAAAGTAATAAGTGAACTTTTCATGGATCAATGGCCCTAGAGGGGGAGTGTGTTTATGCACTTCATGTGACATGATGATAAGACCAAGATAGATACAGGGGTATGATTGCCTAATCTGGATATAAATAGGGGAATGTATGTCATATCTGATTGGTCCTTAGAGGTGATATTGTAAAATAAAGGTCTTTGTGATCTTACCTATTGGTAGAAGGTGAATGATGGACTATATGATGTCACTCAAGAGATAATGAAAGGGTATGATGGCCTAATATGGTTTTAACTAGAGGATTAAGGCCTATGTAACTATTGAGTAGCTTCGAGTCAAGCACTTTTTTTTGTGAAATTACCAAAACCACAATGATGTTCTTACATCATGGATCCTAAGAAGGTACATTTAAGGTTTTTTGGAGGATTTTTAAGTTCATGGTCACTCGGTATGTTTTTTTTCTTTTTATAATTATCATTTCATACAATCATGTGCATGCTCACTCATGTTAAGGACACATTGGTGATTTCATAAAGGGTTTATTACTAAAATACTACATGGAATTATTTTTTCAAATATATATTTCATAACCAAGTATCTAGTGAAAAGAAAGTTCCTTTTGATTGGGAGTTTAGGATATGGAGTCTTGGATTCATAGGTAATGCGAGGAAACACTATGGAATATAGATGCTACATTTATCATCTTTCATTACAATCATGATTAGATTGGGTTGTCTTTCCACACTAGTAGTCAATTTTATTATTTTATAACCTAGGTTCCATGAAATGTCAATTTTTATTTTTTTTGTTTCCATAGGTTTTTCTTATTATAATAATATTTTTTTCTTGGTTGTTATGATAATGAGGGTATATTCAATCCACTAAAGGTGTTTATAAACCCGCTACTACTCAGAAGACTCCTACATATGGGGATGGACACATAAGATCTTATGAATATATGGATGGTACCTGGTGGTTAATGTTAGAGAATTATACCTAGGAATAGATACAAAGAGGTATACTATAGCATCCTTCCCCTCTTAATTTTCTTGATAATAGGAGATGGTGTTACTATTCCTTAGGTGATATCCTGATGAAAAGAAAGGTTGGAAATAAATTCCAATGGATTCATATAAAATTGGGAGATTATTTTCCCTTTAAAATTAATGAAATTGAACAAACATCAAATGAAAAAACAACTTCTATATGATGAATAAAAAAATAACCAAATTAATACACAAAATAATCAACAATATCATTTTACCAAAGGAAAAAAATGACGGTGACCAAAAAATTATAGAAATACTTCAGAATCCATGACACCCAAATGAAAAAATCCCAAGGAACACATGATCAAGCTCCAAGATCCAACTCCACATGATATGGCCATAGAATCAAGATGTATAACTAGATAAATATGATTCATTTACTTTAACTTTTTCTAGAGAGATGATATCTACAAACACACCATGCTTCCCTTGAAGGGGTTGAGTATAAACTTAGTAGGATTTACCCAAATACTTATCAAATCACACTATTGAGATAAAATTGTCATCAAAATTTATATAAAACAATTAAAATTATGTTTAAGAAATTGAAATCAAAATAATGACCAATTTCATTATGAATAAAAAACATGTGCTTTAAAACATTTATCATTAAATTTTCATACCTACACTTTTTTTCAACACACACAAACACAAAAATTATTGATTGTTGACATGTCCATACTCAAGAGTGGTATCTTATCAAACCGCCATGATTTCACAAGGTGACCAATGTCCAAGTGCCATAATGGAATATTCCCCTTTTCTATGGTCTCATCCTTGTACATTAATGGTACATCCCCATTATTTAGGATCATGTCAAAATAAGTGAACTCACACCAACCATGTATGCCAAATATCCATGCCAAACCATTTCACATAAAACCGATTCATTAAAAAAAATTCATCAACATTATTTGTGAATAAAAATTTATTTATAATTTTAAAGCTATACCCAAATTAAATTTTCCCAAAATCCATCTAATTTCAATAATTTCTAATTCCACAATTAAAATGGTATTTCCACCAAGAAAAATAAAATGAATTTTCAACCATTTTAATAAAATTAGTTAATAAAAAATAAGACATCAATTTTTAATTACAGTTTAGATGATAGGGTAACCACATACCACTAAAGGGTAAGGGAAAATGAATATTGAAGGTAAAAAATTCTAGATATGATCACGAAATAGGTTTTATTAAAAATATCTAGAAATATCATATCAAGATTTAAATCACAGAACATAGATCTTTACATAATGGTCCAGATATATGGTTTTGATGATTAGAATAATAATTCATCTAGGAATAATAACAAAGAGAAGGTACGTCCAAATGATTTTGAATCTCCAAAGTGATTTTATACACCAAATAATATCTTTTGGATCAAAGGGGGTAATATTTCATGCATAGAAAAAAAATGTATTTCATATTTTGAGGTATTATGTGATTAAAGATAGTTTCAGGATTTATTTCATATTTGATCAACCAAATATTATGTGTAAACTGTATGCCACATAGTTAGATCGCACGGTGTGTAAAAAAGTGCACCAATAGTGTGGTAATACTATCTCAAGGCCACCCATTATATGTTTGGATCACAAGGTTAAAAAATCATGTCTTATATGTTCTTTTACCTATTTCTCTAGTCATACAGGTTCCTCTGGGAACTTTCATTGTTTTTTAATCCATATGCCACTCATTCACCTGACCAGTGACCATTGTCCTCCCTTAAATGGTTTTTAGAGATGGTTCATGGTTTTTACTAACTGTTATTAAATAATGTACCTTGATGAAAATTATCCAAAACATGAAAAAAAAACCTTGTAACCTATCTATACATAACTCGATCACAAAATAGACTCAAAATACATGAATAAAGGGTTTTGTTCCTGAAGCTATGGGTGCTATATTCTCCCCACCACTAGGATTTCCAATCATGGAAAGTATAAAAATAGTGTTTTCCTAGAAGTGTTTTGGACACTTCATTAAAATTTCCTTTTCATTATCCCATGTGTATTCTTGAATCTAACCATGATACTATAAAACATGTATTGGGATATTTGTTTTACCAAGAAAGATCCTCCCTTTTCTATCCATAATTCATATAGTAACACTAATCAACATAGCATACTAATCTAGAACAACATGATCCCATTTAATTGTATATCTAGGATTTGGTTGGTAAATTTTTAACTATGATACATGAAACAAAATGTTCCCTGAACTTATCCTTGGTGGAAAATCTAACTGGTATTCCACCTCACCAACTCATTTAGGTATCTCAAAAGGGACTATGTAACATGGGTACCACTTTCCCTAATAACCAAAATGATGATTCCCAAGTGTCAGAGGGATTTTAAAGCATATATGATAACTCACCTCAAATTAAAATGGTCTCTTATAATGATCCTCATATCATTTATGAAGACTTTGAGCCATCTTTTTCCTCTTCTTGATTAACTGAATCTTTTATATTGTCTATTGTACAAGGTCGTGTCCAATTAGTGAAGTCTCACTGGAATCCACCAAACAAAGATGATAATGACAAGGTCATCTATTTAATTCATTTAATTATCCATGTGTATTGAATCCTAAACAATTATTGTTTGATAATTCCACTAATAGTGTATGCTTCTCACTTGAGCCACTAAAATCTATTATAAAATCCATAAACATGTCCTCCATTGATTTAATAGTCCTTTCAGATTGACTATCCATTTAAGGATGATAATTTATTATCATAGTCAATCGGGTTCCAAGGTCATAATGCAAGGGTTTCTAAAAATGAGACCTAAAATTGGGGTCTCAGTTACAAATGAGACTGGAACACCATACGTCTTCAAAATTAACCAAATGTAGAGTTTAGACAAGTCTTAAAACATATTAGATTCAAATATAGGGATGAAGTGAGCCGATATTGTGATTTAATCCATAATAACCCATATAGAATCATGTTTTCTTATAGTTCATGGTAGAATTATTACAAAATCTATGGTTATATTCTCATATGTCCACACAAAAATGGTGGTAGGTAGAAAGAAATTGTTCCTATTAAGCCAAAGGTTAAACCATCCTATCTCTAAACCATAATTTTGAACTCCCATCCATTTTCATTCCCTCAATGTTCTCCCCACCAATGAGTTTCATTCTCAGGATAACATATTCAGGATTGAATGTTTGAGTATTTATAAAATTCTTAACTAAATCAGGAATAATATTGACTAAAAAGATAACTGTGACATTGACTTTTTCTGTATAGTCCAGGTGCATAGATATGACAACATAAGATTACATTGATCTGAATAATCTATATAAAAATGAGAATGTTAATTTCTAATCATTTAATCTTCTATATAATTTAATTTCTCTAGTGTATACATCATGGATATGTCATGCTTCTACAAATACTCCATCTATCTACGTTGTCTTAAATTCAAATCCCTTTGTGAGAAAATTTGTTTCAAAATTTAATGATCTCTAAACACTATTAATTTTTCACCAAATAGTAAATGAAATCAATTCATCAAATCATAGACTATAGAATCCAATTCCATATCATTTTTTGGTAGTTATTCTCATGAACATGTAACTACCATGAGCCATATGCAAACACATAGTCTCCTTAAATGAGTACACAACTCAAACTAGATCTTTATGAATCATAGTATACTATAAGTATCACCCACTATTTAATGTATGTAACCCATTTTTATACCTTTTTATTTGTGTAATGTATTTTGGTAATGTTTTTGAGAGTTTGGGATGGTTTAGGAAATGTTGGGAAGTTTTTTAAGGGTGTACAATTTGAGCATGGTTTTGGGAAATTGTAAAAATTTCTCAGGTAACCGTGCAACATGAGATGGTGGGTCTATTCATGGTTTGCATGCAGTTTGTCTAACCCTGCAAGGATATTTTACCAAGTGGCCTTCGAGACAGTAGAATGTTCACATTTAGTGCTTGGTTTTCCTAACCTTGCGAGCTAACCATGTGCACAAATAAAAATAGGGTTTTTAAATCCAGGTTTGTTCAGGATTTGACTACCCCCCATTCTTCTTACCACTCGATCCTCATTAATTATTTTTGGTTCTCAAGGGTTATAGGAGATCTTTCTCTCATTTTGGAAGTGATTGGAAGGTTTTTCAAGGTACGGTGAAGGTGATTCTCTTCCGGTAAGTCTCCACTCATGGTTCTCTCTTTGTTATACTTAGATCCAGTTCTCCCTCTCCCATGTTTTTCTAGATATACTCCTATTTCGTGTATATATTGGGTTTTTTTCTAATGTGTTTTTATTTGGACTTTTGATGATAGGTAATGGGATCTAAGATATCTTTTTGGAATGTTTACTCGGATTCGGTGTGTGGTCGTGTGGTGGGTCGATTTCATTGAAACCCTAAGGTAGGTGGCTTATCTCTCAAGTCCACTTATCCAGAAATTGAGGCCTTGTTTGGAATTAATTTTTTTTTAATTGAAATTAATTGTGAATATGATGTGTGAATCTTCGTGAAAACACATTTGGTGATGATTTGGGGATTTTGGGAAAAATGGGATGTTATTTCAAAAAAGGGGTTTTGTTGTGTGATTTTAAAATGTTGATTTTAAAATCGATAATGGTTTTAATTAAATAAAATGTTTTTTGAATGATGAATTTCAATAATGATATTGTTTTATTGAAATGTGGTTTTTCATGGGAAATGGTTAAAGAGTGTTTTCAATAAATGGGTGATTTATTGAAGTTATTTGGGATTTGATGGAAATAGTTGTGTACATAATTTGTGGCCTTGGTGTGCTTTATGTTTGTTGGTTAGTTATGTATTATGGATTGAGTTGATTATGTTTTATGTGGGTTGGAAGTATCACTATAAAAGGTGATTGATAGTGGATGAAAGGTCCACCATTAATAATAAGTGGTTGGAAAGTACCACTAGATTGTGAATGAAGGGAACAACCTTTGATAGGAAGTTCCACCATGTTTAGTTGCCTTTTGTGTTTTGTTATGAAGGATGGAAATTTTTGTGCTAATATGTGATGGTGATATGAATTCTGGTATGGTTATTTTAATGACCCTTATTTTTTGTGGATATGGGTAATGGTGACTTGGTAAGGGTGTGTTTGGACTGTGGTAATTGTTTCACTATTTAATTCTTTGTATAAAAAATTTTATATAAATATGATAATGGTTTTATCTCAGTGGTGTGTGTAGGGAAGTCATTTGGGGAAAACCTACTGATTATTATTACTCACCCCTTACTTTTTCACATTGGTTCTTGTATAGATGTTGTTTTCCAAGATACAGGTATATGTAAAGCATATCATTTTTCTAGCGGTACATCGTGATTCTTAGGTGGCATTATGGTGCTTGGATCATAGAGCTTGGTGAGGAGTGGAGTTTGTTATGGTTTAATTAGGTTATTATTATCAAGTCATCCACTTGGTACTCTAATTCTGAGACTATTGTGATTTAGTTGTATTGGTTTCTGGGAATTATTATGGAAGAGTTGGTTGTTTAGTTGTCTCTTAGTAATGTGTTATTATGGTTTACCTTGTTGGAATTTATCATGTAGTTTTGGTTAGTTGGTTTAGTTCTAAGGGAAAATCATTCCCCAATTAATCTTAATGACCACAACATTCATTCCAAGCCTTTGGCACCTTGGGACTGTCACCTATGGTTGTGTATAATTTCACAGCCTTCTCAATACAATGAGGAATGGGTGGGATGTTACAAGTGATATTCGTTTGTTCAGTCCTTGACATTCAAGTGAAAGTAGTTATTCGGTTATTTGGTATTGATTATTGGTCTTGGTTTTGACATCCATTCTTGATCCATTATTTAAGTCGGGATGGTAGCAAGGAATATGATTGTCGAGACATAAAAGGTATACCATAAAAAGATATAGTTAACCCTTTTATGCTGAAATTCATGTTACTATATAAGTGTTTGGGAGACACATATAGGAATTGGAAATCTCATTGATGTGGGTTTATCCAATGATATGAGCATGACATGCATGGTTGAAATGACTTCCCACTAGGATTCACATTTCATTAGGGTATAATGATTTATAGTGTGATAAGAATATGTGAATTTTGAAAAATATGAATGGATTTTAAAATTTATGGATTTAAAATATGGATAGTTGTGGTATTTTGAAAATGGGTCAATTTTCAAAACATGGTTTCTTTTTTTCAAAAATGGTGCTGCATGGGAAATTTGAACATATAGAAAAACCTAGTTGTGATAGTTTCATTGTAATTGAATTTGAAATGGTAAATGTTTTCATGTAAATGGAGTGACACTTATGGTTGTTTTTGTGTTGATAGAAATGGAACTGGGTAAGCGTCGTAGAGACCAACCAGAGGAGGTTGCTGAAAATGTGGTTGCACCTGAGCCCCATGTGAACCAAAAGATACTGCACAGTATAGTGCATGCTTTACAAGCTATGGAAAGTGGGAATAAATCTAATGATCCAAATCATGTGGATCATGGGACTAAGTTTCAAAAGTAGAATCTACCCATCAATAGGGGTGATTCAGAGGAATAAAAGGCAGAAGCATGGTTGAATATAATGAATATGATATTTTATTTCTTGGAAACACCCATTGAGATGAAAGTGAAACTATAATCATACAATCTAGAAGATCTTTACCTACAATGGTGGGTATTAGTGTTCCTAGATGTAATAGACCAAGGAGGGTCATGGGATGGTTTTGGTGAATTTTTTAATAAACAATTATACGCTCATACATCAGAATTTAGTGCACAACATATTTCTTCATCTCGAACCAAGGGAATGTGTCAGTAAAAGAATATATAACTAAGTTCATGAACTTAGTGTGGGTTGCACATGAGGTAGTTGGTAGTTCTTCATTGAAGTCACATATTTTTGACTTTGAATTGAGTTAGGAAATTTATTCTATAATAGAGGTGTTGTGTATTAGTGATTACATAGAAATGGTGAATATAGAAACAATAGCTGAATGGGATATCATTGGATCTACATGCAAGGGAAGTATGTTTGTACCCAGGGGGAATGGTGGGAACCTGAATTCTAGGATTAAGAGGAAGAGGGACACTAATGTCTATTCTAGATATATGGTTCAGAATCTGATGGGAGGATCAGTGAATCTTACTATGAAACCTCAGATTAAGTCGGGATATTTTTAGTGTGGATATACGGGTCACATCAAGCAGTATTGTACAAAACATCCTCAAGCATTCCATAACTGTAATAATATGGGGAATCTTCAGTTGTATTGTCTGAATACTCCAACATTGGATATTCGTGACACTCCTCAAGGTTCGCAGGAATCCTATTCCTCGATGGAATGGGGGCAACAACATACCCCTCCTCAAGAGAGTAAATTTATTCATAGTGATTTTGGGAACACCATGACTCCTAATTTGGGAAAAAAGAGCAAAGTGTGGAAACCATGTAGTTGTTTGGAGTTGAGCAGGTTGTTTTGGATGATCAGTTGGGACCACCCACAGTGTGAGGTACAATTCTTTTAAATTATACATTGATTCATTTTTTATATAGGTTCTTCCCATTATTTTATTGCTTCTCGTGATGATAGTTTGCTGGGTTTACATATAGAAAGGATTCCCTCTATTTTGAAACTTCAAACTCCATTGGGTCAAAGATTGTTTTGAGCCTTCATGTGTAGATCATGATATTAATTATGGATGGGGTTGAGTTTATGTGGGATTTATCAGTGCTTGAGATGGATTCTTATGATGTAATACCGGGAATGGATTGGTTGTAAATGTTTACGTCTCACATCAACTATTATGTGGGAACAATTAGTTTTAAAACGAATAATGGTCCCACACATACGAACTCTTTAGTGGATAGGAGAATAAAAATATGGGTGCAACAGATTTGTGGCATCTCCTATTGGCATGATCATGTATCAGTTTGCCATGTTGTCATTGGCATCAACAGCAGGAATGCATCAGAGCATCTTTCAGTAGTGGTTGATCAGTTTATGGATGTCTTTCCAAAAGAATTATCATGGTTGCCACCCATGATAGAAGTGTAGTTTATGATTGATCTCTATAAAGAAACTATTTCTATATCACTTGAGTCTTACCTAATAACATCAATAGAATTGAGGGAATTGAATGTACAGTTGTAGGAGTTTGAAAACAAAGGGTTTATCCTGCCTAGCATGTCTCCATGGGAAGCGCTAGTTTTGTTTGATTAAAAGGAAGACGTAACTCTTCAGTTTTGGGTTGATTATCATAGTCTTAATCAAGTTATAATAAATAATCTATATACACACTCATGCATTGGTAATATTTTTGATTAGTTGAGGGGAGCTCATTGGTTCTCCAATATTGACTTGCGGTCAGGATGTCATCAATTGCGAGTGTGAAAGAAAGATATTCCAAAAATAGCCTTCATAAGTAGATATAGAAATTATTAGTAGGTGTTTGTTCCCTTTGGTATGATGAATACACTAGCGGTGTTCATGAAATTAATGAATTAGATATTATAGAGATATTTTGATTATATCATGGTTGTATTCATTAATGATATATTGGTGTATTCCTGGTCAAGGGTGGAGCATGGGCACCACTAAATGATAGTGTTGGAGATGTTGAGAGATCATCTATTGTATTCCAAATTGTTGAAGTGTTATTTATGGATACAATAAGTTCATTTTATTAGCCATGTTATTTTTGAGAAGGGTGTTTCAGTTGACCCAGAAAAGATAGAGGTTGTAATTTCATGGAAACCGCCAAATAATTTTTTCGAGATATAGAAATTACTTGGTCTAGTTGGGTATTATCATCATTTTGTGAATTATTTATCCTTATTGGACTCACCAATGAGAACTTTGACAAAGAATAATGTTCCATTTTAATGGGATGTGTAGTGACAGAAATATTTTGCAGAGCTTGAGGGCCATCATACATCAGCACCAATATTGGTTTTTCTAGAACTAGAAAAAGGGTTCATGGTGTATTTTCACACATCAGGATCGGGGTTGGGATGTGTTCTCATGTAAGTTTGTAATGTGGTTGCATATGGATCATGATAGTTGAGGGTTCTTGACAAGAACTACCCATAACATGATTTAGATTTGGTAGTAGTGTTTCATGCTTTGAAAATTTGGCGTCATTATCTATTTGGTGAGAAATTCACAGTGTTTACAAAACAAGAGAGTTTAAAAAATATTTTCTCACAAAGTGAATTGAACTTAGGGAAAAGGATATTGATTTAGTATCTCTAAAAGATTAATTTTTACTTAATGCACACATTGGGTAAGGGAAATTTAGTGGTGGATATATTAAGTAGAAAATCATATGCTCAGATAGGGAAATATGCATCAGATCAATGGTAGATGATGTCGGTCATAGTCGACATGTGGATGGGATGTAAGGAATGTGGTGATAGAGTGGTTTTCATTCCAATTTCATTGCTTCTTGATTTGGATGGGTTGGTTAAAGTGGCGCATGCATCAGATTCGGATTGTATGTTAATATGTTTGAAACTCAATGGTGGGGAGACCATTGAGGGTTTGAAAATGAATTAGAATTCAGTTTTTGTGTTTCCAGAATCATATGGTTGTACTGGTAGATTTTCAGGATAAAATTATAAAGTATTAACATAATTCTAGGTTGTATGTACACCCTGTAATTCATGAAATATATAAATCAATGAAAGCAATTTTTTGGTGGGTCAGTCTGAAAAGGAAAGTGGTGGAGTTTGTTTCGAGATGCTTGACATGTTAGTAAGTCAAGGCAGAGCATCAACCACTGTAAGGTATGATGAAATATTTACCTATCCCTGTATGGAAGTGGTAACAAGTAGTGATGGATTTTGTTATAGGTCTTCCAAGAACATTTAGAAAACACGATTACATATGGGTGATAGTTTACCAAATCACAAATTTCACCCATTTCATCCCTTTTCGAAAATGTCATACGGTGGATGATATATCCAAAATATTTATCTGTGAAGTGATAAAGAAGAACGGTGTTCTAGTTTCCATTTTATCATATGGAGAACATAGGTTTGCATCTCATTTTTAGAAATCCTAGCAGCAATCCCTTGGGACCCAGTTGACGATGAGCACGAGATATCATCCTTAGTGGAATGGGAAATTTGAGAGGGAGATAAAAACATTATAATATATTTTATTGGCTTCTGTGATGGCTTTTGGTGGCTCTTGTGAGGATCATTTTTCATCGGTGGAGATCTCATATAATAACAGCTATCATACCTTGATACAGATGGATTCGTTTGAAGCATTTTATGGGCATCCATGTCATTATCCACTTTTTTTCGGTGGAAACAGGTGGAACTCTGATGGTTAGGTAGATCCTTTTCCAAGATACCATATATTAGATAATGTTGATCATGAATAGAATGGAGATGGCTCATGTTCGTCAAAAATATTATGTGATCCATCGCCGACGACCGTTGTCATTCAAGGCGGTTGATCATGTGTTCTTGAGAATCTCACCTAGGATTGGACATCATCACTTTGAGAAGTAGGTAATGTTATCTCTAAGGTTTATTTGGCCTTTCAAGATACTTTTGAGGGTTATAGAGGTGGAATATAGGTTGGATTTTCCACCATGGTATAGTGTGGTGCATAATGTTCTATATGTTTATCCATTGAAGAAGTATCATTCAGATCATGACCATGTGATTTTATGGAATCATGTTGAGCTGGATCTAGATGCTTCCTTGGAGCATGTTCCAGTGCAGATTGTGGATAGTAAAGATAATGTCTTATGTGGTAAAATCATTGGTTTAGTTTGGGTTTTGTGGCAGCATGGTCAGATCCAGGAGGGACTTGGGAGAGGGAGAAAGAGATGGACATGCAATGGCCCAAACTCTTTAGATAATGAAATAGTTCTCCACATTCCAAGGTTGTAAATTACAATGTTGGGGATCATTTAGAATCTATTTTTTGAGTTATATAACCATTGTTTATTCATTTTTATGTTTTGGAATTTTTGGGTAATGTTTGGGAGTGTTTTGGAAGGTTTTGGAAATGTTTGGAAGGGCGCATGGTTAGAGGAAATCATACAAAATCCCCAGGTAACCATGTGGAATGAAATATTGGGAATTTTTATGGTTTTCACATGGTTTTTATAACCAAACATGGATACCATGTGAAGTGCTCTTCAAGGCACTAACATGCACACAGTTAGCGCACAATTTTCTTAACTGTGCGAGCTAACCATGTGCAAAAAATAGGATTTTTAAATCTGGGCTTAGTTGGGATTTTCCTAAAACCCTACATTATTCCTATCACTTAAGACTCACCTAGTATTTTTGGTTCTCAAGGGTTATATTATCTCTTATACTCATTCTATAAGTGATTTGAAGTGTTTTGAAGGTGATGTAAAGGTGATTCTCTTCCGGTATGTCTCCACTCTTGGTTCTCTCATGGTTTTCCTTAGATCTAGTGCTCCATCTCCCTAGAGTTTGTATATATACACCTATTTCAAGTATTTCTAGGGTTATTGTATAATAAAGTTTTGATATTTGGGCTTTTTTATGATAGTTAAAGGTATCTAAGTTGGTTTTGTTGAAGTTGTACCCAGATTCAGTGGGCGGTTGTGCGGTGGGTCGATATCATTGAAACCCTAAGGTAGGTGACTTCTCTATCAACTCCCCTTTTCTAGAACATTATGCCTTATTTTCAATTAATTTATTTTTCTTGAAATTAATAGTTAATATGGTGTGCGAGTCATGGTGGAAACCCATTTTGAGATTATTTGGAGATTTTCGGTAAAATGGAATGTTGTTGCAAAAAAGGAGTTTTTTGTGTGATTTTAAAATGTTGATTTTAAATTTGATAATGGTTTGAAATATGGAAAGTGTTTTATGAATGATTAATTTTAATAAATATTTTTTTTATTGAAATGTGGTTTGGCCTGGAAAATGGTTAAAGGTCATTTTCAAAAAATGGGTGATTTATTAAAGTGATTTTCATGTGTTGGAAATTTTTGTGTGAATAATGTGTTCCCTTGGTGTGATTTATTCTTGTTGTTTGGTTACGTTGTATGGATTTTGTTGATTGTGTGTGATGTGGATGGGAAGTCTCACTATAAAAGTTGATGGATAGTGTGTAGAAGGTCCACCATTAAGGATAAGTGGTCGGGATGTACCATTAGATTGGGAATGTAGTTAATGGCCTTGGACATGAAGTTTTGTTGTGTTTAGTAGCCTTGGGTGTGTTATTATGCAACATAGAAATGGTTGTGCTAATGTGTGATGGTGAAATAAGTTAAGTCAGGGTTGTTGGGATTTCCCTTATGTTGTGTGGATATGGGTAAAGGTGGCTTAGTAAAGGTGTGTTTGGATTGTGGTAATTGTTTCACTATTTAACACATTTTATAGACTATTTTATATAAATCTGCTAACAGTTTAACCATAGTGGCATGTGTAGGGATGTCGTTTAGGGAAAAACTAATATTTATTTGTACTCGCCCTCTTCTTTGGTACTTTGGTGCCTTCGCAGATGTGGTTTTTTAGGATACTACCAAAGGTAAAGAATCTCAATTTACTAGTGGTTCATTGTGATTCTTGGGAGGTATTGTGGGGCTTGGAACATGGAGCTTGGTGAGAAGCAGTGGAGTGTGTCATGGTTTCCTTAGGGTATTTTTTTTGTCTACAACGTGGTACTCTAATACTGAGACTATTGTGATTTAGATGTATTGGTTTTTGGGAATTTTTATGGAAGAGTTGGTTGTTTAGTTTTCTCTTGGTAATGTGTTATTATGGTTTACCGTGTTAGAATGAATCATGTAGTTCTTTTTGGGTGGTTTTATTAAAAGTTAAAATCATTCCCCAATTGATCTTAAAGCCCTTGGCATTCATTACAATCCATTGGCACCTTGGGAACGTCACTTAAGGCTAAGTAGCATCTGATCGCCTTCTCAAGCCAATGAGGAAGGGTGGGATGTTACCCTGCATATCTCTGTCCAAACTCTAGAAATGATAGTATAGAAGTTTATTTATGTATGACATTATGTTCTTGAAATTATTTTTATCATTCGCAGTTCCATTAGAATGGAATTATTATCCTTTTCAAATCCTTCATTAGTGAGTCCAAATGTGAAAAATCAAGAACAAAACATTTATAGTATCTCTTTAATATAAATAAAATATGTATTTCAAATACATACATAGGCATTTTCTATGTTATAAATCCTAAATCTTTTTATTATATGCAAAAAATATTTTTTTACGAGGGAGTCATGCCTCTTTTATCCAAAACTCACAGTTTGTTAATATAACATAAAGGTGATGCTCCCTCAAGATACCCAACACGATAACGAAGTGTTTCTAAGGATCCAATTTTTCTTATAATACACCGTAATGTAATTAAGAAACACTACTACAATGGAATCCATATACCTTTGAAATATTTTATTCATCAATTCCTTAAATATGGCTAGTGAATCCATAAGGCCAAATGTCAGAATGACATATTCAAAATTTCAATACCTAATTATAAATGTTTTCTACAAAATATCCTCCTTTAGAAGTCATATTTGGTGATATCTTGAATGTATTCCAATTTTATAGAACCATTAAGATCCCCTAAATTAGTTAGTGGGTCATAAATTCAACGAATAGTATACTAATTATTTATTATAAGATTGTCGAGGTTATCATAATCTGCAAAAAACCTCCGAGTTTCATCTGCCTTTTTTTAAAAAAGAACTTGTTATGTCCACATAGATGTGTATAGACAAAGGAAAACTCTACTTTCCAATTATACTAATTGATCCATTAATCCCTTGATATTAATTAATGTTATCCTATAATATAGAAGTGAAATTGGACTAGTCCCCTATAAGAGATCAATTCTATACTCGACCTCTATTTTGGAAAGATACTTTGAGAAATTATGATGAATTTTTTTGGGAATTTTTCAATGTTTATTGTAATATATATATTTATTATCTCCTCTATAGATACCAAAGTCAGTGCTTTCAATTGATAAGTCATAGTTATGACCATCAATTCCACATTTCCTAGTCTTCCATCCATGACATCCCAATCTTTTTTAAATATATTCCCCTTTTCATTAAGAGATATGAAACTAAACATTATATAATGGCAGTCAATGTGGATTTTTAATGATGTTAACCAATCTACACATACAATCAAGTCATAAACATCCATATCAAGAACATAGAAATCCCAATTAAACTCATCCCCACCGATTGGTATAGAAACATATTTACACATAAAGACTCAATATACTATTTTTACAAGAGGAGTTTGATTTTTCAATATAAAAGGCATCATCTCAACATTAATAGCCGTATGATCTACTAAATGAGTAGTTTTAATTGAGTGGGATGTAGATATATCAAAAAAATAATTAAAAATGGTATAATTTCAATGAATCACACCCCTTGTTAACGAAGGACCTTATTTATCATTCATGATCACATTCTCATCTCCATACAATTGCTTACATACTACACTTAATTTTGTTTCACAATTGATATTACATTGGTCGAGGAGTCATGGTATTTCTAGAATCACCTTGGATCACATGATTCTGCTGATAAAACTATTCTACTAGACTCATCCCATTGAAGAATACAATGTTTTGGAAACATGATACTTGTCCTTATCACCTGACCATAGAGCATGATGATAATAACAATATAGATGTCCCATCTGATTATAATTTTGATAACCTCTGGGTCATGTTTTAGAATATCTATTATTATGACTTAAAGAAAATCATTTAAATCACCTCATATTAATTTTTAGTAGAGATGCAATGTTTACTGATCCTAGGTATGATTATTTGGTCTCCCACCACTCTGGAAGTATGTACCCCTCTTCCACTAATTTCCATCATTATAGATCCCACCTATTCATGTAAGAATAAACATGCCCTCTCCAACTGTATTTACTTAGATATCCCTTTCTAACCCAGTCACACTATTGAATATTTTTGTATATTCCTTAATATAAATCTTGATAAATAATTAAGTTAAAATTATATCTTAATCCTAACTCTAGAATTCCCGACTTTATGGATGCACTTATAATAAATTATGGGGGGAAACAAACTAAATAGTAATATTTATTCACATACTCTGTCACCGATAAGATATCATAATTTATGCTAAATAAAATTTTCATTCAATAAATTCTAAACGTGTGGGGATTGATTATTTGTTAAATAATTATTCAAAATCCTCTTTTGTAATGCCTTTGTCGTCTTTTTTCTGAACTAATAAATCCCACCATTAGCATGCTAGGTCCTCCACTGTATACATTGAAAAAATAAATTTTAACTCTTCTAGTGTACTAAGGAAATAAAAATTAAATTCATCCAATTAAACAAGACATACGAATTCTTTGGCTCAGAAACCCCCCAAAGATGGGTATATTCTACTTTTGGAACTGAAATGAATAGCCAAATTGTAGAGGCACATCATTTATATTACCCCTATCCGTGGCCAGAAATTTCTGTACAATGCTTTGGACTAGTTGTTTGTTCACATATGCCTCCGGTGAAACCACATTTATCATAGCTACTAGAAATTGATTTCTACGACGTCTACCCAGTGCCATTGGATATTACAAAAAAAATCTATTTAGAATTACTCATTAGAAAGTGAAGGATTATTAATTTCAATTTACCACATTAATACATATCACAATCATCCATTTCCAAAATCAAACCACTGAAAACATTTTATCTTTTTTTAATACAAAACCCATGATTTTAAAAATAAAACCATTTAAAATATTTTCAATAACAGAAAGTTTTTGACAGTTTCATTAACCATAAAACTCCTAATGAATAATGTAGTCTTAGTGGTGATTATTACTATCAATTTATGTATTGAAATTCTCATTTACTAAAATCATGATGATGAGATAAAGTCCACCTAGAAGTGTCTTAAAACACTTATGTACCCAAACACCATGGTAACCTGAGTTTAGCATAAAAATTTATTTTCAAATTTTTAATCGAAACATTTCATTCTCCAATAATAATATCTCCTTGCTACCATCTCAAAGAGAGACTAATACCATTTCCAACTCAAGTATCGATCAAGTTGATACCATTTTTCCTAAAAATATAGACTAATTGACCATGACTGATTCCATTTATAACATCTTGACCCATCTCGTTAGCTAGATAAGATATGGTGATTCTACTAGTCCTTAGGTGACATCCCCAAAAAAAAAACATGTTACTCAATTCCAAGTTCTTCAAAGAATGTTGGGGGATGATTTTACCTTTAAAATTAAAACAAATGAAACAACATCAAATGAACATCCAATCATTATATAATGCAAGAATAAAATACAACTAAATACATACTCAACAATAAACATTTATATCTATGTACCAATTTAAATTATAGTTAATTTCCATCAATGTACAAAGAAACACCATGATATAAGACAACCAAAATACATAATCCTAAGAAACACCCAACCAAGATCCATCCTTAAAATCCACTGATTATTCCCATAGAATCAAGCGGATCCACTAGAATGATATTATACCCTTCCATTAACAATGACCCCATAGATGACATCTGAAAGAATACTGAGGTTCCCAACTAAGGGTGTGAGTATAAAATCTAAAGGATTCCCCCAATGAATTCCCAACTCACGCCAATAGAACAAGACATGTTAGCTGAAATTATATAAAATAGTTTTAAATTAATTAAAAAAATTATATCTACACCATAAAAAATAAAAGGGAAAAATAAACAAATCCATTAAAACATTTCTCATCAATTTGGAATATAATCTTTATGTTTCCACACACACACGCAAGCATGAACGGTGATATTTCCATACTCATGATGGGTCCATTATTGATCCACCAATTTTTTATAATGTGAACAATGACCAAGTTTCCTAATATAACACACCCCAAATCCAGGTTCACATCATTGTACCCCAATACTGTATTCCCCTTCTTTAGGGTCACATAAAATTCCATGAAATAATGCCAACTATTTATGCCAAATTTCCATGACAAATAATTTAATGAAAAAACAAATATTTCATAAAAAAATTCATCAAAAACATTTTTTCATCAAAAAAACTTCATAGTTTAAAAAATAATATTATAAACAAAGATATTTATCCTGAAATCCATCTAATTTACCCGAGTTATCAAGCTATAAAGAAAATAGGATTTACATCTTGAATCAGACTAGGATTTAACAACCATATAAAGAAAATAATTTAACCATAATTAAGCCTTCATGTTATAAGTCAGTTGGAGATGAGAGAGACTCCTCCTTCCTTTCAATATTTAGGTAAAATGAAGAATGATTCCTAAAATTCTATATCTGATCACATAACAAGTTCCCTTCTCTAGATCAAAAAATATCATATCATGATTAACATCACACAACATAGATATATAAATAATAGACTATATCTATGGTTCCAAGAGAGATAGAAATAATGGATATAGGATTAAAAATGAATAATAGGTTCTAATTGATGATTCTGGATTTCCAACATAGTTTGATTCATTGATTAATTTCCTCAGAATCGAAGGTCCTTATCCTTATATCCTAGAGAAAAAATAAAATTTAATATTTTGAGTGATTAGGCGATTAAAGAGGTTTTAAGGAGTTCATTTGGATTTGATCTAAAAATATTAGGGTTCCAATAAGAAAACTCATGGTTATGCCTCATGGTTTGGAAAACAGTGTGCCAACCATGTGGTGATACAGTCTAAGGTCCACCCCTCACATGAATGGATTTCACGATTAGAAAAACTATACAAGTATAATTATTTTACCTCTATCACATATTTCATTGAATCCCTTGGTCACCCACATGGTTTATCTATTCCATGCACCAACCATGTGTGTCACACCCAGATTTTCAATTCCATGCATTGGTTCAAGTCCTCTTTTGGTAGTTTGATTTCTCTTGGTTTATGGGTTTTCCGGGTTTAAAATTTGGTGTCACTTGTGTTGTTGATCAATGAAATTGATCTTTTTGTTATTTTATGATACTTAGAATACTCTTTTTTCAAAATTTTGGTATTATGTTTTTCTGTTTTGAAGTTGGTTTTTTGACACTCCAAGTGGAACCACTTGTGGGGTAAGTTTTTCAGGAGGTTTGTACCCATGAGATGGATGAGTTTTGGGCTGAAAGAGTACTTTGTTTTGGGAATTTTCCTCCTCTGTATTTGGTTTATATTTTCCCCTTGGTTTCCCCCTTGGACCCCTTTCAAACTGGAGGCAAAAAAACAATTTTGGGTGGCAAGGACAGGTCGCACAGTTAAGCCACACAGTTTACTAAACCGTGCAAGAAAACCTTACAGGGGTGTCAAGGTCATTAAAATATTTTCATATTTCCCATTTTTATCTCCCATAAATAAATATTATCTACTCAAATCTTCCACCATTCATCCCCAGAATCCATGGGAGGCCTCCAATCTTCTTCAAGCTCCTTTGGAACCCATCTTTGATGGGGTTTTCATGGGGAAACTCCATGATTTCTTAAAGTAAGTGTTTCTTTCCTTGATTTCGTCCATCTATTTAGGGTTTACACTCTATTTCATGGTATTATTAAATTTTCAGAAGTTAGGGTTGGAAAATAGGGTTTTATTGGGTGTCTTTTTGGTGTAATCTTAAGGTTTTAGGTTACTCTTCACTTCCTTGTGGTGTGGCGGTGGTACGCTTGTTGTTTCTCACCAAGATTTGAGTGTTCTAACTCAAAAAGTAGGTGATTACATGTGTACACACACCTTGATGAGTTAGACTGCTTTATTTACTGATTTTCCATGTTCTTCATATTTTGTGTGCGATGTGAAAATAGTTCATGATGGATTTGGTTAAGCGCTTTATTTTATAATTGCATGTTAGCTTCAAATTGGGTGTTTGTCAAGTGTACCTCTTGGGGTATTATTTGAGTGTATTTTATAACATATGAATTTGGTTTACTAAATCTTGTTGGGCTGACAATTCTTCTTTGGTAGGGTCTGGGTGTGCCTTTGGGTTCAATATAGGGTTTTTGAAAGGGTTTTAGGTGCAAAACCTTGTCATGCTCTTCGAAAGTGTTTTATTAAATATGTGTTTTCATGTGTATCTTTTGTGGTATTATTTACAGTAATTTTATAACACATGGGAGTGGTTTAATACAAGTTTCTAGGGCTGAAAATTCTATTTTGGATTGATATTGGTAAGATTTTGGCCTTGAATTAGGGTTTTGAAATGGGTTTTAAGTGCAAGACATAGTTACACCCTTTGGGTTTGTTTTGTGAATATTGTAAATGTTTTATTTGGTTAAACAAAGTGGTAAAAGGGTGTATAAAAACTGTTTGGGTGATTGTGATAACCTAATATTAGTTTTTTAAAGGTAAAGTGGTTAATTAAGATGTCAAAAAAATTTATAATGATTTATAAATTGCTGAAATGTTTTAATAAATTGTGACGTGGGTGCGAAACATGTTTTTTGACTGTTTTGTGTGAGTTTGATGATGAAATTTATTTTGAAGGTGATAAGGGTATTATGTGATATGTGTGTGGGATTTTATGTGAGTTTGGTTGTCCTGTAACGGTTTTATAAAATTTTTTAAAGGAATTTTTTTAGTTTTAAGGAAATGTGAAAAGTGTTGTGGGTTATTTTGGGGTGAGTATGATTTCAAAGTTCGTTTGAATGAAATAGTAGATTATGTGACTTGTGTGAAATACATGGGGTATTTTTGGTTAATGTGTGATGTGTAACTGTTATTTTCATGTTAACAGTATATTTCATGACTAGTTTAACTTGTTTGAGAACAAGAGGAAATCCCAGGTATCTAGGTTAGGGGACGTGTACTAGTAAACTAGTGGTCCCGTGGGGTTTGGCCTCAGTTTCACATAGTATGTTTTATGCTTAAAAAACTGACTATAATATGATGATGTTGATGATTAAGGACCACTAAGTTATCAGTATGTTCCCTAATAGTGTCTCCTACATGAGAACAGATATTGTGATGGTTACTCTGACCGAGATACGAGGTACCTAGGACCCATAGTGATCTAGTTCCTAGGGGTTATTTCTAATTTCTTGTGCTCATTGGTTACTTTGTTCTTACCATAGTCTTACGGAATGGTTGTCTGGAAAATTCAGTATTGTTGTCCTTATATTTAAAAGTGTTGATTCTTCAAAATATCCCACTTGAAAACTATTTTATTTAAAGTTTCATCTTTTTAGAAAATTGTTACTATCACTTCATGTTATGAAAACATGCATGATTTTTGTCTTGGAATGTTTATAATATACAATCTCTTAGTGTTGGTATCCTACTTATCTTTGATTTACACCCTAAATACATCTTTTATTGTAATTAGACTTGGTTATTTTTGTCACATGTTCGGGTACAACTTTTGTGCCAATGGTTCGGGTTTAGCGTTCCTTCATGATGCGGTGTTGTGGAGATGGCTTGAGGGTGGTGCCTCTTGCCATTTAGATGTTCTTGGGCTGTCATTTCTTGGTTTTGTACCTTTGTAATGGTCTTTATACATTGTTTATAATTTTTTAATTCAGTTATAAATTTTAGTAAAATATGTTTTTGTTTCAAAACATTAGTTTTGTTTTCTTGGATCCGTTTTTTGTTTTTTGTTTATAAATTTGGGTATATCATTCCCAAAGTTCTTTTATTTATACCCAGGAACTTGCTCCATCCCATGGGAATCAGGAATGCCCTTCGGGACATGTCACGTGATGGTTTTAATGGCAACAAGATTCAGTTCTGGACAAAATGGTATTAGAGGTGGTTCATGTTTGATCTCTTGGGTTATGTTATCTGGGGAGGAGTCGAGATAGTTTGAAGCAATGATTTTTGGGACTTGACATTCTATTTATCGGTAGTGTTACTGACCACCACACCTCATGATGGGATTCAAGTCTCTAGGGGTTGTCAGGATATCTCTGAGCCCTTGGGTTTTCTTGGTTTAAATATGATTAGGGGAAATGAAAAGAAAGATGGGTTAATGGTCTCAGTGAGCTCGCAGGGCCTGGCAAGCCATGTAGAGACAGGGGTATTTCCCTAGAACACTCACTTTGATGTTGAAGTTGTTAGAATATAGCTGCCTACCATAATTACAATTCACCCACCTAAGCTAGTTTCCCCTCACATTGCCTTATATCCTTGAGTTTTTAAATCTTGGAAGTTTGGTTTTAAAGAAAAAATGGCATGGTTTTAAGAAGAGTAGAATTTTTATGAAATAATTCTCTAATAAATAAGGAATGGTTTTATTTTTGAAATGGTGGAAATAAATTTTTAAAAAAAATTGAAATGGAAAATGTATAATTTTTACCTCTTTTGAAAGAAAGAAATTATGTTAAAGTTTGTTTTGAAAAAGTATTCCCAATAGAGTTTTTAAAAAAATTGAAATGTGTTTTAATGGGATGATTTATTTTGAAATTAATTTTAATAACATGAAATTGAATTCTTATCTGAATATTTGTTCCTTTATAAATTTTTTTTAAGATATAAATTGGTATTTTGATCTCGTGGTTAGCCGTCTTGCGAAGAAGGATGTATTGGTTGACCGTTTTGGTTTGGAAAACTGGAAAGAATATTCATTTTAACCTTTGGTATTTCCATGAGAGACCAAATTCATTTGAATATATTGGATGATGTATGGTTGATGGCATGGCTGGATGAGTGCTAAATGGATATGAGGATGGCGCCTAGTGTGGAATAGAGACATGCATGTGTGAGGCCCATGGGGTACCGTTGGTGGGTATGCTAACCACTGAACCATTTGTTTCCAATGAAATGTTTTAAAGGAAAACATGATGTCTTAATGAATGGTATGAGATGGTGTGTCTTATGGGTTTTTAAAAATGTTGATTTTCTGGGATGTTTTGAGTCTAAGAACCCCTCGTGCTTGAACAGTGTTTGGGGTTAGTGTTTGATCGGTAAGCTGGGTTGAAGGGCTGGTTAGTGGTATCTTGTAAGAAAAGTTTGGGAAGCCATAATGGTGGTTAACCTCATCTATTAGGTTCTGTTTTGTGGAATTTTTTGACAAATGGACCTTCTTGGTTGGGTCATTGGGTTCTCTTGTTGGATAAGTTATGCCCCCATTACGGGTTGGTGCACAACTGAAGTGCAGCCCGGATTGTTATGCCATTGGAAAATCTTCCAATTGATCAATATAAGGAATGTTTTATAAAGTGTTTCAGATTAAGTTTACACCATTTCCTTTCTTTTATTTTTGGATCCTCTTGTAGCGGGAGAATTCTTGTAGATGGTTGAATTGAAACCTTAGTATCTTAAGTTTCCTGATTCATTGAAGGTGAAGGTAGTTTGGGTTGGTCAGTGTGGATAGTGTCGAAGAGGGCCTTTGGGTCCTTTGTAGTCTCTTCAATGAAGTGGTTTTTGTTAAACCACCAATGTGGGAAATATGGTCATGAGAGGCTATTAAGGCCACTTTCTAGAATGTTGTGTTGTTTGGGGACATTGCATAACCCCCCCCCCCCCACCAACGTATTGTTTCTATTAGTCACAATGGCCATTTTAGGTGGTGCCTTATGATGTCATATGATCGTCTGACTAGAAAGGTGAAGTTCAACAACCTTTTGTGGGACTTTATTTTTTCATATGTGTGTCTCCTTTTAGGAAAACATGAAATCCTTTGTTTAGAGAAATGTTTTTCTATATATCCTTTCTTCTTTTTGTTTCTCATCTGAAGAAAAAAGGGGTGATGTGTGTTCATCTCCAAATCCCTTATTTCAGTGAAATGTTGGGTTATGGTAGGATGAGTTTGTGGTGTGTTATGTCTTGGTAAACTTCTCTAGGGTTGTGGTGCAGTTTTTTCTGGCACTAAAAAAAAGAAGTTCTATACAGGGGTTTCCAAATCCTAAATGTGAGGCCAAAAATGCTTCAATATTTGGACACTATCCATAAGCCCTGATGTGAAGCTGGCATGTAGTTAGGGGAAATCCCATGGTCTTTTAATACCTTGTACAAATTTCTATCCTCAGTAGGAAAGATATTAAGAGTTTAAACCTCTGGTGTCATCATCATTCTTCTGTTGTTCCTATTTGGTGGAAAGAGGTAGAGGGCCTCGTGCCCATGTTATCGCCTGATGTCATTCTATTCCCATTTGGTTTCCAATGAGTTTTAGAGTATGGTTGGGAGTTTGGCTAGATAGGTTGAGTGAAATGTTTTTGCATGGTTACTAGTAACCATGCCCCAAATAACCATGTAATTAGAAGGATCCACATGGCCAGGGCACGGTTTCTCAAACTGTGCGGATTAACCTTCTGGTTGTCCCAACTCCTTAAATTTGGGTTGTTCCTGTGTCGTCCCATTCTAGTCAGTTAAGATGGTTAGTTCTTATGGTGAGGAGACCCACTATGATTCTCAGGTATGTTCCATTCGAAATTTTTAATGGAATTCTACCCCTTGAATCAGAGAGGCCATTCAGGCATTCCTGTATTAGTGTCCTGATCATGTCTCAGGAAAATTTAAGTTTTCTCCTATAGTGGGGAGCCCATTTGTGTCTCCTCATACTAATAACTCATACTGGTCCTTGGTCTTTCCTTGTATGTAGTTATTCTTGTTCAGATCTATCTAACTACCTACATCTTCTATGGGTAAACTTTGGGATTGGAGAACGCCCAGCGGTCTGGTTAAATCAGGGTAAGTGTAACTTTGTTCGTTGTTGTTGTTCGTCTGGGTAAATTGATGGAATCTTGTTTGGATAGTGATTTAGGAGTTTTCTTTTGGGATAAAATTTGAATGTGCTTAATAATTTTAAGAATGTGTTGTAAGTTTTGGTTTGTGAGAGTATTCTTTCCTTAATTGATCACTGGAGGTGTTATGCCCTTTAGGGGTAAAGCATGGAAAGGGAGTCCATATTGGTTTATATATTGGGGTTGGTAGTGGTTTTGGCATTGATGTGGATTTCTAGGGGTGGAAATCTTTATTGTGGAGAGATTTTTCACACCCGGATTTTCAATTATATGCTTTGGTTCATGTCCTCTTTTGGTTCTTAGCATTCTCTTGGTTTTTGGGTGTTTCATGTTTTGAATTTTGGTGTCTATTGTTTTGTTGATCAATTAACTTGGTCTTAGGGGTATTGTATGATACTTGGCCTCCTTTTTTTCAATTTTTTTGTATTAGGTTGTGGTGTTTTGGAGTTGGTTTTGTGACACTCCTAGGGGCACCACTTGGGTGGTAAGTTGTCGAGGTGGTTTGTACCCATGAGTTGAATGAGTTTTAGAATGAGGAGAGTACTTTGTTTTGGGAATTTTCCACCCCTATAATTATACTATCTTTCCTCCTTGGTTTCTCCCTTAGACCCCCTTGGAATTGGAGGAAAACCAACAATTTTTGGGTGGTAAGTACAGGTCGCATGGTTAGGCCACACGGTTTACCAAATCATGAAGGGGTGTCCATGTCATTAATATATTTTTGTAATTCCCATTTTACACTCCTAGAAATAAATACCATCTGCTCCAATCTTCCCCCATTGGACCCCATCATCCATGGGAGGCCTCCAAGCTCCCTCAAGCTCCTTTGGAACCCATCTTTGATGGGGTTTTTGGTGGGGAAACTCCAAGATTTCTTCAAGTAAGTGTTTCTTTCCTTAATTCCTTCCATTTACTTAGGGTTTTCTCTATCTTTTATGGTGTTCTAAAATTTCCATAATTTTGGGTTCGAACATAGGGTTTGATTTGGTTTCTTTTTTTTGTAATCTTGCGGTTTTAGGTTTCTCTTCACTTCCTTGTGGTGCAGTGGTGGTGTGCTGGATGTTCCACAGCATGATTTGAGGGTTTCGACTTAAAAGGTAGGTGATCCCATCTGTAGACACACCATGATGTTTTATCAATCTTGATTTACTAATTTTTTAGGTTCCTCATATTTTTTGGGGTGTGAAACCTGTTTATAATGGATTTGGTTAAGAGTTTAATTTTATAATTGCATTTTACCTTCAAATTGTGTGTTTGTCATGTGTAAATCTTGGGGTATTATTTGGGTGTATTTTATAACATATACATTTGGTTTACTAAATCTTGTTGGGCTACCAATTCTGCTTTGTTAGGTTCTTGCCGTTCCTTTGGGTTCAGAAGTGGGTTTTTGAATGGGTTTTAGGTGAAAAACCTTTTCATGCTATTTGAAAGTGTTCTATAAAATGTGTGTTTTCATTTGTATCTTTTGTGGTATTATTTGGAGTAATTTTATAACACTTGGGAGTGGTTTAATACATATTGATATGAATTCCAATTCTATTTTGGATTGGTATTGGTATGATTTTGGCCTTGAATGAGGGTTTTGAAATGGGGTTTTTGTGAAAGACATAGTTACACCATTTAGGTTTTTTTTGTGAAAATTGTAAATGTTTTATTTGGTTAAAAAATGAGGGAAAAGTTTAGGTATGTATTGTTTCAGTGAGTATGTTCACCTTATATAGGTTTTTGAAAGGTAAATTGTTGATTTAAGATGTCAAACATTTTTTTAATGATTTATAAATTGCCGAAATGTTTTTCAAAATTGTGATGTGGGTGTGAAATATTTTTGTGAACTGTTTCATGTGATTTTGATAGTAAAATGAATTTTGAAGGTGAGAAGGGTATTATGTGATATATGTGTGGGATATTATGTGAGTTGGAATTTCCTGGAAAGGTTTTATAAAAAATTTTAAAGAGTTTTTTAAAGTGTTAAAGAAATGTGAATTGTATTGTGGGCTGTTTTGGTGTGATTGTGATTTCAAAATTCATTTGAATGAAAAAGTATATTGTGTGACTTGTGTGATATACATCGGTCATGTGTGGTTAATTTTTTATGTGGAAGTGGTATTTTCATGGGAAAAGTATATTTCATGACTTGTTGATCTTTTTTGAGCACAAGAGGGAAACCTGGCTATCTAGGTGGGTAGAGGTGTACTTGTATGCTAGTTATCCCATGGGGTTTGGCCTCAGTTTCACGTAAAAAATATGAAACATACAACACTGACAAAATTATGATGATGATGGTGATTGGGGACCACTTGGTTGTGGGTTTCTTTCCAACTAGTGTCTCATGCATGAGAACATATATCTTGATGGTTACTCTCACTAACATACGAGGTACCTGGGACCCACAAAAAACTAGTGCCTAGGGGTTATTTCATAGAGCTTGTGCTCACTAGTTACTTTGTTCTTACCATTGTCATATGGTATGGTTGGCTGGAAGATTCAACAGAATTTTCAATATTTTTAAATGTGTTTATTCATTAAAATAGCCCACTTGAAATTTTTTTTTATTTAAAGTTGCATCTTTTTAGAAAATTGTTACTAGCACTTCGTGTTATAAAAACATGCATGCTTTTCATCTTTGAATGTTTATCACATGTAATATCTTAGTGGTGGTATTCTAATGGGATCTGGATGACACCCTACATACACTGTTTGGTTTAATTAGATTTGTTATTTTTTCACAGGTTCGGGTACAAATTTTGTGTCAATGGCTCGGGTTTAGAGGTCCTTCGTGATGCAGGGTTGTCCCTAGTGGAAATCAAGGTTATAACAACACTTTGTTCCCAACAGTTTGGAAAACCCATTTGTAAAAAGAACATATACCAGCGGTTCTAGTAAACCATTGGCATAGGCAATTATATGTTGGGTTTTTTCAACATTTTTACAAAACCGTTGGGAAAGAAAACTATTACTCACGTTTTATATTAACCGTTGTGAAAATAAGACACCAAATTTAGGGATCCATCCCGAAATTTCATCCCCACATGAACCCTCTCTCCACCTTTCGACCTCCTCCTCCTCTCCCCGACCTCGACCTCTTTCCTTCCTCCACCTCCTGGCCTCCACCATTGCCTCCAGGCCCCCTCACTCTCCTCTGGCATTGTTTCCCCTTCCCCTATCGGCTTCCTCTCCGATGACAATGACCCCCTCCCATCTCAGCTCCCGGAAACGTCCCCCCTCCCCTATCATCTTCCTCTCCTGGCAACATCCCCCCTCCCCTTTTGGCTGACACTCCTTCGACAACGTCCCCTAGCCCCCTCTCCAGTCATGCGTGAGACCCCCCATCGCTGAACACCCCACTACTCATCCCCCGCTCTCAGCTACCTCTCCTCTTCCAGGGTTCTTGATCGGTACATCTAGGTAAGAATTAGTCTTTTAAAAAAAATGAGGCAACAGTTAATGCAATTTTATGTTCATAGTTAGGATAACCATTTGTATTAATCATGCATTTTTTATAGTTTTGGGTATTAACTAACTCATGGTGTGGTGAATTATTGGGTAAATTGTGGATTTTTTCCACTATAAACCCCTATTAGAACTAATATTGTGTTGGATTTTTTTTTAATCATGTTATATATGTAATGAGGTTGTGTAGTCCTTAATATGTTCAATGATGTGGGTTAATTAGAGGTGAGTGATGCTATATGAGATTTTATGGGTTATTGTGAGGAGTTTCTTTCCCTTTAATTGATTGGTTCATAAAACATAAGTTGGTGATGCCTATATTATCTAATTGGAATTGGTAAACTAAAATGTTGGTCTCGGATTTATGAGTTGGTTATTTGGATGGTATTCTCTATAAATATTGGGTATATCTCTATTGACCATGGGTGTATTTTCCAATTGACCAATGTATTTGGTAAACTAACCATGCAATACACATTTCCCACAATACAAGAGCACCACAGAAATCATATATAGACACTATACACCACAATACACCAATGTGAGGAACCCCTTGACATCTACGGATGCTTAAGGGGCCATTAACATAGGAACTGAAGTCGATTGGAACTCAAGCCTTGAGAGATACCCATTTTTGGTATAAACAATACGAACACCTTTATTCTTAGTATAGTATAATGAAATGGTTTACAACCTCATGACCATGTAGAACATCTAGTTCATGGACTGGTGCCCAACCTGGTTCCAGAGAAGGATCAATTACTAAACATTTATTTTGGTCCCTGTGAGGTTCTTTCCATAGTGAAGAGGGTAATGTGAAAAATCTTTAACTCATATAATGTACCATAGGTGCATATTCATTGTATAAGTGTACTAGTATGGTGTTTCCAACAATGTAACATATAAATAACATACTAAAAGTGAAGATATTCTTAAATGGAACTATTTACCCCTTGCTTGTAGTAACATGATTTGTCCCATGGGGCGTTGTGGTTCTTATATATTGGACAGTGACATGAATAGTCAAAAGACACAAGTATGTTTTTGTTTAATTTTTATTTTATTTTCTTTATTGAATTGGACACTTAGGTCCATTACCACTTTATATGAATGAAGGGTAGTGATGATATCCTGACTAGTTGAGGTAGATCACTTGTATACAGTAATAACAAGAGGTGTGAGTGAGGAAACATTAGAAGCTAGAGGAGCCTTGGGGTCTCCCATGAGATGGAATTGTTTTTCTGAAACATTGTGTGGGAATATTTATGGAGTATGTTGGAGTCATGAAATAACCCCAAGTATCTCCATGAGATAACATAAATAATCCAAAGTGTCTCCATACATCGTCTCATCCTTGCAAGGTTTGGCCACTCACCCAATCCTATCAAACATATCCTAGTATATCCTCTTAGTCACATAGTCTAGACTCATCTCTCGAGGATTATCCTATGCCTCAATTCACATCTAATCATCCAACTAGAAAAAGAGGACTATTCACCTCATGATTATCCTATTCACAAACGCACACCATGTTGAACCCATCTACATTATTATCTCATCCACATAAGAAATCCCCTAGGGTCCCTCGGACCCATCCTAGTCGCTACTCACTGACCATAATCCTCATCACTCACATTATAGTCTTCTCTAGGCATGTCAACCAATCATTAATTATATTCTCAATAATATAGTCAAGAACCTCATCAAAATCATGTATTATAACCCAACCCCACTAACCAGGTTCCATCCTAAGCTAAATCACACCAAACTTTTTGGCATTATAATTCCAATATGTCTGACAATACCCAATAACCATAGTAGAATATCATCCTTCGTCTCTTTAGTTTATCTATTGAATCATTAAATGCATTAAAACCATTCATAATACATTTTATAGACTCAAAGGGACCATCCTACTTTAATAACCTACCAATATTCCAATCCTTCCTCGTAAGTATTTCCTCATCAAATTCTAGATGTACAATTTCCACACCTATCACTAAAAGGCCCAATTCTATTAGGAATACTTTACATGATCTAAATATTCATCTAGTCCATACACATATCATCCCAATTTTAAGACATATGTTAGACCACTCAAATCCCTATCTATATTTTATTTTCTTGGAGACCTAGTGACAGGGTGATTTCATTTCCATAAAATCACTAAAGAACCTTCTCTAAACCTAGGTGGCTTGTGAACACCATATATATAGGTCAACTATGTTAATAAATTTTCATTCATTTACCATCCTTAGAGTCCATGACTCCCATGTAACATAGTTATAATCAATACCTTATAAATCAATGCCCAATATTCACCAAACATCAAAATCTCTACTCATCACCATAGATAATATCAAGACAGCATGGATGTAACGACCCAAAGTTTTTCAATGGAAATTACATTCTTATATTTATTTCATAAAATAACATGAAAACACAACATAATAAACTACTAAGTGATAAGTGACCTTTAAAAATAATTTTGTCACTCCTTTGTTTGGAATTTCAAAAATCTGACATACACGGTTGTGTTCAAGATGATTTTTGGAGTCTATTGAAACAAAAATAATTTTTAGTGAATAGTGACTTACCCTTATGAATAGTAACATACACTTATAGATAGTAATATGACCCTTATGAATAGTAAATCATCAAAAATAAGAGTAACATTACCTATGAATAATTAAATAAAATTTAGACATCTTAGAAAGTAACGATTTGACCTAAGTAAACGTTTTTCTATTTTGTAAGCCATAAATAATTAATTATAATTAATTAATTAATTTAAAAGAATATTTATTTCCCTAAAATTTATTCATAAATTGATGAATCAATGTATTATAGTTTTAGATAATTTTATAAGACCCTACGTAATTTTTGGAAGCACTATAAAATCAATTATTAATCATAAAAATTGATTCTTAAGTAAATTATGATTTTAATTAAATATTAAATTACTAATATGTAGAAAAATATTTTTGAAAAATAAAATTCATTTTTGTATTCTACACGTCGAAGAATTGTAGGGTTTAATTTATGGGTTTTTTTGAAATACTTCAATTTTCGGGTGAATAGTAAAAATACAGTTTATCGCATAATCGATGTATACTAAATTGCATCATTAATGATGTAATGATGAAATAAAAATTATAGAACTTTAGTTTCAGCCAAATTATATTAAATTTCATAAAAGGATTCTTAATATAAAATAAATCCAATTCTCAAACCTAAAAATAACTTTCCAAAGCCTAAAGTCAAAAGGTGGTTTCTTAAAGTGTCTTTTTCTCTTTCTTTCACTTTCCTTTTAATAAAATAATGAATTAGAATTATAAAGAAGAATTAAAGCCTGAATCGAATTATATTATATTAATATATTATTTATGATTTAAAAAAACTAATATTACATGTCTAACTCTTGATATTTTATTTTATTTATTATTTTATACCAACAACACCTCCCTCCTCATGTATAAATAATCCCTCCCCCTCCTCTTGCCAAACCACACCTCTCAAGCTTCAAGCATTGTCTAAGATCTGCCCAATCATCTCCCCTAGCCCCTCCCCCGCGTCCAAGAGCTTTTGGTCTCATCAAAAGACCAATATTAGTCCCTTAAGGAGGTTCTCAAGTGAAGGATTCAAGAGGTAATTTCTCTCCCTCTTCTCTTTTAATTTCCTTTCTAGTTCAAGTTCCTTTCTTGATCTCTCCACACCTATATTCATCCAAATTGTTTTTTAACTTCTTTATTATACATATACTGTAATTTTATGATTCTAATGGGATATTATATCACCCCAACCCCTTTCCCTCTTCCTTTTATTTTATTAAAGAGAACGCTGTTCATGAGGTGTTAATTTATCACCTTCAAAAACGACATGATCTCTTCATCCATTTCTACCTTTAGATATGGCAATGAAACCATTTTTATTGTCGAACTAGAATATTTTATATGTATTATGTTCTATTTTATGTTTTTTAAATAATCTATGGCCATATTACTAAGTGAAAAGTTAAAACAAGTTCGTTGTGATCCAAAAACCGCTCAAATTAACCCAAATAACCAGCATTTAATTCTTATCTAATGATTCATCCACATGGATCTAATATAATTCATTATAGAATAATTAAAGCTCCTATAATATCATTAATAACATGTAATATCATTTCTGTATGTTTACTAATGTTCTACCCAAACATCAATTTAAGAATACAAGTGAACCACCCAAGAAAAACTATAAAAATGAACATCCCTGAACAATGTTTTTTAAACTATAAATATCATACAAAAGAAGATAATATGACATAATGAAACCAGAATGAACAATATTAATGTACAAATGGTTCTTTATTTCTAATTAATTAATATAATTTCATTATACAGGACATTAAAGAGATGGAAGCATTTAGGTACAAGGTAAGGGGAAATCCCGAACCCAATTTTCTTCCTTCAGGTTCTCCCTCTTTCACTCCATTTTTGATATGGTTACTCCTCAAAGATCATTTATTCATCATTTAATTTAATTTTCTAGTATATAAATGTTTTTCACTAGTTTTAAGTCCAACAAAATGTTTTTTCAAAAGAACTCTTCTTTTAAGAACACACCTTTTACATCTCACTAAAAGTGAACGGTTGTTGTAACATGTATGTTATTCCCTATTTATTTTGGGAACCCAAATATTATGAATATGTTATTATGAGATGAAACCCATTTATTTTCATGGGTTCATTATGTTAATTTATTTTATATATTCATTGTGGAAAGCATGATAAATGATAATGTTATGATGTGACGGGTGCGCCCAGAATTATATAGCGCAATATGAATGATTAAATGTGACGGGTGTGCCCGGAATTATGCAGTTCTCCAATCCATTGGGTAACTGATAAATCTCATGATTAAATGTGAAATTATGTGTGAACAAGATGCTAGCTTGGTTCAAAAGTATCTGTGGTAGTTAACCACTATGACATGATGTTTCATTTTTATGCATTGCCACATTTCAAGCCTTTTATTTATGCTTCTCTCATGGTCATGATCTTTTGCCTATGTTATGATTATGCTCGCCCCATGATATATTGTTTTTATCTATCCTATTACTGGGCTTCTAGATCACCCCATTTAATGTATATCCTCAGGTGGGTATATGTACTAAGGAGAGTACAAGTGCCACTTAGAAGCTAGATAAGAAGAAATTAAATAAATGTTTATGGTGTATTTGTTATGTATGGTACTAGTTTTCTAAAGGCACTAAACCTTTGGATCCTCTATTTGTAATAATATTATGTTCTTTATCTTTCAAATGATGTAATAGTAATTTAAGAAAAGGCTGGGTCTCTACATTTGGTATCAGAGGTGGTACCCAGCCTTAAGTGCGTTGCACTGCCTGGGTTGAGATGTAGGTCCCACAACGAGGAAGTTGTTATCTAAAGGGGGGGTGATTGTAACATACCCAAATGATGAAGGGTTAAATGACTAAATTATATGACTCATGTCAACAAGGTGCACCTTTCTTTTTTGGGAGCCCACCTGATTAGAACTCCATAGTTAAGCGTGCTTGGCCTGTAGTAGTGATCAGGATGGATGACCTCCTGGGAAGTTTCTCAGGGTACGTGTGAGTGAGGACAAAGCACACTGGAAAATAAAATGTTTTGGTCTGTGTGGACTATCATGAGTTAGATAACTCATTCAGGCACTCTTCTCCTTTAATTTCCTTTCAAGTTCAAGTTCCTTTCTTGATCTCTCCCCACCTATATTCATCCAAATTTCTTTGTAACTCCTGTATTATACATATACTGTAATTTTATGATTCTAATGGGATATTATATCACCCCAAACCCTTTCCCTCTTCCTTTAATTTTATTAAGGATAACGTTGTTCATGAGGCGTTAATTTATCACCTTCAAAAATGACATGTTCAATTCTTCCATTTATACCTTTAGATGTGGTCATGAAACTATTTTTATGGTTGAAACAGAATCTTTTATATGTATAATGTTCTATTTTATGTTCTGGAAATAACTTATGGCCATATTACTAAGTGAAAAGTTAAAACAAGTTCGTTGTGATCCAAAACCATTCAAATTAACCAAAATAACCATCATTTAATTCTTATCTAATGATTCATCCACATGGATCTAATATAATTCATTATAAAATAATTCACGCTCTTTTAATATCATTAATAACATGTAATATCTTTTCTGGATGTTTAGTAATGTTCTAACCAAACATCAATTTAAAATACAAGTGAACCACCCATGAAAAACCATAAAAAAGAACATCCCAGAACAATGTTTTTTATACTATATATATCATCCAAAAGATGATAATATGACATAATGAAACCAGAATGAACCCTATTAATGTACACATGGTTCTGGATTTCTAATTAACGAATATAATGTCATTATACATGACATTAAAGAGAAGGAATCATTAGGGTACAAGGTAAGGGGAAATCTCTAACCCAATTTTTTTCCTTCAGTTTCTCCCTCTTTCACACCATTTTTGATATGGTTACTTCTCAAAGATCATTTTTTCATCATTTCCTTTACTTTTATGGGATATACATGTTTGTCACTGGTTTTTATGTCCAACAAAATTTTTTCCAAAAGAACTCTTCTTTTAAGAACACCCCTTTTACTTCTCACTCAAAGTGAATGGTTCTTGTAACATGTATGTTATTACCTCTTTCTTTTGGGAACACAAAGATTATGAATATTTTATTATGAGATGAAACCTATTCCATTTCATGGGTTCATTATGTTAATTTATGTTATATGTTCATTGTGGAAAGCATGATAAATGATAATGTTATGATGTGACGGGTGCGCCCAGAATTATATAGCGCAATATGAATGTTTAAATGTGACGGGTGAGCCCGGAATTATACAGCGCTCCAATGCATTGGGTAAAGTGATGAATCTCAGGAGTAAATGTGAAATTATTTGTGAATAAGAAGATATCTTAGTTCACAAGTATGTGTGGTAGTTAACCACTAAGACATGATGTTTCATTTTTATGCATTGCCACATTTCAAGTCTTTTGTTTATGCTCCTCTCATGTTCATGATCTTTTTCCTATGTTATGATTATGCTCACCCCAGGATTAATTGTTTTTATCTATATTATTATTGGGCTTCTATATCACCCCATTTGATGTATATCCTTAGGTGGCAACATGTAATAAGGAGAGGACATGTTCCACTTAGAAGCTAGAGAAGAAGATATTAAATAAATGTTTATGGTTGATGATGTATTTGTTATATATGGTCCTATTTTTTCCAAGACACTAAACCATTGGATCCTCTATGTGTAATACTATTATGTTGTTTATTTTTGAAATTATTTAATAGTAATGTATGAAACGGTTGGGTCGCTATAGTTGGTATCAGAGGTAGTAGCTAGCCTTAAGTGTGGTGCACTGCCTAGGTTGAGATGTAGGGCCCACAATGAGGACGTTGTGCTCTAAAGGGGGGTGATTGTAACATCCCCAAATGATAAAGGGTTAAATGACTAAATGATATGACTCATGCCAACAAGGTGACCTTCCTTTTCAATAGCCCACCTGATTAGAACTCCACAGTTAAGCATTATTGGCCTGCAGTAGTGATCAGGATGGGTGACCTCCTGGGAGTTTATCTGGGTGTGTGTGAGTGAGCACAAAGCACACTAGAAAGGACATGTGTTGGTATGTGGGGACTATCATTAGTTAGATAACTCGTTCGGGCACGTTGGTTGATCCTGGGGTGGGTCCCATGTGTCTGTGAGGCAACTGGTGGGCAGGGCCCAATTGTCACATTTGGTATCATAGGCAAGGTTTAGTTAATTTGGGAATTTGGATTAGTGAACCCTAGAGAAAACCTCTAGTATGAGATTAAGTACAAATATGCACACAAGAGTATTCACCTTGGGATTCCATATGTTATGTTTTTGGTATAAGTTTTTTTAGATGAATAAGTTATTCATGACATGTTTATTTATATTTTGTTCTAACCTTTTCTATTTTTGAGAATGGTGGGAACCTGGAGAAATCAGGCCAACAACTCATGTGATGGCCAATGCAACGATTTCCCGAACGACATCCCCAGTGATTTGGGAGGTATAGTTCAAAACATCATGGCGATTATTACCCATTTATCTCAGGTTTTGAATAATAACCATAATAATGGGGAATGTTATCCTTCAACAAAGAGGGAGAAACGAGCTATCGAATGTTTTATGCGGCAATGACCGCCGACGTTTTGTGGATATTCTGATCCACTAGTTGCGGAATAGTGGGTCAACTCCATGGAGAAGATCTTTTCTGTGCTTCACTATTCTGAGACGGAGAAGGTGACTCTAGCCATTTGTCTTCTTAATGGACAAGTCGATCAGTGGTGGGATTTGATTAAGAACACCAAACCAAGGGAGGAAATTGAAGAGATGGAATGAGAAGACTTTAAAATAATTTTTCTTAATAAGTATTTTCCATGAACTCTTTCCATGTTGATGGAGAGAGAATTCATAGGGCTCAAGCAAAAAGAAGGAGAATCTGTCACAACCTATGAAGCAAATTTCACAAGGCTCGCAAGGTATGCTTCGGGTTTTGTTATCAACAATGATAGCAAAATTGATAGATTCTTTGGTGTATTAAAACCACACCTTCGAAAGGATCTTGAAATTCAAGACTTTGGGAGTTATGAAGAAGTTGTTTTGTGTGCTCTCAAAGTGGAGATGGAGTTTGTAGAATGGTCCCATGGCTATAGAGATAAGAAAATAAAGATGGATTTTCAAGCTCCTGGATTTAATGAAAAAGGAGGGAAGAAAAATAAACGAACCATATGCAAAAAATGTGGGAAGTTTCACCATGGGAACTGTATCAAAGGGACGGGGAAATGCTTCATGTGTGGGAAAGAAGGACACAATGGTCAAGAGTGTCGAACAAAAATAAAAAGGAAGGAGAATTTATTTGATGAATGGATAGAACCACTCATGGTTCAATGCTACAACTGTAAGGAGCTAGGGCACTTTGCAAACCAGTGCACTAAACCTCAAGCCCTCGAGGGTAATCAGCGTCAGTAGCCACCAAAGCCAAATAGACAAGGGAAGGCTTATGCCATCACTACTATGGAGGTGGACCATGATAATGATGTCGTACAAGGTAAACATCCTATTCACTCAAGAATAAAAAAAGTCTTATTTGATTCTAGTTCTACACATTCATTTATATCTTGCAATTTTTCATGAACTATAGAATCGAAGCCCCAAAACCTTGAAGTAGAGATATCTGTAAAAACCCCAAGTGGTGGAATCATTGCAACCCAAGTGTTTTACTCTTCTCCTATTGACGTATGTGGGAAGATTCTTCCAGAAAATCTCATAATACTTCCCCTGGTGGAATTCGACGCTATAATGGGAATCGACAGGCTCTCATTATATAGAGCACATATCAACTATCAGGAAAAGGAAATATTTTTCATATTCCAAACCATCCCATGCTCCTCTACAAATTCAAGGAAGATCATGAATCTCTTTTGAAAAATTCATCAATGGTGTGGGTGTTGATTCCCTATGAAGAAGCATACCTCGCCTAAATGGTTGAGTCGAAGGAATGTTCCAACCATGAGGAACTTCCCATCGTGAGGGAATACAATGATGTATTTCCCAAAGAGTTACCCAGAATTCCCCCGGATCGTGAGGTAGATTTCTCAATTGACCTCATACCCAGAGCTACTCCTATCTCGAAGTGCCCCTATAGGGTGGCTCCTATCGAACTAGAGTAGATAAAGAAGCAGCTGCAAGAACATCTGGACAAATTGTTCATACCCCCTATTGCATCAGCTTGGGATGCACCAGTGCTCTTTGTGAAGAAGAAGGATGGAACAATGCGACTGTGTATCGATTATCGAGAACTCAAGAAGATCAAAATAAAGAACATGTATCCTCTCCCAAGGATTGATGACTTGTTCGACGAATTAAAAGCAGCTAAATACTTCTCAAAGGTGGATTTTCTTTCGGGATATCATTAAGTAAAGGTGAAGAAGGAAGATATTCAGAAGACTGCCTTCCGTGCAACATATGGGCACTATGTGTTTTTGGTGATGCCCTTTGGACTTAATAATTACCCTACAATATTCATGGATTTGATGAATAGAGTATTTAGACATTACCTCTACAAATTTGTGGTAGTGTTTATCAATGATATTCTCATCTACTCCAAGAGAAAGGAGGAACATGAAGAACATATAAGACTTTTATTGGCGACATTAAGAATGAAGAGGTTGTATGCCAAGTTCAGAAAGTGTGACTTTTGGATGAATCAAGTCACGTTCTTGGGACATGTGATCACAAGTGAGGGAATTTCTATGGATCCTTCAAAGAGAAAGGCGATTGTGGAATGGCCCAGGCCCTCTAGAGTCACAGAAATACATAGTTTTCTTGGATTAGCCGGGTAATACCAACGTTTTGTGAGAAAATTCTCACGATTGTCAAGCCCGCTAACTATGTTAACAAGGAAAGTGGTAATGTATGTCTGGATGGAAGAATGTGAGGGATGCTTCAAGTAGCTAAAGAGAAGTTTGATCACTGCACCTGTACTCACACTACCGAAAAGTGGAGAAATTTTTGTGATATATAGTGATGCTTAAAAGAAAGGCTTGGGTTGTGTACTCATGAAAAATGATAATGTGATAGCCTATGACTCACGACAGTGGAAGATCCATGAGAAGAACTACCCCATGCATGATTTAGAGCTGGAAGCCCTGATTTTTTCCTTGTAAATCTAGTGGCACTACCTTTATAGAGAAAAGTGTGACATATACACCGACCACAAGAAACTAAAGTATATATTCACACAAAAGGAGCTCAACATGCGTCAAAGGAGATAGTTAGAGATAATCAAGGATTATGATTTCTCTATTAACTATCATCCTGGAAAGGCGAACAAGGTAGTTGATGCACTAAGTAGAAAAGAACCTGCTACTCTATCCATGTTGTAGATTGAGAAAGACCCTGTCTTCTTGGATATGCAAAGGATCGATTTGGAAATCATTAGAGAAGGGGATACATCCCACCTTTCCCAAATTATTTTGCAACCATCCATCCTAGTGATGATTAAGGAATCACAAAGTGATGATATGGAGATACAAAATAGGGTGAATGCTGTAAAGGAAGGGAATCTGCAAGAGTTACATGTCGATGATGATGGTGTGATTCGGTTTGGAATGCGGCTTTGTTTTCCTTGAGCACCCGGGATAAAGAAGGATCTATTAGATAATTCACATAGCTCTACATTCTCTATCCATCCTGGGAGTACCAAGATGTACCGTGATCTCCGAGAACACTTCTAGTGGGATAACAAGAAAAATGATATTGCGGAATATATATCAAGGTGCTTGGTATGTCAGCAAGTTAAAGCTGAGAGAGAAAAGTCAAAAGGTATGATGAAACCATTGTCTATGCCCATGTGGAAATGGGAAAATGTTACTATGGACTTTGTCATGGGTATCTTGAAGACGTCAAAGGGAAAAAAATGTGATATGGGTTGTGGTTGACCGACTCACCAAGAATGCCCATTTTATCGCTATTCGGGAAGACCTCTGGCTTGAACAACTTGCAAAGATATTTGTGAAGGAAGTGGTGGGACTACATGGTGTTCCACTCTCAATTGTCTCTCACCATGATCCAAGGTTCACATCTATGTTCTGGAGAAGCCCTCAACATGCATTGAGTACTGAATTAAAATTCAGCACAGCCTATCACCCCCAAACGGATGGCCAGTCTGAAAGGACTATTCAGACACTTAAAAGATATGCTAAGAGCTTGATCTCTAGAATTCAAAGGTGGATGGGATCAGCATCTCCCATTGGTTGAGTTCTCATACAACAATTGCTTCCACTCGAGTATCCAGATGGCTCCATATGAAGCTCTGTATGGAAAGCGATGTAGAGCTCCAACCTGTTGGGATGAATTTGGAGAAATAAAGCCACTTGGGCCCAATCTTGTTCAAGATATGACAAAGAAGGTTCAAGTCATCCAGAAACACATCAAAGCTACTCAAAGTCGGCAAAAGAGCTATGCTGAAAACCGTCGAAGGGACTTGGAGTTTGACATTGGAGATAAAGTCTTCCTTCGAATATCTCCTTGGAAGAGAGTCATGCCATTTGGGCAGAAAGGGAAGCTAAGCCCTAGGTATATTGGCCCCTTTTAGATCCTTGATCACTTAGGATCCGTGGACTATCGTCTCGAACTTCCACCAAATATGGCTCATGTTCATGATGTGTTTCATGTATCACTACTGAGGAAGTACATACCAGACCCCTCACATGTACTAAAATCAGAGGTGGTGCAGCTGGAAGATGATCTCTCCTATGAGGAGAAGCCAGTAAAGATTCTGGATCAAAGATATAAGGTTCTACTCAATAATACAACCCATATTGTAAAAGTGTTGTCAAGGAACCATAAGATTGAGGAAGAAACTTGGGAACCAGAAGAGGCAATGAAGGAGAAGTACCCTCACATGTTTGTGTAAAGTGAAATTTCGGGCGTGAAATTTCTTAATGGGGGAAAATGTAACGACCCAAAGTTTTTCAATGGAAATTCCATTATTATATTTATGTCATAAAATAACATGAAAACACAACATAATAAACTACTAAGTGATAAGTGACCTTTAAACATAAGTTTGTCACTCCTATGTTTGGAATTTCAAAATTCAGACATACACGGTTGTGTTCAAGATGATTTTTGTTGTCTAATGAAACAAAAATAATTTTTGGTGAATAGTGACCTACCCATATGAATAGTAACATACCCTTATAGATAGTAATATGACCCTTATTAATAGTAAATCATTCAACATAGGAGTAACATTACCTATGAATAATTAAATAAAATTTAGACATCTTAGAAAGTGACAATTTGACTTTAGTAAACATTTTGATATTTTGTATGTCATAAATAATTAAATATAATTAATTAATTTATTTATAAGAATATTTTTTCCTTAAAATGTATTCATAAATTATTGAATCAATGTATTATTGTTTTAGATAATTTTATAAGACTCTACGTAATTTTTGGAAGCACTATAAAATCGGTTTTAATCTTGAAAACTATTTTTTAAGTAAATTATGATTTCAATTAAATATTAAATTAACAATATTTAGAAAATTATTTTTGAAAAATGGACTTCTTTTTTGGATTCTACACATCGAAAAATGGTAGGTTTAAATTTTTGGGTTTTTTCTGAAATACTTCAATTTTCGGGTGAATTGTAAAAATACAGTTTTTCGCATAATCGGGGTATACTAAATTGCATCATTAATGATTTAATGATTACATAAACATTATAGGACTTTAGTTTCGGCCAAATTATATTAAATTTCATAAATGGTTTCTTAAAATATAATAAATCCAATTCTCAAACCTAAAAAGAACATTCCAAAGCCTAAAGTCAAAAGGTGGTTTCTTAAAGTGTCTTTTTCTCTTTCTTTCACTTTCCTATTAATAAAATAATGAATTCGAATTATAAAGAAGCATTAAAGACTGAAAAGAATTATATTATATTAATATATGATTTAGGATGTCAAAAAACTACTATTTCAAGTCTAACTCTTGATATATTATTTTATTTAATATTTTATTTAATATTTTATACCAAAAACACCTCCCTCCTCATGTATAAATAAGCCCTCCCCCTCCTCTTTCCAAACCACACCTATCAAGCTTCAAGAATTGTCTAATCCTTGTCAAATCATCTCCCATATCCCCCCCCATTTCCAAGAGCTTCTGGTCTCATAAAAAGTCCCATTTAGTCCCTTAAGGTGGTTCTCAAGTGAAGGATTGAATAGGAAATTTCCCTCCCTCTTCTCCTTTAATTTCCTTTCAAGTTCATGTTCCTTTCTTGATCTCTCCCCACCTATATTCATCCAAATTTTTTTGTAACTCTCGTATTATACATATAATATAATTTTATGATTCTAATGGGATATTTTATCACCCCACACCCTTCCCTTCTTCCTTTTATTTTATTAAAGAGAACGTTGTTCATGAGGTGTTAATTTATCACCTTAAAAACCGGCAAGCTCTCTTCTTCCATTTCTACCTTTAGATATGGTCATGAAACCATTTTTATGGTTGAACCAGAATATTGTATTTTTATTATGTTCTATTTTATGTTCTGGAAATAACCTATGACCATATTACTAAGTGAAAAGTTAAAACAAGTTCGTTGTGATCCAAAAACGGCTCAAATTAACCAGAATAACCAGCATTTAATCATTATCTAAAGATTCATCCACATGGATCTAATACAATTCATTATAAAATAATTCAATTTCATGTAATATCATTAATAAAATGTAATATCATTTCTGTATGTTTACTAATGTTCTACCCAAACATCAATTTAAGAATACACGTGAACCACCCAAGAAAAACAATAAAAATGAACATCCCCTAACAATGTTTTTTCAACTATATATATCATACAAAAGAAGATAATATGACATAATGAAACTATAATGAACCCTATTAATGTACAAATGGTTATGGATTTCTAATAAATGAATATAATGTCGTTATACAGGACATTAAAGAGAAGGAATCATTCAGGTACAAGGTAAGGGGAAATCTCGAACCCAATTTTATTCCTTCGAGTTCTCCCTCTTTCACTCCATTTTTGATATGGTTACTCCTCGAAGATCATTTTTTCATAATTTAATTTAATTTTATGGTATATACATGTTTTTCACTGGTTTTTATGTCCAAAAAATGTTTTCCAAATGAACTCTTCTTTTAAGAACACCCATTTTACTTCTCACTCAAAGTGAACGGTTCCTGTAACATGTATGTTATTCCCTCTTTCTTTTGGGAACCCAAAGTTTATGAATATGTTATTATGAGATGAAACTAATTCCTTTTCATGGGTTAATTATGTTAATTTATGTTATATGTTCATTGTGGCAAGCATGATAAATGATAATGTTATGATGTGACGGGTGCTCCCGGAATTATATAGCACAATATGAATGTTTAAATGTGACGGATGTGCCCGGAATTATACAGTGCTCCAATGCATTGGGTAAAGTGATTAATCTCATGAGTAAATGTGAAATTATCTATGAACAAGATTCTAGCTTGGTTCCCATGTATGTGTGGTAGTTAACCACTAATACATGATGTTTCATTTTTATGCATTGCCACATTTCAAGTATTTTGTTTATGCTCCTCTCAAGTTCCTGGTATTTTTCATATGTTATAATTATGCTAACCGCATGATATATTGTTTTTATGTATCCTATTATTGGGTTTCTAGATCACCCCATTTTATCTATATCCTCAGGTGGCTACATGTACTAAGGAGAGTGCAAGTGCCACTTAGAAGCTAGAGAAGAAGAAATTAAATAAATGTTTATGGTTGATGATGTATTTGTTATGTATGGTCCTGGTTTGAAAAAGAAACTAAACCTTTGGATCCTCTATGTGTAATACTATTATGTTATTTATCATTTAAATGATGGAATAGTAATGTAAGAAAAGGCAGGGTCACTATAGTTGGTATCAGAGGCAGTACCCAACCTTAAGTGTGGTGCACTACCTGGGTTGAGATGTAGGGCCCACAACGAGGACGTTGTGATCTAAAGGGGGGTGATTGAAACATCCCCAAATGATAAAGGTTTAAATGACTAAATGATATGACTCATGTCAACAAGGTTCACATTCCTTTTCAGGATCCCACCTGATTAGAACTCCACAGTTAAGCGTGCTTGGACTGCAGTAGTGATCAGGATGGGTGACTTCCTAGGAAGTTTCTCAGTGTGTGTGTCAGTGAGGACAAAGCACACTGGAAAGGACATGTGTTGGTCTGTGGGGAATGTCATTACTCAGATAACTCATTTGGGCACATGGGTGGATCCTGGGGTGGGCCCTACGTGTCTGCGGGGCAACTGTTGGGCAGGGCCCAGTTGTCACATTTGGAATCAGAGCCAAGGTTTAGTTAATTTGGGAATTTGGATTATTGAACCCTAGAGAAAACCTCTAGTATGAGATTAAGTACAAATATGCACACAACAGTATTTAACTAGGGATGCCATATGTTATGTTTTTGGTATTATTATTTTTAGATGAATAAGTTATTCGTGACTTGTTTATTTATGTTTTGTTTGAACCTTTTCTATTTTAGAAAATGGTGGGAACCAGGAGAAATCAGGCAAACAACTCATGCAATGGAAAATGCAACGATTGCCCGAATGCCATCCCCAATGATTTGGGAGGTGGAGTTCAAAACTTCATGGATATTCTTACCCATTTATCTCAGGTTATGTATAATAACCATAATAATGGGGAACGTTCTCCTTCACCAAAGAGGGAGAAACTAGCTATCGAATGTTTTATGCCGAAATGACCACTGACGTTTTGTGGATCTTCTGATCCACTGGTTGCAGAACAGTGGGTCAACTCCATAGAGAAGATATTTTTGGTGATTCACTGTTCTGAGATGGAGAAGTTGACTCAATCCATTTATTGTCTAGATGGAGAAGTCGATTAATTGTGGGATTTGATTAAGAACACCAAGCCAAGGGAGGAAATTGAAGAGATGGAATGTGAATAATTTTAGATAATGTTTCTTCATAAGTATTTCCCATGAACTCATCGTACGAAGATGGAGAGAGAATTCATAGAGCTTAAGAAAAAAGAAGGAGAATCTGTCACAAACTATTAAGGGAATTTCACAAGGCTCTCAAGGTATGATTAGGGTTTTGTTATCAACAATGATAGAAAAATTGATAGATTCTTTAGTGGATTAAAACCAAACCTTCTAAAGGCTCTTGCAATTCAAGACTTTGGGAGTTATGAAGAAGTTGTTCGGTGTGCTCTCAAAGTGGAGATGGAGTTTAAAGAATGGTCCCATGGCTATGGAGATATGAAAAGAAAGATGGGTTTTCAAGCTGGTGGATATAATGACAAAGGTAGGAAGAAAAATCACGCCCCACATGCGAAAAATGTGGGAAGTTACACCATGGGAACTGCCTCAAAGGGACGAGGAAATTCTTCAAGTGTGGGAAAGAAGGAAAACATGCTCAATAGTGTCGAAAATACACGGAAAAGAATGAGAATGTAGCCGATGAAAGGAGAGAACCAGTCATGGTTCAATGCTACAACTGTAAGGAGCTAGGGCACTATGCAAACCAGTGCACTAAACCTCAAGCTCTTGAGGGTAATCAGCGTCAGAAGCCACTAAGGCCAAAGGAACAAGGGAAGGCTTATGCCATCACTACTGTGGAGGTGGACCATGATAATGAAGATGTACAAGGTAAACATCCTATTCACGCAAGAATGGAAAAAATCTTATTTGATTCTGGTTCTACGCATTCCTTTATATCTCTCAAGTTTTCTAGAACTATAGAATCGAAGCCCCGAAACCTTGAAGTAGAGATATCTGTAAAAATACAAAGTGGTGAAATCATTGCAACCCAATTGTTGGACTCTTCTCATGTTGATGTATGTGGGAAGATTCTTCTAGAAAATCACATAATACTTACCTTGGTGGAATTCAGCTCTATAATGGGAATGGACTGGCTCTCGTTAGATAGAGCACATATCAACTGCCAGGAAAAGGAAATATCTTTTTATATTCCGAACCATCCCATGATCCTCTACAAATGAAAGGAAGATCATGAATCTCCTTTGAAAAATCCTTCAATGGTGTGGGTGTTGATTCCCTATGAAGAAGCATACCTTGCCCAAATGGTTGAGTCGAAGGAAAGATTCAACCTTGATGAAATTCCCATCGCAAGGGAATACAGTGATGTATTTATCGAATAGATACCCGGAATTCCCCTGGATCGTGAAGTAGAGTTCTAAATTGAACTCATACATGGAGCTACTTCTATCTCGAAGTGCCCCAATAGGATGTCTCTTATCAAACTACTTGAGTTAAAGAATCTTCTGCAAGAGCATCTGGAAAAAGGGTTCATACGACCAAGTGCATCACCTTGGGGTGAACTAGTGCTCTTTGTGAAGAAGAAAGATGGAACAATGCGGCTGTGTATCGATTGTCGGGAACTCAACAATATCACCATAAAGAACAAGTATCCTATCCCAAGGATTGATGACTTGTTCAACCAATTAAGAGGAGCTCAATACTTATCAAAGGTGGATCTTCGTTTTGGATATCATCAAGTAAAGGTGAAGAAGGAAGATATTCAAAAGACTGCCTTCCATACAAGGTATCGGAACTATGAGTTTTTGGTGATGTCCTTCGGACTTAATAATTCCCCTAAAATATTCATGGATTTGATGAATAGTGTATTTAGACATTACCTCGACAAATTTTTGGTAGTGTTTATCGATGATATTCTCATCTACTCCAAGAGAAAGGAGGAACATGAAGAACATCTAAGACTTTTATTGGCGACATTAAGAAAGGAGAAGTTGTATGCCAAGTTCAGCAAGTGTGACTTTTGGATAAATCAAGACACGTTCATGGGACATGTGATCACACGTGAGGGAATTTCTCTGGATCCTTCAAAGACAATGGAGATTGAGGAATGGCTCAGGCCCTCTAATGTCACAGAAATCCGTAGTTTTCTTGGATTAGCTGGGTAATACTGACGTTTTGTGGAAAACTTCTCACGATTGTCAAGAATGTGAGGGATGCTTCTAAGAGCTAAAGAGAAGGCTGATCACTGCACATGTACTTACACTAACGAAAATTGGAGAAATGTTTGTGATATACAGTGATGCTTCAAAGAAATGCTTGGGTTGTGTAGTCATGAAAAATGATAATGTGGTAGCCAATGCCTCACGACAGTTTATGATCCATGAGCAGAACTACCCGACGCATGATCTAGAGCTGGCAGCTATGATTTTTGCCTTGAAAATCTGGAGGCACTGCCTTTATGGAGAGAAGTGTGACATATACACCTACCACAAGAACCTAAAGTATATATTCACACAAAAGCAGCTCAACATGTGTCAAATGAGATGGTTAGAGCTAATAAAGGATTACGATTGCTCTATTCACTATCATCATAGAAAGGCAAACAAGTTAGTTGATGCACTAAGTAGAAAAGAAACTGCTACTCTATCCATGTTGTAGATTGAGAAACACCCTATCTTCTTGGATATGAAAAGGATGGATTTGGAAATAATAATGGAGGGGGATACATCCCACCATGCCTAAATGATTGAGCGACCATCCATCCGAGAGAAGATTAAGGAAGAACAAAGGGATGATATGGAGATAGAAAAGAGGGTGAATGCAGCAAAAGAAGGGAAGATGCAAGAGTTCCATATTGACGATGATGGTGTGATTCGGTTTGGAATGAGTCTTTGTGTGCCTTCATCACCCGGGATAAAGAAGGATCTATTAGATAATGCACATAGCTCAACTTTCTCTATCCATCCTGGGAGTACCAAGATGTACCGTGATCTCCTAGAACACTTCTAGTGAGATAACATGAAGAAGGATATTGTGGAATATATATCAAGGTGCTTGGTATGTCAGCATGTTAAAGATGAGCAAAAAAAGTCCAATGGTATGATGAAACCATTGACTATACCAATGTGGAAATGGTAAAATGATACTATGGACTTTTTCATGAGTTTTTCAAAGACGTCAAAGGGAAATAATGCGATATGGGTTGTGGTTGACTGACTCACCAAGACTGCCCATTTTATTGCTATTAGGGAAGACCTCTTGCTTGAACAACTTGCAAAGATATATGTGAAGGAAGTGGTGAGACTGCACGGAGTTCCACTCTCAATTGTCTCTGACCGTGATCCAAGGTTCACATCTAAGTTCTAGAGAAGCCTTCAACATGCTTTGAGTACTGAATTAAAATTCAACAGGGATTATCACCCCCAAACTGATGGCTAGTATGAAAGGACTATTCAGAAACTTGAAGATATCCTAAGATCCACCTCTCTAGAATTAAAATGTGGATGGGATAAGCATCTCCCATTGGTTGAGTTCTCATATAACAATAGTTTCCACTCGAGTATCCAGATGGCTCCATATGAAGCTCTGTATGGAAAGCGATGTAGAACTCCAACCTGTTGGGATGAAGTCTGAGAAAGAAAGGTACTTGGGACCGATCTTGTTCGAAAGATGACAGAGAAGGTTCAAGTCATCCAGAAACACATCAAAGCTGCTCAATGTCGGCAAAAGAGATATGATGCCAACCATCGAAGGGACTTGGAGTTTGATGTTGGAGATAAATAATTTCTTTGAATATCTCCATGGAAGAGAGTCATGCCATCTGGGAAGAAAGGGAAGCTATTCCCAAGGTATATTGGCCCCTTTGAGATCCTTGATCACATAGAAGCCGTGGCCTATCATTTAGCACTTCCACCAAATATGGATCAAGTTCATGATGTGTTTCATGTATCACTACTGAGGAAGTATATACCAGACCCCTCACATGTACTAAACTTAGAGGTGGTGCAACTGGAATATAATCTCTCCTATGAGGAGCTGCCAGTAAAGATTCTGGATTGGAGTGATAAGGTTCTTTACAACAAGACAACCCATATTTTCAAAGTGTTGTGGAGGAACCATAAGTTTGAGGAAGCAACTTGGGAACCAGAAGAGGTAATGAAAGAGATGTACCCTCACCTTTTTGTGTAAAGTGAAATTTCGGGGGCGAAATTTCTTAAGGGGGGAAGAATGTAACGACCCAAATTTTTTCAATGGAAATTCCATTCTTATATTTATGTCATAAAATAAAATTAAAACACAACATAATAAACTGCTAAGTGATAAGTGATATTTAAACATAATTTTGTCACTCCTATGTTTGGAATTTCAAAAATCCGACGTACACGGTTGTGTTCAAGAAGATTTTTGGAGTCTAATGAAACAAAAATAATTTTTAGTGAATAGTGACCTACCCATATGAATAGTAATATACCATTATAGATATTAATATGACCCTTATGAATAGTAAACCATCCAACATAAGAGTAACATTACCTATGAATAATTAAATAAAATTTAGACATCTTAGAAAGTGACAATTTGACCTTAGTAAACGTTTTGGTATTTTGTAAGTCATAAATAATTAATTATAATTAATTAATTAATTTAAAATAATATTTATTTCCCTAAAATGTATTCATAAATTATTGAATCAATGTATTATAGTTTTAGGTAATGTTATAAGACCCTACATAATTTTTGGAAGCACTATAAAATCTATTTTAATCTTAAAAACTGTTTTTTAAGTAAATTATGATTTTAATTAAATATTTAATTAATAATATTTAGAAAATTATTTTCAAAAAATGGACATAATTTTTGGATTCTGAACTTCGAAAAATTGTAGGGGTAAATTTTTGGGTTTTTTCTAAAATACTTCAATTTTCGGGTGAATAGTAAAAATACAGTTTTTCGCATAATCGGTGTATACTAAATTGCATCATTAATGATGTAATGATGACATAAACATTATAGAACATTATTTTCGGCCCAATTATATTAAATTTCCTAAATGTTTTCTTAAAATACAATAAATCCAATTCTCAACCCTAAAAAGAACTTTCCAAAGCCTAATGTCAAAAGGTGGTTTCTTAAAGTGTCCTTTTCTCTTTCTTTCACTTTCCTTTTAATAAATTAATGAATTAGAATTAAAAAGAAGAATTAAAGCCTAAAACGAATTAAATTATATTAATATATGATTTATGATGTCAAAAAATTACTATTACAAGTCCAACTCTTAATATATTATTTTATTTAATATTTTATAACAAAAACACCTCCCTCCACAGGTATAAATAATCCATCCCACTCCTCTTTCCAAACCACACATCTCAAGCTTCAAGCATTATCTAATATCTTCAAAATAATCTCCCCTATCCCCTCCCCCACATCCAAGAGCTTCTGGTCTCATCAAAAGGCCAAGCATAGGCCCTTAAGGAGGTTCTCAAGTGAAGGATTCAAGAGGTAATTTCCCTCCATCTTCTCCTTTAATTTCCTTTAAGTTCAAGTTCATTTATTGATCTCTCCCCACCTATATTCATCCAAATAGTTTTTTAACTCCCGTATTAAAAATATAATGTAATTTTATGATTCTAATGGGATATTATATCACCCCACACCCTTTCCCTCTTCCTTTTATTTTATTAAAGAGAACGTTGTTCATGAGGTGTTAATTTATCACCTTCAAAAACGACATGCTCTATTCTCCCATTTATACCTTTAGATATGGTCATGAAACCATTTTTATGGTTGAACCAGAATATTTTATATGTATTATGTTCTATTTTATGTTCTTGAGATAACCTATGGCCATATTACTAAGTGAAAATTTAAAACAAGTTCGTTGTGATCCAAAAACCGCTCAAATTAAAACAAATAACCATCATTTAATTCTTATCTAATGATTCATCCACATGGATCTAATATAATTAATTATAAAATAATTAAATCTCATGTAATATCATTAATAACATGAAATATCATTTCTGGATTTTTACTAATGTTCTACCCAAACATTAATTTATGAATACAAGTGAACCACCCAAGAAAAACCATAAAAACCAACATTCTCAAATAATGTTTTTTAAACTATATATATCATCCAAAAGAAGATAATATGACATAATGAAACCAGAATGAACCATATTAATGTACAAATGGTTCTGGATTTATAATTAATGAATATAATTTCATTATACAGGACATTAAAGAGAAGGAAGCATTCGGGTACAAGGTAAGGGGAAATCTCGAACCCAATTTTCTTCCTTCGGGTTCTCCCTCTTTCACTTCATTTTTGATATGGTTACTCCTCAAAGATCATTTGTTCATCATTTAATTTACTTTTCTGGGATATACATGTTTTTCACTGGTTTTTATGTCCATAAAAATATTTTCCAAAAGAACTCTTCTTTTAAGAACACCCCTTTTACTTCTCACTCAAAGTGAACGGTTCTTGTAACATGTATGTTATTCCCTCTTTCTTTTCGGAACCCAAAGCTTATGAATATTTTATTATGAGATGAAAACCATTCCTTTTCATGGGTTCATTATGTTAATTTATGTTATATTTTCTTTGTGTCAAGCATGATAAATGATAATGATATGATGTGGCGGGTGCGCCCGGAATTATATAGCACAATATGAATGTTTAAATGTGATTGGTGTGCCCGGAATTATACAAAGCTCCAATGAATTGGGTAATGTGATGAATCTCATGAATAAATGTGAAATTATGTGTGAACAAGATTCTATCCTGGTTCAAAAGTATGTGTGGTAGTTAACCACTAAGACATGATGTTTCATTTTTATGCATTACAACATTTCAAGTCTTTTGTTTATGCTCCTATCATGTTAATGATTTTTGCCTATGTTATGATTATACTCACCCCATGATATATTGTTTTTATCTATCCTATTATTGAGATTATAGCTCACCCCATTTGATGTATATCCTCATTTAGGTACACGTACTAAATAGAGGACCAGTTCCACTTAGAATCTAGAGAAAATAAATTAAATAAATGTTTATGGTTGATGATATATTTATTATGTATGGTCCTAGTTTTTCCAAGACACTAAACCTTTGGATCCTCTATGTGTAATACTATAATGTTTTTTATCGTTGAAATGATGTAATATTAATGTGAGAAAAGTTTGGGTCGCTATAATGGAACTGTGCCGATCAATCCCAATACAACATTGTATCATAACCAGTTTCTGTAGAGACCCACCAAGGGTCAATATACATCCCTAGCACGAAGAGACTATTTAGTCTTCATCAAGTAAAATCTCACCATATGATCCATAATACCATTATTTAGAATTAAAATTTTGGTTCAAATGTGTTGAATAATTCCAATAAGTTATATAGGAAAACACCATATAGCTTTTTTTAATTTAAACAGTTGATTCCTCATCGTTAGTGAAAAAAATCACATTAAAGCATAGAAATTTCAAAAGAACCCTATATTCCAAGAATTATTCATATGGGCAGACCCCATGCCAATAGGCTAAATACTAAAACCATAAATAATAATTGAAAATACATGCATCATTTTTAAATATATATCTCAACTATAAACATAAAAACCAAGAATAATAAGACCTCATCCATTGTATCGAAAAAAACCAAACTAAGTTAAAACTAGGGCCAAATTGATTATATACCATTAATAAAAAGATTAATTGTTAATTAAATGTATTGTACTATGTGATAGTATAATTTTAAAACATTTATATGTTTCCTCCTTGCTTGTAGAAACATGATTTGACCCATGGGGTGTTTTGGTTCGTATATGTTGGGCGGTGATCTATATAGTCACAAGAGATAGGTATGTTTTAGTTTAGTTTTTTATATTTTCTTTGTCGCATTGGAAACATAGATCTTTGAATGCTTTCTATGGACAAAGTGAAGTTATATTCTGCGAAGGGGGCCAGAATGGGTTCAGATTGATTTAGTCTACTGGCTTTGATCTTAGGTAATATTATATGGTTACTACTTCTCTCGCACCACATGTATTTGTGAATTTTATGGTTTCTGACTCCATATTATGTTTTCGGTAGGGCGTTGGATCGTTTCATGTTGGTTTGGGTGGATTTGGTTCTTTGATTCTAATCTAGGTAAGGCTTTAATGTCATTGGTTGGTTTCTCACTAGTTATGTAGCTTCCTTCATGTGTTTTGAGGTTCGTAATATCCTATGTGTAGTGTGTTGATCCCTACTCGTTGGTTTTGAGTTGCTAAGTCATGGGAGACTCACCTACCTATGCATAGGTATATAAGTATAAGTATGTTGGTTCCCCCATTACATGTACAGTCACCCATGGAAATGATTATGCACGTATGGGGGTAGGTGTTCCCATGTATATATATATATATATATAAATACATACGTAGGTGAGTGGAGACTGGTATATGCATATAAGCATATATGCAAGGATCCCCTTGCACATGCTCATGGCCTTGTGGGTGTGTGCATAGGGTCTAGGTGTCCTTGCATGTGTGTGAAGGTGTGTATACCAAGTGGAGGAGAATCAACATTTAGTTTGAAATCTCCAAGAGCCAAAGAGGACGGCTTGGTTCCACCATGAGGTAATGTCCCTCTCCTACCCTCTTTTATTCAAACAGGATTTAAATTAAATTTAGATTCTTTCTTAATTCTTATTATTTATATTTAATTGCATATCTTGAATATATATTCTTTAATATAATTGTTTCATTTGATAAATAAATCGATTATTTTATAATAAAACCCCTTGAACAGAGGTGTGTTTTCCGCAAAAACTCACAGTGAATGTTATGTTGATCTATTTTCTTAACTTAATGAATTTGATTTGTGCTGAATGAGTTTTAGAAAAAATGATAAATTTAATTAAATGAATTGTGTGATAAAGCAATTCCATGATTTTATATTAAAACCCCTCCAATGGAGGTGCGGTGTCTTCTAAACCAAATAATAGTGATGGTTATTTGTATCATGTTTATATTTACTTTGAGTTTTCCATATGTCTCTTGTTAGCGTTTGTTTTGTGGCGAGTAATTTTTTGGTTTCCTTGAATAATATAAATTGTCTTATCATACCCATTTAGCTGAAATGGAATTGCTCGAGTAGGCATATGCCTTGACCATGACTTTATCTTATGGAGAAACACATTTGGGGTGTTTTCCTAGCCTCTTGGCCACCCCTTTGGGTGTTTACCAGAGCCCATATATCTAAAAACACGGATGTTGTCATTGTTTATCATCTGTCATGATAATGGTGCTCCCCACCATAAGTTTCTTTATACCACCACCAGTTCATATGATTTAGTGCCTCATTTGAATATTCATATTGAAAAATTTATCTCATGTTATAATGAGAAGAATTATAGTGGGGACACTATTTAAAGGCATTCTTCTCACTGTGGTGGAGCTGGGTATAGAAAAGTATAGAAAGATGCTGGAGAGATCCCTATGTCATTTCCCAAACTATGTGGATGTATTGTTAATAGATTTCAATGGATGATGATTCCAAACATGAAGAAGTTTATAGAAAACTATAGTGAATGTGACCAAATATCTTGGAGTCTTATTTAGTATATTTATTTGAATTCAAAAACATGTTCTTTCACACGAACACTTTGAAAAGAAAGAGAAGATTACAGAAGCCTGGTGTGATCCACACCAATCATAGTTGCGCATGAAAATTGTTAGGATATATATATATATATATATATATTACATGAGTCCGTTATTATAAGGGGAGATACCTAAAAAATATTGAAACATCTAGTTATTCAATAAAGGATGAGGGAATGAAAGACCTAGGCTATATTGATATATTTGTTTCAAATAAGAAAAAAAGGTAAGAAAAAGAGGGTGAACATGGGAACAATTTTTCCAGCGAATAGATCCAGGTAGCCTTAGAAGACAAAAGCTTACCGTTGTTGAATTTCAATTGAATATAAAGACATAACCCTCACACATGAGGTGATGGTCTCATCTGGTTTAATGGAAGGGTTAGTAGGCATTTAAGATCAATGATCATCTATTCGGAATCAAATGTGAAAGGTTTTTCAGTGACCCATGTTAATTAAAATAAGACTTTCATGTCTATAAAATACATCATTCATCCCTTTAATGTCATGCCAAATGTAGTTTCTAACCAACTAAATCTGGTTCGGATCCCGATAGGCACTCAACAGTCTTATAATTTTTGTAATCGCAAAAAAATGGAATGCAAAGTTAAAAAAAATAAATTTACATTAAATGGAATAAAGTAGAAAAATCTATTTAACTTTTGTAAAATTTCGTCCCCCTTGAGATATACAATAAATTTTTAAAAAAAATTTCTTCCCTTACATTCTTCTATTAGTATCCCCCAAGCTAAGACTTTTTCTCAACTTAATAATTCCCCCTAGGATATTCTTTCTTCTTCTTTTTGAATCAATTAGGAACAAAAAATCATTCTCCCCTTGGAAAAATTTATTCCCCCTTTGGGATGATATAATTTCTCTACCCTTTACCCCCTTACTGAAACAAAAAAAACACATACAAAAAATCTCCCCTTTGGTATTATTAAAAAGAAACACCGAATAAAAAAATTATTACTACAAAAGAAACAAGAAATTCCACACATGGACCTCTTCCACAGTTTCAATTGGTATACAAATAATAGGAAATAAAAGATAATATTGAGTATTCTCCTATTTATTCATGGGATTTAGTGTGTTAATAGATTAACATTTGGATTATGTATCCCACATCATACTTGAGGTCTGATGTGGAGTTTAATATTTATTATAAAATAACCCAAAGGGATCCTTTAGAGAGTACACCTTGGGGGTTTGGAGTCTCTCCTATTTTACCATTCTACATGTTGTAGTGTGTTTTTGGGGTCACATTCATACTCAGGTTACTAACCCACTTTCTGAGGAGGTATTTTCAAGCACCAGCCTTGTAGAGGGCTAAAAACTTATCTGGATGGAGAATTCATCATATGTGATATAAATAATTTTTGAAATGATCACTCTTACTCTTGGGGAACTCTCTATTCATGAATAATAAAACACTTATTTAAGACAAGGTTAGAGATTTTATAGACTTGTGGGCCTTATTCAACAGTTTAATGACATGATGGTATGTCTCTATTCACCATAGTTCTCTAAGAAACCTTACATCTTCACCTTCTAAGTCGACACTATATTATTACACACATTGTTGTGCTATAATTCCATTAATTTCTAATGATATCAGTACCTCAAAGAGAGGGTTGAGTTTTTTTCTTCCATGATATCATATTAGTAACTCTTATTCTTTATATGAGTATAATTCTAAACTAGAATTATATTGTGGTACTATATACTTTTTAAAAAAATCTTGTAATGTTATTCTTTTAGTCTTTTCTTGAGTGCACTCTTCGAAATTACAACTAGATACAACAATGGTATTTCTCAAAAACTCTCCTTATTTATATGAACATAATTTTTTAATGATTTATCTGAATCCTTCTTCCTTATCTCCCAAATTTAGATGTACAGTTTGATTCACCTTTTTCTGGAACTATTGTAAAATGTTTTATAATAACATCTAACTTCCATGTATTTTCCATCAACAGTATGGATCACACCATTTCTCTCTCGGCTCTATGATCTCTCCAAGTGTCCCACTAGAGTTTAGTGTGGTCAAACATGTTCATTTAATCTATTTAAATTATCTATATATATGTATGTAATTTCCAATATATATCTTCTATTTTTCTCTAGGTATTAACTACCATGCTTTGGTGATAACCAAAATGCCCATTTAGGGATCCAAATCGGTTCACCTACTATAAAATCCATAATATATTATCCTCATATACCTATCCATTTAGTTATTTTATAACATAAACTTTACTGACCTTGACATTTTTTAATGATTTCCATGGTATATTTAAATCCTAGGAGAATCACTATTCACAATTCCTAGAACCACACCGTCACTACCCATTTTCTCCTAAACTATAAATTCAGGATAATCACTACACCTAGAACTAATACATAGTAGTTATCCTACTCATTTGGAAAAATCTCCATGAATAGTTCTTCTACAGTGAACAACGAAACTATATAGGGCCTCTTTAATTCCCATGTAGATCTTGAAAACTCTCCATGATAACCTCCAGGGCATTCCCTTTTCTAGCTACCAATTTAAACTAATTTCTTAAAAACTCCTCTATAATTTATCCTCTTTTTCAAATAATATATGTGAATCATCTCACCCATGTCCCCTAAAATATATTATTTCTCATCTAATATCCATTATTCAACCACCATGATGTGGTGTTTCATCTCTAGGGCATGGTCTATACATATTTACAGTTGCATGTTATTCTTCAGTCCTATATTAGACATGATCATGGTCTGACCTCTCATTGATAACCCCTATCACTCTAAGGAAAATTAATGAGTATACATGGTTCCACACCACACTACATCCATGATTCCTAGATCTTCCCCGTTAAAGTTAATTCTTGACATGATGTATGGTGACCTATGATAGCCTCTTATTCTCTACTTTATCCCAATAGGTTCTACAGTTGATATTATTATCACATTACTTTGGTAGTGTCCATCTTGGTATGATGCCACTTTTTATATATTTCTCTTCTATACTTTTCATTTTCCAAAATTATGATTCTATAATGACTTTAGCAACACCACCATGGATTTTCCTTGATCACCACAATATAGAGATGTTTTATATTTCTCATAGATTGGATTCTCATTTTGAATCTCTTAATAAATTCCCAAAAAACCCCAATAATTTTAGATAAAAAACCCATGTTCTAAAGGATCAAAAAGGTGTAGGATATGTTCAGAGACCATTCCTAACAAAATTTATAAAACAAAGGCAAAGTAGCATTAGTTGGAATTGGGGGGATCTATCTAATTGAATTCGGCATCAGTGGTTTCTTAATCCTTCCCACAACACCAAAAGATATCAGAATAACAAGCTCATAGAGATCATTATTCATTATAACTATTTAGATCTTTGAGGGATATGATACTTCCCTATAAAGGAAAGATATTCCATATTACAAAGATGTTTATTTGTTGTCAAAGTGAAGATAATTTCTTTCACTACAAACATAGGAAACGATGGTAGTTGTTTCCGCTTACAGCAGCCCTTGTATCTTCTTGTTATAGTTCACACTGCATAAATATAACATGGTGTCATCAAAACATAAGATCCTAAAGGAAAATCTAAACAAATACTACAGGTATATTTAAATATGTGAAGAGAAAGCACATTTCATGAACACGTTCCCAATGGAATCATCCGAGGACAATCAGAACAAGCACACTGGTGCAAGATGAAATCCCATGCACTGGAGTTATGGCTGAAGTGCAACCTACATTTCTAAATACTCAAAAATAGCAGAAAATTGGCGGGTGTGATGACGTTCTCCCTAAAATTTCTCAGCCAAGAAGGAATAGCATTTCCACTAGCTTTATTATTCATATCGAAACCCCTAACAAAAAAATTCACAACATTGTCAATATTCCTCCGTAACATATCAACCTAAACAAAAACATACAATTGAATTTCCATTAATATAGCATGGAAAAGAAGATCTTTCAGTGTGTCATCAATCAGAGCATCATGAATAGAGATGCACTTCATGAGATTGGGAACAATGAGATCATCACTTATTGGTCTGCTCAGCCAGGGTGTATTCCATAAGTTCAAAGGTGACTGATTTCAAATAAACCATTTTGAGTATCTCATGAGCACATTATAGAGGAATCAATGGATGAAAATATTGAATATGGAATGTATATTAGGTAATAATGTTGTAATTTTATAGTGAATATACTCAAAAAAAATTCCATGGAACTGTCATCGGATATCAGAAGGTTCCAAGTGAACATACTGAGAAGAGCCTCATTAAAGAGGCCCATATCTTTAATACCCAATACTCCCATATCCAGAGTCTTAATAAAATCCTTCTAAGCCACCATAATAATCTTCCTTTCATGGATTGATCTAGTCGAGACGGAGTTTTTTTATCAAAGCCTGAACTTCTTTAAGAACGAATTTAGGCCATTTTAAAGAGAGAACGCATAAAAAAACATTGAGGTAATCACTTAATTAATCAATCATTTGCAACCCTCTTGTGAAATTGACATTATATTCCATGTTTCCATTTGACCAATAAGTATAGAAATTATATTTTCAAGGTAACACCTTTTCACTTTTCCCTAGAAAAGGGGCACCCTAAGATATGTGAAAGGCAGGGTTTCCCATTTCACACCAAGTATTCTAGACACTATATTCTTTTTGGAGGCAGTTATTCCATCACCAAAAACCAAAAATGACTTATTATAACTAACAACCTGAGTAGATACCTCTTCATTTTGAGAAATGATCTTTTGTATAGATAAAATTGTTTTCTAGTTCACCTACCCAAAAAGGAAGATGCCATCAGTATAAAAAAGGTTTGAGGGGGTGAAATGATCTCTGCCCGCCTTGATTTTCCTATAGAGACCAACTTGGACAAGACCATTGATTAAAGCACACAAATAATCATCATCCATGGAAAAGAGAATCCCAAATAATGGATCACCTTTCCTTACTCCTCTATAACACTAGAAGAAGCCACTAGGGTATCCATTAATTACAATGGACAGCCTTACACTTTGAAAAATGGTACAAATAAGTCAAATAAACTTCCTAGAAAATCCATACCTTCTGAGCATTTCAAAACTAAAACTCCACTTTATTGTATTAAATTCCTTTGAGAAGTCAATCTATAATGCAAAGTTACTATGTTTAACCTTTGGTTTCATGATCTTGACACATTCAGAGGTAGTTTTGAATATTCCTACCATGGATAAAGCCAATATAATTTGAATAGATAACCCCACGAGGAATGGGACCTAATCTCAGAGAAATAATTTTGCTAATGATTTTTGGAAAGGTATTCCCAATAGAAATAGTTTTAAATGCTTTACATCCATAGAATTTTACTTCTTTGGGATCAGGAGAATAAAATTGGAGTTGATTCCATAAGGCATTGGGGCATGGTTAAAGAACTCCCTCATAGAATTAAGAAGGTCATCAAGAACTATTTCCTAGTAGAACATAAAGAATTTATTTGTGAACCCATCAGGACAAGCTACACTCTCAAGATTTAGAGAAAAAAGGGCACTCATAACCTCCTTCTCATCAAGGGATGAAACAAGGGATATTGTTGGATTGGTGTAGTTCGATCCGGTTTGGCCGAATGCTTGTGGCCCACAAATTTCATGGGTCGAGCTCCGTGGTGAGCTCATTGGAGGTTGCAAGGGGCAACACGCCCCTACTTTGGGGGTCCGAGAGTCGAAGATCGTCGGTCCAAATTTTATGGAACTATAGAAACTTTGACCACTATAGCAGCATGAACTTTGGAGTCCACATTACTATTTCACTTTTGACTTCCAGCCGGCATCCAATAGAGTATTGGATACATATAGGAAAGGATTCATAATATTGAAAAATTCTATAATAATATTTCCTCATCTCTCCATACTACTAAAGAAATCATTCTTCTTCTCTATGAATAGCATGTGTAGAGTTTTCATCACATTCAAATGGTCAATATATTCCTTGAAAACCCATTCTTCAAAATATGCCTCAATTAATATAGATGAGATTAATTCACATAACCTATAACAACATGGAGAAACTATTTTTCTATAGACTAGATTGAATAAGTATCTACTAAAACCGAGGGAGGTGGAGCCCTAGATGTAGTTGAAAAAATAGAAACATTCTCCAATCTCTTCCATAAATAATCCTAACTTGAAACAAAGGAGGACCTCATTTCCTCCATAACAGATAAAATGGTTTCTATTTCACTATCCAAACATAGATTTTATGTCTTAAATTTATGAATATGAAAACTCATCTTGGGATGAATATGACATACAACCATCTCAAAAAGGTGTCTAGCATCAGCTTCATTAAGCTGAGTGACATGAGGTTCCTGATAACTCAAAATTCCTTTGAAATATAAAGGATGTCATTCTCTAAAATATTATAATAATACTATGGATAGAAAATATGAAGGCACTGGGGAAACAACTCTCTCAACACTAGGTAAAGCAGCCTCTACATGTTGTGATTTGGTAGGTAAATCTAAGGGAAAAGCATAAAGCTCACCTGCTTGGTCAATATTCTTAACTAAGGATCCCTTAGGATATGTCCCATCTCTAAATGAGATAGTAGATCCCCCATGATATGGTGGAATACTATGGTCATCTCTATCACTATCTCCATATGATTCTGGATATGATCGTCCGAGCAATTTGGAATCAGAGGAGGGATGCCCCTTCAATGACACCTCATCCTCCTACAAGTTAAAACCACCATGATCATCTCTATGCTCTCCAACATATTCTTCATAATTTTTAGACTTTTAATAGTCTAAAACAAGATGGAAAAAACTTAGTGACTTTTCACACTCATCATGTAAAGCTACATCTATATGAGGTGCATGATGCTACAGGTTTACAGGTGCTTTCAAAGACTGTTAGAGGTAATGGTTTACAGTTAAAGTGCTGATTTATAGGTGTAAAGTGTGATTTGGATGACTATTAGAGGTGTAGGTTTACAGGTGAAGGTTTTATGGGTTTAGAGGTGCAGATTTTATAGGTTTAGAGGTGAAGGTGTTACAGTTTTAGAGGTGCAGGTTGACATCTCGAAGTGGGTTTACAAGTTTGGTTTATGTCCTCTACCCACTGCCCAGCTGGGGAGTGGAGGATATACCAATGGTTCACAGAACCGTTGGAATTAAATATACTAGAAAAAATATGCCAACGGTTCATAGAACCGTTGGTATTCAAATGTTGGGCAACTTATACCAACAGTTCACATAACCATTGGTATTCGGTCTGAACAACATATATTCTAATGGTTTCAATGAAACTGTTGGGATAACATATATACCAATGGTTCAAAAACCGTTTGTATATATGCTATATGGTATGTATACCAACGGTTCTGGAACCATTGGTACACATATATAACAACAGTTTTACTTAAACGGTTGGGACAGATTAATTTCAGACCACCTATACCAATGGTTCACCACAAATCGTTGTTATAGAGCTACTACAACGCCCAGCTTACTAACAGTTCTTGAAACCATTGGGATAGGATATCCCTATGGTTCCAGGGGTAATTCCAATGGTTTTAAACAATTAGAATCGGTGAAATTTACTATAGCGTGTCGAGATGGCTTGAGGGTGGCACCTCTTGCCATGTAGTGGTTCTTGGGCCATCTTTTCTTGATTTGTAACATTGTAATGGTCTTTAGAAATTGTTTAAATTGTGTAATTCAGTTATGAATTTTAGTGAATGATGTTTTGGTTTGAAAAAACCAGATTTGATTTCTTGGTTCAGGTTTTTGTTTTATGTTTATAAATTTGGGTAAATCATTTCCAAATTTCTTTTTATGATACCCGAGAACTTGTGTCAGCCTGTGGAGATCGGGAACGCTCTTCGATCCTTGTCACGAGCTAGTCCGGGTTCCATATTTGATGGAGACTAGATTCGGTTAATGACAATGCGCTCTCTTAGTGACTATTTTCCTCCCTTTCACAGTTTCCTAGAGATGTTGGAAAGTTTCTACTAACCACTCACATACATTTCACCTCTATAAAAGTCTTCAAAACATTCCAATACCCCTTGAAACCTCCCGAAACAAACATGATCACTAGATATACTCAAAATAAATGAATAATGTGTCATCTTCCAGAAAATTGGGGATCTACAGAGAGGGACGAGAAATTCATGATCAATGAAATTATGGTGGAGTGGAATTATATAATGGGTGGGAGTGAGTTCCTTTTATTTTTGAGAAATATGGGATTCTTTATGGAAGACTAGAGTTAGATATATGGTAAGAAAGTAATCACATCAGTGTTAGGTAGGTATAGTTATTAAGGTTTGAGAGTTGGAGAAATTTTTGATGATACATGTAGGTATTATGTTAATATCAAACCAAGGTTTTGAGAAGGTGTAAATGGCCTTTTAATAAATATATTTTAAATATAATTTATTTACCCATTTTTACCAATATTAATCCTGATTAAAAATTAATCATTTTAATTTAATGTTCATAAAGTTATAAGATGAACCTTTGTACCCAATTTTGCTATGCTAAATTAGAATTCAGGCTCCATTTAATCTAATTCAATTAATAAATAAAATAATATTAAAATTTAAATCCAAAAATATAATTTTTTAGAAACTAATTTTGTAGAAAAAAAAATTTTCAAATCATTTCGTGTTTTTTCCATTATTTAGCATTGATTACAAATTAAATTGGTGATAAATAATTTAAATTTATGTTTATAAATCATATTAATGTCATAATTTAAAATAAAATCTCTTAATTTTGTTATTAAAAGTACACATTATTTATAAAATTAATATTATATTATAACTATATTTTTTACTGTGGGAACTAATATTTACCCTGGTAACATAAATTTTTTCCTATAAAAATAGACTAACTAAAATACTTAATTCTATCATGAAAATTATTTCGTCAGATTCATTTTCTAAAGGTGATAAAATGATTTTTTATTTAATTCACATAAATCAATTTGAAGAAACGTGTTCATTGTAAATATTAAATGTCCTTTGTTTTGTTATACACTTTAATAGTTTTTTATGAAGTTGTTAGTTTTGGTGATACACACAAAATTAATGAATAAAATATAAAAGTAATATTTTTATAAAGGTAAGACAATTTTTTTCATTTTAGTTCAAGGTTGTGTGCAAGATAATGTACTCATATGGTATTTAATTAAGGAAAATTAACTACCTAAATCATGGGTTTACATTCTATCCCTCATAAAAAAATTCACCCTCAATGTTTTATTACATATATGAAAATAATTGATGACACTTTTATCTCATCATATCCTCATGTTCCCATCTAGACTCCTCCAAAATATGTGTCTATAAGAGATTAACTACAACCCTAGAAGGATACAATATCATATATTTGTGACAAACCTTCCTTTTATTCCCAAATATCACAAAACATTTAAAATTTAGATATTCCGAGAAACACATTATCACCAAATTCAAACTCTAGATGTCATTAACGATTATCTATGGCAAAAAATGGCACATTTTATAAACTTTTGAGAACCCTCCAAACACGCCGTCCTACTTTTGAAATATTGTTATCATTTTGGCACTCATGGAATCTATTCCCCCAGTTCAGGATTCACTATCATCCTGCTTTGGCTGCCGGATGTTTCTCCGCCATGGTTTTTTGTCCCTATTCGCTCGGTGCTTTGCTCAAAGATGTTCTCCTTTAGCCCCCGCCTCCGAGTTTGCCTCCTTTACAAGATTTTACCATAATGCCTTTAGTGAAAACCTATTCACCTTCGGTGGAGGGATCTCAAGAGCTTGTCATTTGCTGTTCATTCTGGTCGAGATTCACAATCTACTATGGTTTGGATCTCTGTTTCTGGACTACCGCTAGCTTTTCACAATGTATCTTTTTCATGGTCAATTTTTTATTCTCTAGGCTCTTTGTTATGTGTAGTTTATTCTGGTCGAGATTGGATTCCTTTTGAGCCCCTACCTTTCTTGGAAATGGTTGTTTATACCATCTAAAGCTCTCTAGTATTCCATAAGTGATTGTCTCGACTTCCTTCAGTGTCATAGTGTCGAGTTCTCTACAACCCTCCCCTCCATATTATTTGTAATATTTTTATTCTCCATCATGTGACTTTTCATAGTTCTCTCTATTGGTAAGGATGATAAAATGAGGAATGCACAAATAATAGAAAAGGAAGATGCACAGTGGAAATAAAATCGTTCCCTCCAAATAAATGCATGAAAAAATAAAGTGGATGTGCAACGAACAGAAAATATATGTTCAGAAAATAAAATTGACATCATAAATTTTTACGTGGAAAAGACAAATGGGAAAAACCATGGGACCTAGTCCCGAAAGGGGAATCCACTAAAATGAAGAAGTACACGGTAGAGACTCCCCAAAAATAAAAGGGATCTCAAAATTAATACTCTTCGATGAAGAAAAAAAGGACATCAATGAAAGGTGATCACCAAATTGGCTCTACTATTGACATTGTGGATGTCCTATAAAATCCTTCTTGCTGCTCCTTTTATAGAAAAACAATCACCATCCAATAATTTCTCCACATCAAAATCATGCCACCACATGAATTAATTCACACTGTCTTGGACCGCATAAAAAACACATCATTATAAGAGAAATATCTTGGTGGTTCAATTGAGGAGGCATTACATAGTGTGCCAACTAGGAAGGCACCCAATAAACTCCCCCTCCGACTCATGTGGGGATCACCGACAACCCTACAATCAGTCTCCCTACAAAATGAAATAAAAAATTCGAACTTTGACTATTATCAACAATGTAACACGCCTCGTGAATCGTGTTAGTCAATCAAACTTTTGATATCCCAGAAACACCTCTGGTAATGTTGTTGTATTCTAATAACATCCTTCGAGTCCTTGAAAAATTGCTCTGCCAGATGTTTGCCGCCGCATTCTACAACGGAGGACTTCAACCAATCCCTCTGTCTTCTGATAACGTTCTCCGAGTCCATGAAAAAAAAATTCTTCACAAGATATTTTCCCCCATGTTCTGCAACTGAGGACTTCAACCAATTCCTTTGATACCAGATGTTCAGAAATATGGGAAAGAGACGAACGTGGAAACAATAGAAAAGGAAAATACGCAGCAAAAATAAAATCTTTCCCTCTAAATAAAATCCTTCATAACTAAAGTGGATGTGAAACAACCCGAAATTAAATGTGAAGAAAATAATGTTGACATCAAAAATATATATGTGGAAAACCAATAAGGGAAAAACCACGCGACCTAGTCCCAAAAGAGGAATCCACTAAAATGAATAAGTACATGGTATAGAATCCCTAAAATAGAAATTATCTCAATGGTAATACTCTTCGATGAAGAGGAAAAATGATCATCAATGATAGGCAATCACCAAATTGGCTCTGATCTTGAAATTGCGGGTGTCCTGTAAAAGCCTTCGTGATACCACCTTTTATATAAAAACAATCAGCATCCAATAATGTCTATATGTCAAAAGTGTTTCACTGCATGAATTAACTCACGTTTTCTTGGCCCACATTAAAAACACATCATTAGTAGAGAAAAAAATTGGTGATCCAATTGAGGAGGCATCACGTAGTGCGCCAACCAGGAAGGCACCCAACACTCTCAGAGGACCCTTTCTGTCTGGTGGAATGGGTTGTCCATAGCCATCCATATTAATCTCCAGCCACATGAGTACAACCAAGATCTCAAATGAGACGTGACAAAGAGATTTATCCCATACACACCCATGAGGCGTCAACATTTGGAACTAAAACCATGAGATCTCTTCTCCCATGATATCTTTTACCATCTGTAATGCCCATGGCCTTGGTGCCCAGGTCAAGACTGACTTTATCTCTAACGAGTTTTGTAATACCAAAATTTCTATTATAGAATTGTTTTAACCTAAACAACATCACTCTAGGATCAACTAATTTTCAGGTCATATGGGCCTATGTAATTGCTTTCATGGATACCCATATAATAACCATGTTTGGATTTTTTGGAAGATAAGTATTTTAGTGAATGATTATATATCTGGTCAATACATAACTACTACTGTATCCAACAGAGTATCCAACTGTCTGATTAATTTTATCGATTCCAAGTGTGACTCATCGTTGATAGAGTGGCTTTGGAAAGATCAATATTCCTTTAATTGAGGGGGAGAATTATGGCTAGTTAGAGTATATTTCAACATTAATGCAAATGATTGAAAAAATAAAGGTGGTAACATCTACCCCTAAAATGAAAGAAAAGAATTTGCTTCATTTTTAGATAAATTAGGTCTCTTGGATTTTGGTTTTTGAGGGGAAAAAATCAATTGGTGTAATAATTAGAAGGGAACCATCATACATGGTCTCTTCTATATCATTTTTTATCTAATATAAATGTTATATCTGTTTACCTCTAATCCAAGGTGACTCATCTTGTAAGAGATTTTTCAAATCATTCTCCAATTACAGTGTCTCTCCAGGGTGGAAAGGGAAGAAATGATCATTTATTTTATTCTAAATGTTGGAACACAGACCATGGATTCCACCAAGTAGAGGGGTATTAGAATAAACCAGATCAAGGTGGCGGTTGGGTCGGTCTCCCCAACAAACTCATAAGGCTTAATGGAGTGATTTTTCAATGGTCCAATAGGAATCCAGTAAGGACCAATGATTTATAGAACATTTAATTTGAGATTTAATAGTTGGATTCTTTACTTGAAGTGTACTGGGATGATGTACTCTTCTTATCACTTGTTGATAAAAGAAACAAGCTTGTAAATATTTTATCGGAATAAGAATTCATGTATCTTGACATCTTTATGGAAACATGGCTGAAAAAGGGTGAAAAGAATACATTGTTCTTCTATTCTTTTCTCAAGAAGATGAAGAGGATCATCACTCCTAAAATTATTATGGACAATGACTCATTCCAAAATGGAATTGAGGTTGTGGGAGGTTTGAAAATGTCTCTTTATAAATCTATTCTAGTTGATCCTTACCCTTTAATGAAATAAGGATACCCAAGAGGTAGTGAATACATATTTTATGCTATTCCACATGTGGTAAAAGATTCTATTAACATCATGCTTGGATCTGCTTTAGGGTAAGAAGAAATCAAAGTTTTGGTACACTATCTTTATCAAGATAGTGATCCTGGGCCAAGAAACCTCAATGGATCCTTCTATGTGGAATCATGGAGTACTACAAAGAATGATCTTGTTGATGCCATTTAAGATTTCATTGAGGGTGGCAGTCTCCCCATAGTGGAAATTTCCACCACTCTTTCTCTTTTACAAATGGTTTGAGGCCCATTTTCATTGATTCAGTATAGGCTTATAAGCATGTGTAACTTCCCATATAAGGTGCTCGTGATTGTTATCAATAGGAGGTTATCAAACAACCTTGAGATCTTTATTTCTAAAGAAAAACATGGTTTCATTCAACATAGGTCCTTCCAAATAGAAATTGGAATAGTTCAAGAGATGATATATGATATTAATAATAAATTCTTCACCTCTAATATTTATGACAAGGTGGACATGGATAAGGAATATGAAAAAATAGAATGGAGTTTTATTTTGACAATCTTGGTAGCTATGGGTTTTTCTTCTGGAAATTTGGACTTGTTGTTTGGATGCTTCAGTTCACCTTGGATGTCCATATAATTCCTTGGTAAAAGGTGTGGTTTTTTTCAAGTCAGTGAGGGGCTTAAGGCATGGATACCCTTTATCCCCTAGTGGGTTTATTCTAGTGTAGAATGCTTTTTGCAAGTTACCTAACAAAAATCATGAGAATGGAAGTATCACACTTTTCTAGTGCGGGTATCAAAACCATAGTGTATCCCATCTTAAGTTCGCGGATGGTATGGTTTTGTTCCCAATGGTAGTAAAAAATACATCAAAGGTATTTGTTGGAAAATAAATTTGTTTTCTATGGGAGAAACCTACCATACACTATTTTAATGGAGGTGTGGTGAATTCAATGATCAATGCTTGATGTGTGTGGCTTTTGAGGATTGAGAGAAACCTACTACAACCAATCACATACTTGTTTTCTCTCTATTTTTCATGATTTTTATTGTTGTATATTTGTATTCCTATAAATAAGTAGTATGTTGTGTGTTGGAATATTAATTCTAGCAGGAAGAAATAAATATTAGTTTGTGTTACCCATTGCCTTTGTGTGTTGAGATCACCACTAGTGATCTTCAGCCACGTGCTGTTGAGTATGTTTCTGCAAAATATCCTCCATCATTGGTATTAGAGCTAGTTATGACGGTGAGCAATGTAGACATAGATCCATGGGATGTGCTTCCAATACGTCTATTGTAGGGGTGAGTTGAATAAGATGATGAATAGTGTGACGAAACTATTCTAATTTTCCTAATATTTTTCCCCACATGTTTTGGAATTTCCTCACACCACTTATTCATCTAATGTTTTATTTTTCCTTTTTCATTTGACAAAAAAGGTTGTTCAAACTTTTTTTTCACCCCCATGTCTCCTAAATTTAAGGAGTTTGTATCCCCTATCTGGTCCGGTCAATATCCTCCCACGATCCATTTTTCCCTACTTTCATTATCAACAAAACAAATTCTAACTTTGAAAATAAATCAAAAAGAATCGCGTATCTACAATTTGAAAAAAAAAATATTTTAGTCTGCAATTCTGAAAAAAAAAAATTTGTGGTCTTAAATTCTGAAAAAGCGGTCTTCGATTCTAAAAAAACATAAAATTGCACTATCCAAAAAAATAATTTTCCTGCATACCTACTTCAATTTCATCGAATATCCCTTCGACTTCTTTACAGACATTGAATATGATGACAGACGCCCCCCCGCCTTTTTCGTTTCTTCCAAATATGAACCAATCGTCTGCACTTGAAGCTATCGAAGAACTGGAGTTTCTATCCATCGAAGACGTATTCCCAAAAGGCACCAAGGAATAGAAGTTTCTATCAAACACAGACGTCTTTCCAAAATTGAACACCTTCATCAACGTAGTATCCGGCGAACCATCCACCAATTCAGGCTTCCTGATGCATGAATGCCCTGTGTTGATTCTCCCAATGAAGAAAAGTGTCACTTCCTTTCAATGCGATCGAGTCCCGATAACGGTCCAGAGTAAGGGGATATTTCAAAGAATCCAAAACAAAGGATTTAGGGAAAGATAATCTGATCCCAAAAGAGGATTACAAGATAAATAAATTCCAAATCGAAGAAATAAAATATTGTTCTCTTCTTGGTGTTGTTATTTTGTGTCTACGATCACCTCTAATGATTTTTTTATCTACTTCAACATGCGCTGTTTAATGCACTGCAACTAATGACTATAGAAAAGTCATTATATCCATTAGTTACCCATCTGAAGATGATGAAATTTTTTTGGTCATGGTAGAAACAAGTCTGTGGGAGGGGGATGTTGGAAAATAAACTTGGTTTTCTGTTGGTGACACCTACCATCCACTGTTGGAATAGAGGCATGATGAATTCAACGATCACTACTGGACGTGTGTAGCTTTAGAGGATTGAGAGGCACCTACTACAACCAACTACAGACTTTTTTTCTCTCCGTTTTTTCATCATTTGGTTTGTTGTATATTTTTATCCCTATAAATAGGGAGTATTTTGGGCATTGGAATAAGAACTTTAGTGTGAAGAAATAAATACTAGTTTGTGTTATCCTTGTTTTTGTGTGTTGAGATCACCACCAATGATCTGCGGCCACTTGCTGTTGAGTTAGTCATTGAAAAAGATCCCCCCATGAGTATTAATAAATCATTGGAGGAATATTGAAAATGGAGTGGAAAAATGATTAATCAGAAAAAAAAATTAGTGTTTATATCTCGATGACTTGTTCGGAGAGCCGATCCAACTCAATTGGATCCAGCCTCAGTCGGTATTCATCGGAGAAACTTTCACATGAATTATTTTGGTACTCCCATCTTTCTAGGAATATTATGTATTCATCACTTTGAAAAAGTGGTTGAAAATATTGGAAATCATATTAATAATTGGATGATCGTATTCCTTTCATTCGGTGGTAGGATAACTCTTTTTAATTGGTTACTCTTTTTGAATTAAACACACATCCTCTTAGTCCTTAATGTGCCAATGATGGTTATTATGGATCTTGAACATCTTATGGAATCTTTTATTTTGTGATTATCTTGAAAAGGGTCATTTCCAATGGGCTTCATGGCCTAGAATAGCCAATTCTATTTCAGAGGGAGGTATTAATCTCAAATGAATAAAAAAGTCAGTGAATATATTTCTTGTATGGATCGCATGGGAGGCTATCGAAGGAAGGTCTTTTTAGAATATCTTCCCCAATGATCAATATGGGAGGCTCTTGGACAATGATAGAGGTAATTTTTCTATCATCTGGTGTACAATTACAAATCATATTCATCTTTTTTAGGGAGTCCTGCACCCATCTCGACTTCATTCAGGCTATCATTGATTAAGATCAATGGAAGTCATTTCATATTATTTATTTGAAAAGTGGATTCGATAAATGCCTCTTCACATGAGGGCCTTCAGGGATTTTTTCATCCAAGGTGTTTCGCAAGACATTACATATTAATATCTAGTATGACAGTTGGGGAGAGAAACTTTGGTGTAAAGAGATTCTGGGAAAATATAACATCCTTATCTGGTGTGTTCATAATCAGGCAGTACCCATGGATTAATCCATTCAACGCAAATGCATCCAATTGGATTCTAGGTGTTTTTACTTCGTTAACCTTGAATGGGAATCCACTGTCCATATTTTATTTATAGGCGAGTGGGCCACATACATTTGGAAGGCTATTGGAGAGTTCACGAGAGAAATAGATGGAATAGGTGCTTTGAGTATGGTTATGGTATCCAGGATCATGTGTCCGGTGGTGGAACATACCACCATGATGAAACATTGGGACCTCCATCCCTCCCTCATAACCTTCATGGAAAACACATTCCTTAATTATAACACTTCTATATCCTTAACTCAGACCATTATTGGACAATATTAGGACCAATCAACTTCCTCTATCAAAATTCATCACACCAAGTTATAGTCTTATATCTTTTCCATTACATATCCTTATATGGTTCTATATGAATGTCAGAATGAAAACTACTTTTATATGAGATCTTCACCATGGGAAGATATTTCTCCCAAAATACTTGGAAATCCATTAAACAATATCTCATTATATCCTCTATAGTTTTAATTTCCTTCTCATGCTGACCATCATTCTGAGTATGATAGTAGTGTTGAAATTATGTTCAGTAACCAAAATATGCCACTGAATTTTTATTAATCGTGATGTTAACATAGGATCTTGATCATTTACAATAGGTAGGGGTACTACATGAATCTTAACCACCTCTTTAATGAATATGTTGGAAAAATAATTCAATGAAAATTTTTCTCTTAAGGGAAATAAAATGAGATACATTTATAAAATTATAGATTAAAACCCATACGACATTATGACCTTTAGATGTCTTGGTGAGTTCTATGATGAAATTATTTGCGATGTTTTCCTATTTCAATACAGGTTTGTTAATTATTTGTGTCATTCTATTAGGCTTCTATCATTTTTCATTAACCTTATTACATACTGAAAATTGAGATATATACTCTATGATACCCCTCTTTATATTATCCTATGAGATTTATTACTTCATACCTCTACACATTATTGTGCCTCTATGATGGATAGAGAAGGAAAATATTTGTGCATTATCCGAAAGTTCTTTAGTTTTAGTATTGATGGTAAACATATCCTATTTCCAATCAGTATAAATCATTTTGTATCAATTATGAACTTTTGAATATTCTATATCAATTTTGGTGGCTCTACATCACCCTTATGGGGTTCATTAATAATTAAATGAACAGAGTGTTGGATTGAAACAAGATAAATACATGATTTATCCCCTTACCTAATGACATAAACACTCATCATTTGTATATCCATGAGTAATGGGTCATTTTAAATCCTTATCATGCATAATGTAACATGATCTTTTCAACTAAGAGAATCAACCACCTTGTTTTCCTAACTAGGGTGGTAAGGTATCTAGTAGCCATTATCATTGGTTATGTATAACGATTGCTTTTGGAAAATATTGATCACCTTAGGCATGGAGATATATCTCAATCTCTTTTGATCAATGTATATGTCACAATCCGAACTATAAAGGTAATTATGAAAACGTCTCAATGAAAAAATCACCAACATTAATTCCAAATCAGACGTCGGGTAATTTTTCTCATGACTCTCTAATTGCAATGAGGTATAAGAAATTATCATTTCATTTTTCACGAGGGCATGTCCCATTACTTGTAGTGGTGAATCACAATAAATTACAAATCATCCACAACCTCGTGTTAATATAGGCATAAGTGCAGTGACAAACCATTCCTCGGGCTCCTTCAATCATTCCTCATATTCATTCATCTGCTGGAACATTAATCCATTCTATGTTTACTTGGTTAATGAGTATCATAGCCATGAAACAATTCTCCCCAATTAATGATAATATACAGATAACTTGAAAAAACTACATATTTTAGTCACATTGTTTGGTCTAGCCCATTGGTCAATAACCTCAATCTTTGACAGATCTACAAATACACCCTCTCTTTGAATTAGATGACCCAATAATGAATCCTTTTGGAAAATGAATTCATATTTTCTATGTATGCAATATAGTCTATCCTTCCTTAGTTTATTCAACATAGTCCTTATGTGATCTTCTTGCTCTTAATTGATTTTGGATTATATAAGGATCCCATCTCAAATGATTACAACAAATTGGTCCATGTAATCCCTAAAGCCTCTATTTATAAGATCCATGAAGATAGTTACGGAGTTGGTATATCAAAACAAAATCACTATAATTTTATATTGTCTATGTCTTTCCCAGAATTCCATCTATGTAATATCCTCCCTTTTTTTAATAATTTGATAATATCCAAATTAAACATCAATATTTGATAAATATTGATCTCCTCTATGTTGATCAAACATGTCATCAATTCAAGGTAGATGATATATTTTTTTTGTTATGATTTTGCTAAAATCATGATAATAAATAAAAAGGAAAATTGATATGTCCTTAAAATTTATAATAGGATTGTTTCAATCCATGTTCATGCATTAGGGATTATAAAACCATTTTCATCATTCTCTTGTATTTGAATATTCAATTCCTCTAATTCAACACAATGCATTTTATAGGCAATTATTGTGATATGTAATGATCCAAATATGAGTTTAATTGAGAACTATACCTCATATTATAGTCGAAGATATTGTGATTCCTCAAGAAATACATCCAAACAATTTTTGGGTTCTCAAGGATTAATTTCTCCCCAATGATATGATCTAGGAGGCCCATGATTCGAGATATCAAACACAATTTAAATAATTTTCTTTCAAGGAGGGTGAAAGATTATCCATGTATTGATTCTTGATAACTAGACGATGATGGATATGAATAGAGGTTTCCCATTCTTATCAATTAATGTGATCTTTATATATGGAAATACAATATATACCGTGAATTATTTCAAATTAAACTATGAGAATAAGAACCATATATTATGGAAGTATCTCCCCATAAATATTTATTAGAGAAGTTTTGTATAGCTTTGTTACATTCAGTGTCCCACCATGTTTTTATATGGATTAATTAACATTAAATGTTTGTGGCATTGGATCCTTATTCTTAGAAATATAATAAGATATTAAAGAATGTGAATATCCAAAAACAAATAAGCAATTCGTTGATATAGATTTGAGATTGAGTATACCTTTCACCACTTCATTTTTATACGCCACTTCTGCAGTAGTGAAGACATATTCCACCACCCCACTTACTTCTTGGTTTTAGGAAGATACTTCTCCCTATTATAATCATTAACTCTTGGGTTTGGGCATTTATTATCACAATTCCCAAAATCATAGGATTCACAACATTGAGGAGTAGTTAGAGCATCATTTTGGGCCTTCTTCTCCCTAGTTGTATTATTTGGCCTATATGAATTTCATCAGCATTCACGGAAGTAGTGGCCTCATTTTCCACACTTGAATCACATTATAGAACCACTAAGGAAATTAATTATGTGTATCCTATCACATATTTTACATGTAGGTAATTGGAATTTCATAATACCATGCGGCTTTTCATTAGGGATTCCATGACAAATTATCATTATTTTTTATTTTATGGAACCATGTGGGTATCCATATTCCATTTCAACCTTATGTTCACAATAGAAAACATCCTTATAGCCTCCAAATTTTTTTATGGATAATGCCTTTTGAATAAAATGTTTTTATGAAAATCCTTGTTTTTAATACACAATAATTCAGGATTTATTACATATAAATACACATAATACAAATTGGAAGATCGGGAAGTCTAGTTTCTTTTGATAATTAGATACATTACATAACAACTTAAATAGGGGGTACATCAGGTTTATTGAAACCTTCCTTAACAAGATAATATTATCCCATCATTCTTAAAACAATATGGGATAATCTAAGGATATACATAAGAAAAGAGTGATTAATAAATCTCAGTAAGGAAATAAACATGGCCTAAAATTAAGAAAGTATTATATGATAGATAATCGGACTTCAAATGGGACATAAAAGGGGTGAGAATCATAAACATGAACATTGAGGTATGATATAACATTATAAAATTAAATAAACATGAGAATGTGGCAATAACATTAAACATGACATCATAAACATAATTCAAGGTTAACCACTAAGAAATCATATCATAATGTGATTAGGATAACCACTTTCACACTATACATGGAATACCATGAGGCTAAAACATTACCCAATGCATTGGAGTGCTATCTGGGTGCACCCATCCTAATCATATCACGTACTTGCATACTTGTGCCACATAGATCATATATAAGAACATATTTCATTCCATTTAATCCCATGATAATGGATTTTAGAAAACATACATGTAATTCCCCAATCAATGAAGTAAAAGTGCATAAATTCAAACACCCTTTCTATGAAATGGGTATGGGTATTCACTACACAATTGTTTGGAATGGAAAATCCGAGTAAAATTTCAACAACATAACAGGGGAACATAAATGTCCATGGGTGGGATTAATGAGGGTGGAAGTGGTCTATCATCATTTATAAATCATAAGGGAAGTAAGGTGGCTATGGAAGAATATATCCTAAAATTAGGAATTGTAGGAAAATGGAATAATATATTGAAGATACATAAATAAAGAGATGAATGAGAGAATCCCTTACCAGGAGAGACTGATACCAAAAGCCTGGAAGGGCCTTCTGGAGATATTAGATGTACCTTAGGTTGAATCTAGAGAGGGATGTGAAGAGTAAGGACATTATCCAAGGTTTTCTAGTGAAGAATAATGGGATATTGAGTGCCTTTATATAAGAAAATAGAGGGAAGTTCTTTATTATTTCCCAAACATAGGTTTTGGACTCTATACAACAAAGTAATCCAAACCAAAAAAGCATCCCATGAGTTTTTCTAATTTTTTCTACATAAGAGTAGTGGTTTTTATTATTTTAAAAGTCCAAATCATGAACATATTAAAATATTACCCATGGTTATGTGAAAGTGAGTCATGTTCTTAAAGAAAATATTTTAGAACCTTAAAATATAATATAGTTTTAGGAGGATTCATAAAAGCTTTAAAATAATAATCAAATAACTTAAAAACAAATTAATTTAAAGGGTAAAAATATATTAGTTCTCTGATACCTTTTATTGAAGTTGTTACCTCACTTTTTGGACACTAAGATGTCATAATATACATCATATATTTTTACCGTGTTTATTTTTTACGCGAAAATTCAACTGTCTCAGAAAAAATGATGAAAAATTAACTATTGGATAATTTTGATATTATTATTCCAAAAAAAATATTTATCTAATAGAACTAATTTTCTAAATATTTTAATTTTAACTTTTAATATATATTTGACATTTATTGAGAAATTTTGGAATTTCTAACCATAACTGTTTTCAAACTCTTATAAAAATTACATTTTACATCATAAAAATAAATATTATAATTTATATTTTATAAAAATCATTTAATAATATTACTTTATTAAAATATTATTTGTTTAAAATTTAATTAATTCATCGAAATAAATGTCTTAATTAAAATTATATTTTTCCCAAAAATACAATTTATGTTTTATCGAAACAAATTAAAAATCATTTATAAAGTATCAATAGTAAAGAGTAAATATAATTATTATTCTATTGAAAATACAATATAAATATTCATATTATTAGGGTCTTAAAAAATAATCATTTATTACACCAGAAAACACCCTGAGGGTATGGTGTGTGATATTAGAATTTTCTTAGGGTGGTTCAGCATACATAATTTGCAACATGATCATAGTGATCTTAAACTTCTCCCACAAATGGTTTTTCATGTGCTTTAGTTTTTGGATCTCAACTTGGACTTGGTCAAGGGAAAATCCTAGTGATGTTATATATCATAAATGTTTTGATATAGGAGATTTATAGGGTACAATCCTACAGGTTAAGGCTATCACACCCTTTTTCTATGTCAATTGGTTTTATCAAAACCCTATATTTATAATAATTATATGATCATTATTGAACGACTATTTTATCAATGGTTATAATGCATACAAGTATTTTAAATTTGATAGGATATAATAAAACTAAAAAATTTCATGTATTTTCTATAACCATAATAGATTATTTAGTTCAGTCACAAATTAATTTTTATTTATAAAAGTTCAATTCATTACAATATTCTCGCATTAAAAATATCAGCCTCAAAATTTTTATTTCACACTTTGTTTCCCATGTCGCTCTTTCAAACATGAGGTTTCTCCAGAAAACATTACCAAGTGCATTTTTTGTATTTCATAGAAATTTATCTCTATGATATAAGAGCTTCCTCGGTTTTCCTCATCTGAAAGGTCATTCTCTAATGGCACCGCCTTTGGATTTAGTACATGTAATGGGTTTGGTATTTAATTCTTCAAGAGATATGAATGAAACACATCATGTACTTGATAATGGATTGGTGGGGGTTTTAGTCAATAGGCCACCACTACAATCCAATCAAGGGTCTCAAAGTCACCAATGTATCTTGAACTAATATTTCCCTTATTTCCAAATATCATGAATTTATTCCATGGAAATATATAGAATAATACATTATATCCATCCTCAAAATATAGGTCTCATCGTTGATTATCATAATTTATCTTCATCCTACTTTTAGTAGAACTGATGTTCTACTGAATAGTCTTGAACGTTTTAAAAATTTCCTTGATCATTTCAGGACTCAACAGTTTGCATTCCCCAACATCATTCTAACACTTGGTTGTTCTGCGTATCTTCCCTAAAGGTGTTCATAGGGGGATATTTGGATATTTGAGTGGAAAGAATTATTGTATGAGAACGTGACCAAAGGAAGATGTTGATCCCATCCTACATTAGAGTCCATTGAGAAAGCTCTCAAAATGTCCTTGAGTTTCTGGATTTTACACTTAGATTGGATATCAATTTGAGGGTGATAATCCATACAGAAGTTAAAATAATTATTTAGATCATGTTAAATACTCATCCAAAACTTAGAGGTAAATATTGGATCTTTAGAAGATACAATCGGTAGTGGTGTTCCATGCCGGCTCAATACTTCTATAATGTATATTCTTGCATGTTGATCAAGTGATAATTCCTCTCAAATTGCAATGAAGTGAGAAGACTTTGAAATATGATCCACTACATCCTTTATATAGTTATTTCTTCTTTATTTCTTCATAAGTCCAATGAAAAGTCCCATGGCTATGTTTTATCATTTCCATGTAGTTATAATTAATGGTTGTATCTTTCCCTTGGATTCTTTCCTATCAGCCTTCACTTGCTGACATCAAAGACACCTTAATGTATATTCTATGATATCTTTCTTCATTTTTTCCCTCCAATAGTAATATCAGTGTACTTTATATATCTTTGTGATCTTTGTATGGAAGAAGAAGTTTGAGCTACTTCATTCATCTAATAGATTCTTCTTTAACTCGAGATTTTTTGGTATACAAGTTCTAAACCCAAATCTTATAAATTCTTCTACATTAATTTCTAACTCTTAGGATTTAAATTTTCTTATATCATTCACCTTCTTTTTAATACCCACATCATTAATTTGATAATCCTATATCTTTTCTAGAAGGTATGGTTTATAAATCATTTTTGAAAATATTGATGATGTTCTTTCCTTTATGATTCTCATGTTCACCCTTCATGAGTCTGATAAGATCATATCCTTCTCAATTCACATCAATGATAAAATTTTCAGATACATTATTCTTAGAGTATCTGCCACATTATTTTCTTCCCTAGTATGGAAGTAGATTGAGAATTCATAGTCCTCAATAATCTCAATCAATATTCTATGGAACATATTCAAGTCTTTATATATGAAAATATACATGAAGCTCTTCTGATCCATATATATTTCAAAATTCTCCCCAAAGAGATAATAACCTATATTTTCAATGCAAAGATCCCTGCAACCAACTCCAGATCATGTTTTGGATTGTTATATACATGAACTTCCAATTACTTTAAGGAATAGGCTATCACTTTATCATTTTACATTAGTAAACAACCCAGTCCCTTCTTTAAAGAATCGTTGTATACCATGAAAAGTTCCTCACTTCCAGGTAGGGTTAGTACAAGTGAAACAATAAGTCTATTTTTTAACTCCTCAAAGCTCTCTTCACATTCATTATTCCAAACAAACTTGACTCCCTTCAATGTTAGCTTAGTTATATGGTTTGAAAATTATTATAAATGTTTTTCAAATCGATGATAGTACCCATATAATCCAAAATAATTATAGATTTTTATAATAGTGGTTGATCTTTTCCATCCTTCAAATGCTTATATCTTTGAATGGTCCATGTGTATCCCATTTATTATGATAATATAACCCAATAATGAGACTTCCTTTAACTAAAACTCATATTTTTTTTAACTTTTCAATAATATTTTTCTCTTATATGGTCTTTACTAGAGTGCTCAGATGATCATCCTATTCCTCCTTGCTTATGAAGTATATTAGAATATCATCTATAAATTCTACCATAAATTTTTTGAGGTAATATATGAGGACTCTATTCATCATTTCCATGAATATTCTTGGAGAATTTGTGATTCTAAATGGAATTACTATGAAATCATAGTTTTTTTTTAACTTTTATGGAAATAAATCTTGGGGATGTCCACCTTCTTTACCCTTACTTGATAATACCCCAACCAAAGATCCACCATCCAAAAGAATTGGGATCCATGTATCAAATCGAATAATTAATATTTTTTAAATATGCGCTATCTCGGTCACGGACCAAGACACAATTTATTATAGATTTAAGGGGTGGGGGATACATGATTCTGAAGTAAGGGACTTTTTTACAATCCCTTTCATAAAGAGGAAATAGCTCAACAGGTAGATCCTTCTTAAAAGTAAGACCCTAGCTGATACTCATGTTAGCAAGGATGTCAGCAACCTTGTTCTCCTTACAAAAGGTGTGTGTGGAAATGTAGTTGGTTTCCATGAGAGATGTTAGGCATCTCATCTAGAGAGTAGTGATAGGCCAGGCTAGATGTAATTCCACATTCCATATATCGTGAACAACAGTGGATGAGTCACCATTAGTCCAGATGTTTCTCTAGCCCTTTTTCATGATGAAGTCCACAGCATGAATCACACCCATCATTTCCGCCTACAATGACATGCCATACCACAGCTACCAAAGAATCATCCATGGAATCTCCCATTAGAATCTCATAAAATCACTCCATAAGCAGTAGTTCCAGGATTTCCTTTAGATGCTCCATCAATATTCACTTTAATCCATCCTGGAAGTGGGTTTTTTCAGAAAACATCAATGGTGCGCTTCTATTGCCTGTAGATACCATCAAATCTAACGTGACGAAGGATCTCGAAATCACCAACTAACTTGTCACAATAGGATTTTTGAATAGAATCGGAATCCTTGATGGCTATTCAGATTCACATACGACCTTCATTAAGATTGAATGAGTAGTTATTGTGAATAATGGCATACCGATCATACCAGATCACGTGTAGGAGCTCTGCCACCACTGCTAAGAAGAGATTTTTTATTTGTTGTGAAGAATTTATCTCCACATAGTACTTTATTTGAGTACTAATTGAGTTCGAATGTAACCATATCTATCCAAATAAGTCAGTAATATAATTCCACAGCGTTGAATCTGTAGCACAAGACAAATATATATGGTTAGAATCTTCCCTGTGCTGATGGAAAAAATGGCACTTAGAATAAATTTGTATTCCAAAAGATTAAAGATAGACCTCTGTGGGAACATGATTGTGGGAAATACTCCAGACAAGATTAAGTCTTGAGGGATTAATCTAGTTCTTATTAAAGCAATTTCACCAAACAAAGCTATGATCCAGATTAATAATGTTATGATTGTAAAAAAAATTAAGTCAAGGATCCCATTCGGAGCAGGTTCCCAAATAAGAAAATCATCTTTATCATAGGGATAATTATCAATAATATGAATGATGTAATTAGATGGGTCATATCTACCGGAAAGTATGATATCTTTGACAGTACAATTCGTGTTTACCGGATTGGCGTTAGTAGGTATCTTTGTGATAAGAGGAGCACCAGTCCAGTTATCCAACCAAAAACTTGTGGAATAATCAATGCTAACCATCCACTTAGAGTTGGATATAATGTGAGAAAAAGATTGTTTATTGGAGGGCCAGAGAGACAATTGGGCATAGTTCAAATTTCCTTTCCTAAGTTTGTGAGTGAATCTATTTTTAAGGAAAGCGATGGAATCAGAGTTGTCATTAATAAATCTCCAAGTGAGTCTAGCTTGAAGAGCATCCTTAAAGTGAATAATATTTTTAATACCAATAACACCTTTATCCAATGACTTGAAACAAGTATCCAATGGGATGGTCACTAGTTTTTATTCAATAATGCTACTAGTCCAAATAAAATTCTTGATGTGAACATTAATTTTTTTGAGAAGAACAATAGCCCATTTATAGATCATCAGAGAGTAGACCAACTTTGACACAATAATATATTTCTCCAAATAGATCCTTCCCTCTATGGATAGAGATTTACCCTTTCAGGAGGAGATATTGTTGACCACTTGGTCAACAATGGCGGAAAATAAGATATTTTTAGGCTTTCCCCAAAAAATAGGCACACCAAGATGTGTAGTCACACTTAAGATTTTGAATATGTCAAAGAATTTTTAAGATTTTGAATATTTTTTTCTCTCCATTTAAGAAAAGAATAATGTCGTCGGCATAAAAAATATGTGTAGGAACACTTATGTTTCTAGCCTCCTGAATAGGCTTATGTTTGTTTGGAGTAACCAAGTTGGTGAGAATCCTGCTAAGATAATCTTTAGCTATGACAAAAAGGAGCGCAGATAAAGGATCACATTGCCTGACGCCCTTGGTACATTTGAAATAGCCCTTTGGAGAGCCATTAATAATTAATTAATCTATGAAATATTATACTTGTTCTTTATCATGATTTTTTTTAGACTAAGATAATCCATGCATAGGTGCATTGACATATCATTATTCCTGATGAAGAGTACTGGTGTACCCCATGGTGAAGCACTTGGGAATATGAACCCTTTTTCCAGATTCTTCAATAGTTGTTTCTTTAGATCCTCAAGTTCCAAAATAATTATAAATTGTGTATTGGATATTAGAAAATCCCCATGTATAATATCGATTAAAAATTCAACCTCTCGGTCAAGAGAAAGACTAGGAAATTCCTTAGGAAACACTAAAGTGTGTTCCATCACAATGGGAATGTATTCAAGGATAATTTTTCCTTAGAATCAATAATTACAGTTGGATACATATTCTCTTAGGGTAATAATATCCTTTCTTGAAATATTGGTTCTAAATACGATTCACCATTCTCTTTGAACATGTATAGAATCAGAGGACGATTCTTGATACAGAGAGCGATTTACTTATCTAGGAAATTTTTGTTGGCTCTATATAAGGAAATCTAATCTATACCCACAATTTCATAAAATTACACTGAAGGGAGTATCACAAGATTATGTTAGATGTTAAAACCACAAAATCTTGTAAGGAAGGAGTTATATACTTGGGATGCAAAAATTTCCCCATTTTTCATTTTTAGTGAAATCTCTAATTCTATGATTTGTGGTGGTTTATGAATAGTTTTACTAAAATTGCATGATATAAAGGAATTCATATAACCAGAATAAAATATTTATGTTCACTATTATTGAATGAATAACCAGTGTACATGTTACTAATTTTTTGTTGGGATCTATCTATGTGGTTGTGATGATATATTCTCACCCTTACTACCTTGGAGGTTATGGGTGTTGATTGTATCTGACAACCCTTGGCTTAGGGTAGTGTCTCACATAGAGTCCATTTTCTTTATAATTGAAAAATTGGAAGATAGTTTGAGGGTATGATATTTTATTCATTTATTGCATTACATCGATGGGTTTCTCCTATCAACATTCACTAACTAGGTGGCCTTCATTTCTGCATCTAAAGAATCTCCTCACCCCCTTTGGAAATTTCTATGGTGCTTCTTTGAACACTTTTGACAAGTGGGATGTTGAAATTTCTTACCACTATTATATTTATCCATTGAACCCCCAAAATTAAACTCCACTTTCAATTTCGTATCCTCATGATACATTCGAGATTCACCGATATATATTATAACATTGAGGGTACATTGGACAATTTTCTTATAGATATGAACGTGTTGGGTCACAAAGGATTTTCATATACTTGGTTTTATCCCACAAAAGAAGTAGTCGGCTTTGAATTCAGTGGAAAATCTAAATCTATAGGCATATTTTGAAATTCTTTTGAAATTTTCCTCATACGCCCTGATTTATTCATCATCTTTTTTCATGAGGAAAAAAAAATCGCTTTCCATTTAATATCACAGAGTGTGAGGATAATATTTTTTGAGAAACATTTACTGAAATTCCATCCACCGCATCACATTGATCTCTTCCTAAGGATTCTTATTATTGATCAATTCCCACCTCCTATTAGATTCTACCTCAAAAATTTAAAAATTCAGTATAACCTTCTCTTGCTTGGAACATTGAAGGATAAAGAAGATCTTATCAATGGATTTGATCTATTATTATATGATTAAAGGATTAGTTGATCCATTGAAATCAAAAGTCCTTTGTCAGATAAAAGTCTCAATTGTAGCTTGTTCTTTGTTAGGAGGATTTTGGTCCTCCTCCTGATTCAAGTTTCTATTCAGAACCCAATTCAAATCTTGAGAGTATCATAATAATGTTTTTGATTCCTTCTTCCATCGAGTTGGGCATCTCATTTGGGTGGTCATCACATTTCCCATCACATTGGTTGTTTACTATGTTCCTCCTATTTCCGGCCATTTCATAGAATAAAGGGAAAATAAAGGATGAGTAATTTAAAACTTTTAAACATATAAACTAGAATCTAGTAATATTAAAGGGGTAATTTATAAATGATAATTTCTCATAAACTTATGAATTTTTAGGCTTCAATTTAAGTTATCCATTATCTACTTTCTAACATAAAATTTTATGGATTTTTTTATTCCCCAAATAATGGGTCATAATGAGCTTTTGAATTTACCAAATAATATCCCATAAATTGTAAAACCATGTATACAGAATGTCTCATTGATGTTCACCAGTTTCTCATCAAGTCTAGCTCAATGAAATGTTTTCGGGTGTTACCTCTAGGTACATCTGTTCCAGATCCACATCTACATGTAGTATCCAGACATGGATGTATTTTTCTAGAAACCACTTACCCTATACTTTAACAAAATTCAAGGATACTTTTTTATGTTTAATCTTATCCTTAAGTATTTCTCTATAATTTTCTAATCCTAATACGAAAAATTACTAAACCTCCCTCTAATACCAACTATGAAACACCTTTTTTTATTACAAATTAATTCATGATTAATTACATAAGAATACACATAATAAATACTATAAGATCAATAATTATTGTGTATTAGGGAAATTAGATACATTACATAACAACTAAAAATAGGGGGTATATCATCTTTATTGAAAACTTTCAAAACATACTCATATTATTACATCGTTTATAAATCTATATGGTATAAACCGGGGATGTTCACAATAAAATGGTAAACCATGAAACCCATTAGAGAATATACAAGGTATAACATGAATAAATTATTACACTTTAGATAATATGAATTTAAATGGTACATAAAAGGGGTTAGAATCATAAACATAAACATTGAGGAATGATATAGGCTGAATATTACTTTTTTTATTATTCATTCACTTTTGAAGAAAAAGTGAGGAACTATACAAGACTTCACAGACTAAAAATTTTCAAAGTACCACGATAGAAAAATTCAAGAGTAGTGGCATAATATAGCATGATAACATAAAGTCAACATGGGAATGTGACAACAACTTTACACATGACGTAATAAATATAAGTCAAGTTTAACCACCAAGAAATCCTAACATAATGTGCTTAGTGTAACCTCACACACACCATACATGGTGTCTCATGAGACTAAAATATTACTCAAGGCATTGGAACATTACTTGGGTGCACCCATCATAATCATATCATGTACACGCATAAGTGTGCCACATAGAACGTATAACATAAGAAAATATTTTGTTACATTTAATACCATGATAATAGAGTTTGGATTGAATACATGTAATTACCCAATAAAAGAAGTATAAGTGCATAAATTTTAACATACTTATATTAAATTGATATGATTATTAACTACACAATTGTTTGGCATGGAAAATCATAGTGAAATTTTGGAAACATAACGGGGGAACATAAATGTTCATGGGAGGAAATAATTAGAGTGAAAGGGGTATATAATAATTTATAAGTAATAATAAAATTAAGGGGGATATGGAAGAAGATATCCCAACATTAGTAACCGAAGATAAAAGTTAAAATATAATAAAGATTCATGAATAAAGAGGAGAATGATAGGATCCTTTACCAGGAGAGGGTGATTACAAAAGCTTGGGAGGACCTTCTTGAGATATTGGGGGCACCTTATTAGAACTATAGAGAGGGGATGGAATACTATAGATGTGATCCAAGATTTTTTAATGAATATGAATGAGTTATTGGGTGGGTTTATATAGGAAAAGAGAAAGGAGTTCATTATTATTTCTCAAACTTAGGTTTTGGACTCTATACAATAAAATTATCAAACCACAAACCTTCCCATGGCCTATACCTGTGTTTTATGAAAAATGAGGAGTATTTTCAATTATTTTATGAGTCCAGGGTACAAAATTATTAAAATATAACCCTTGGTGATGTGGAAGTAAGCCATGTTATTAACTAAATGATTTTTGAAACCATAAAATATAATGCAGGTTTTGGAGGATTTATAAAAGCTTTATAAAATTAATCAAATAGCATAAAAAAGACATTAATTTAATGGGTAAACATATATTTATTTATTACACCTTTTATATAATTTATTACATCATTTTTTGGGTCATTATTAGGTCATAATACACGCTGTATATTTATACAGTATTTAATTTTTACCAAAATATTTGACTATCTTTGAAAATTATAAAAAATTCACCATTAGATAATTTCGATGTTTTGGTTCCAAAAAAATATTTATTTTATCAAAATAATTTTCTAAATATTTAAATTTTTTCTTTTAAAATAGAATAGACAATTATTGTAAAATGCAGTGTTTTCTTACAATAATAGTTTTTGAACCCTTATAAAAATTTCATTTGAGATCATAAAAAATATATTATAATTTATATTTAATAAAAAATTAATTAAAATTAATATTTTATTAAAATATAAATTTTTTTAATAAAAACTAATTCATCAAAATAAATGTGTTTAGTAAAATTACAAGTTACCCAAAAATACAATTTGTGTTTATCATATCAAAATCAAAATCATTTATAATGTAACAACAATAAAAAGTAAATATTATAACTATTCTTTTGAAAATACAATATACATAGTCATATTTTTAGGGCCTTTTTAGATACATATTTATTTCAATATCAAATAAACAAAGGGTAATGTGTGTGATGGTGAGATTTTTTTGAGGTGGTTCATTGTACATGGTTTGGGTCATGATATCAATGATCTTAAAATTCTCCAAAGTGTAGACTCTTTTAGAAAATAACAGATTCGATCATTCATTATAGTAACACTATAAAAGATATTCACAAGAATATACTCATATGTGTTTTTCTCAAAAGGAATTGTGACATAATATATAGTGTAAACTACTATTTTGGGTATTCTAGATCCAAGAAAATTTCATGATATAATATAGAAATTCAAATTCAAATTGTCTCGCGGAGTCATAACATCTATTAAGAATAGGAGTGATTCTCTCCATTTAATATGGTTGATCAAAATGGTCCTTTGAATCAATAGTAGAGTAGTTTTCAATCAGTCCATAATAAATTCAAGATCGCTGCACGAATATCAGATTATATCGCAGCTTTAAAACTCTACTGTTTAATAGTCAAAAATAGGGTTTAACTTTGTAGCATAAGGTTACATTATGTAATGTAGGGTTCCTTTGAATAGCATAGGGATCCTACCAATGTATGGTTCCTTAACCATAATTTCATATGTATGTAACATGAGGATAAAAAGTAACATAGGGATGAGAATCTAAATGTTCATTCTTTTAGTGTAAGATTCATTCCAAACATAGGGTTGATTATCCATATGTTCAATATCCTGAACGTATGGTGTGAACAATGATTCCATAATTTATCATTAGGTTGATATACCATACTTTTATTGTTTTCTGGACACAGGGTTGTTGATCTATACATTTAAAATTCAGCATAGGGTTTTTGATCCATACATTCATTCGCCGAACATAGGGTTTGAACATTGTTTCCAAAACACATCCATTAATGTTAAATTCTATAAAAAAAGATATATATAATTATGATATATAATTTCCAAAAACATACTTAAATAAAATTTATTAGAAGAAAACAAGGGTATTTGTGAGTATCAAAATTATCATATAACATAGAGTATTTTTGAGACAATATATACCCAACAATCTCCCCCTTTTATATGATCACAAAACCCATAAAGTAATATAAAGAAAATATATGTTTTTTAAACACTAATAAAAAAGTTGTGAAAATTTTATTTCTATTTCACATTATTATTTCGATGATATGAAATAGATACTTATAAATTGAGAATGTTTTACCTAAATTTCTCCCCCTTTTGTGATATCAAGAAAAACATACAAAAATTGATTAAAACACATTTAATTTTGCATAGAAAAATAAATGAATGTTATAGTCTACTGAGTAGAAATAAAACATGTGATATGATAGTGTAAATTTGAACATAAAAATAATAAAATAATAAAATTATATAAAACTCACAAATATTAAAGTAAAGTAAATTGAAATGAAGATCAAATGTTTACCAGGATAATGAGTAAATTGTACAATCATCTTAATAAATTTTTAAAAAGAAGGGATTGGTTTCGATTGGTATTCTTGATTATTTTATCCATTAGTAGAAGGTGGAGTTGGATAAGGAATGGTCTAAACAACACCATGAATATCAAGAAGTTTCAACCAAAGGCTCTAAAAATGATTGTTGAACACATCTGACCACTTTTGAAGCATCTTCTTTGAATCCCGACTGATCTTCAAAATTTCAACGAAATTTACCTTAACAAATTCATTAATTGTTTCATCAGATTGAATGAATGAAGTCATATTGTCTCTAACTTGATGAGTAAATGGCCCAAACAAGGATTCACTAGAGTTCAGCTGACCTATCAAACTTCATTTATTTTCTAGAAGAACATTTAAAGGAGTATTGTTACACTGAAGAGTATGTAGTCTATCATTGAAATTAGATAACATAGAAGTTATATCCTCAAATATTCTCATCATGTATAGAGGACTATGTTGAGAAAAGGTTGATGACTGGTGACTTGCTCTGATAGATTAAAAATCTCTTCTTAACCTCAAATTTAGCTTAGAAAAATCTAATTTTATTATAGATTCTTCCTTTAATGATTAAAATTCAGTATCCAACATTCTAATAAAATCTTCAAGGTCACCCACTGACACACGAGTTTCCAAAACTACTCTGACTTGTGTCTGAAGTGCCTCAAATTCATCGCTAGGAACTTTTGATCTTTATATCTCTTCAATTTTCTTTCCCTCAGTATCTAACTCTTGTCCTGGAATCAAATTCTATTCATTAACATGATTTTAGCATTGAAACATATCTTCAGTATCTTTTTATAATGAGTAAAATGACTCAATATGTTGAGTTCTGGTTTTTCCAAATCCTAATGATGCTAGACATGGCTCTTCCTCTGAAACATATATTCTTTATCTCAATGTAGATACTCCTATATCAACCGAATCAGTAATAACTAAATAAATATTTTTAAAGTAATCTAAATCAGAAAAAGGATTAACTACCCTGGATTGATCACCCCCTTGAGAACCTTAATCAATATTTGTACACCCCTTTTATAATTTTTTGTTAAAATCAATATTTCTGGGTGTTAACTGTTTCATTTATCATGAGAATTTTATTTCCGTAGTTCTGGTACCTGTAAATTCATTTTTGTTCCATAATATCCATCATATTAATAATTAAATAAATATCATATATATTTACTATATACATATTTAGAGCCTTCCATAAATGTTTGAGATTGAAAAATGTATGATGTTATTCATAGAGACAGTAGACTGTATGCAAGCCTGAACACTGTTTTCATTTTTTTATGGATGAAATGAAAGGAAGGTAAATATTAATTCCCAATTATAGGATCATTATTACACTATATTATATATATATATATATATATCAAATTCTTCATCATTACCGTCCAAGTAAAATATAAATGAAAAATGAATCACATCACTTCATGAGGGTGGTAGTCAACACAAACACATGACGACATTATCATTTACCAAAGGATTGAATGGTAAGTTGATAGATATGATATTGAAATTCCATAAGAATGATTATGTTATTGATATAATATATAAATTTTAATTCAATCATAATACCAACCCATAAAATATGGTGATGAAAACTGAATTTTATCACTACATGGAGATGGTAAGTTGTACGTATGTACGAGTGATAAATTCACTCTCATATAGTGGGAGAGATAGAGTATAATGGTGTTTTAATAATCATAATTAAATTAGTGAATATTTATGAAACTAAATTTATTTTAATGATAAATTTAATTGGTTTATATATGGTAAATATGACTTGAAAAGAATGTGATCTATTAAAAGGATTACCTCTTCATTGAAAGGACTCCTTTAGATCTACTCTAAAGGATTCTACGGTTAATCTTTTTGGAATAATATATCCTCTAAAATATGTTTAGGAATGTTGAAAAGTAAACTTTTTTAATTTTAGTGAGCTATAAGTGTCAAATTGGTTTGAAGAAGTGTGGGATTTGGTGCCCTTATATAATTAAGGTGAGGGGTACTTTTGGAATTTCTCAAAAGATCAAATTATAATAAATTCATTCTCAAGAAGAATGATTAAAAATGTATATGTATTAAAATATAAGTTAGTGTATGGTTTTAATTCCATAAACCAATATAATTTAGATATGTTTTGGAGTAATTTTAAGCCTTATCATTTTGATTAACCCTTAGTTGACCAATTTTAATTTTAACTATATTAATAGCATTTTCAATATTAATGGTATAATTTTTAACTTATAAGGTAAAAATAATTCCATATATAGAAAATTTATTAAATTTAGGAGAATATCAAATAAAAAATGCTTTATTTAATGATTTTAATGATTTTTAAATAATTTCAAAAAATATAATTTTTATAAAATATCATTGTTGTCAATTTTTCACTATTTATTTAATTTGATTTAAACTACATAAATAAAAAGTTGTAATTCAAATAAAATATTTAAAAATAATAATAATTTTCATATTGGAGTATAAAATTCATTTAACACTATAAATTACTCATAATATATTACTTCTTATATTTTTAGTATCATTTATGTTTTTTTTTCATTAATTGAATAAATATTGTTTTGGCATTGTGTAATAATTTAACGTAATTATATAATACCTCAAAAATAGAAATAAATTACCAAAATAAATATAATATCATTATTTAAAAAATTAATTTTAATATTCATTCACAACTTCTTCATGTCCCTATGTGAACATATAAATGATATTGAAAACTAAGAGAGTTTCATTTTGAAAATTTATTTCATTTAAATAATATATAAATCATTTTCATTGAAAAGTGTACATTAAATTTATAAATTTATATAATAGGGTAATAAAGGTAGAATTAAATTTATATAATAATATTAAGAATGAAACATTATTTCCTTATGAATTACTTTTAATCTAGATTAACCTAATTAACCCTTTATTAAGGTGAAATTTTTTACAATGGTTAGTATTCATATTCACCAAAAATAAAATGGTCCTAAATACCATATTTTAATATCATAATTATAAATATGTAATTAATTTTATCTAATTCAATACCCATAAATTAAATAAATTAATTTTAAATTATTTGCACAAAATGTGACAAAAACTATTTTTAGAAGAAAAAAATTACATTTTAAGCATAAAACTAGATTTATCATTTTACAATGAATTATAAAAATATTATTTGGATATTAAAATATTTGATTGAATATATAATAAATTTTAATTTTATTAAAAAAATTAACTAATTCTATTTAATTTAATTTATTATGTCAAAAATAATTCTCACATAAAAACAGTTTTTCAAAAAAATTCATTTTTTATGTATAAAAATGGTTTTATACCAAATTAAAACCTAAATTCAATTAAAATGAAAATAATGGAATTTTAAAAAAAATTGAGAATTGTTTTTACATTTAATCCATTTTATAGAAAACGGTTACTTTTTACATGCTTGGAATGAAAAAACAGTATTCAATGAAAATAAGAATTTCCAAAATATTCATGGAAAAATCATACTTTTCAGAAAATTATCTAAAATCCATACTAATATAATTTTGGAATTCTAAAATAAAAAAAAATATTTGTTTTTGTTAAAAATAATTTTTAAATGTTTTAAAAAATTAAATATAATATTTTCTCACAAAATGCAATAAAAATCCTTTTGAACGTAGTCTATTTCTTAAGCATAATATTTTTTTTTATAAATTGAATGCTTATTTCCTAAGAGTTAATAAATAAATTTATATTGAGTATGATCATTTATATATATGTAATAAATTATTTAACTATATTCATACCATCCAATTTAATAGCTAGGTTATAATGGTCATATAATAATATTTTAATAATATATCGTGGTATGTTTAAACTCTGTGTTGCACATAACTCAAGTTATCGAAGAGAAAGTATTATTTAAAGAGAAAATATTTTTAAAATATTTGGGTGTTACATCCCCCCTTAATAAATTTCATCCTCACAATTTTAACTTGTTCTCGTTAATCAATAATTTTATATTTGAATGTTATATTGTTGAAAACCCACATTATAAAAACAGTTAATAAAACATACACTTAAAAGTGGGAAATGTTAGTAAAGAGGTCACAAAAAAAACTACATTTCTAAATTGGAGATTTTATTTGGTAGTGAAAACAATGACATATAAGAGAATAGTAATTCCTTAGTACTAATAGAGTGTGATAGAGAACATGATCAGGATAAACTTAACAACCAAAAAACCATGAATCTGTGTTGGGTTAAAAGACCATCAATTCATTAAAATTGGTGGTTATAGGAATGAATTATTATATTAAGATAATTTTCCTAAATTTGATAAATTATTTACCATATATAATAAAAAACTAATAAAATATACTTACTTGAAAAGTATATTTCATCCTTTAAACAATTTCTATCAAAATATAAGCTGTTACACTGACTAATTAGTATTCAAAAGAATTTTTTTACCAGAAGCACAAAAATCCACTTGTAATGGATCAAAAAATTATATCAAGGTATTCCTCATATCTTTATACATTATTGAAAACAAAAAATTGTTTTCACAAGGTAAGATAATTCCTAAAATGAATAAACCATCATATGAAGAAATTAATCATTAATCTCCAATTCCTTAATTACCTTCATAACCTCAACATTAAATAATTCTTCAATCTCAAAGTCTATATCTTACCCTTCAACAAAAATCATAAAAAAATTAATTTCATTCTTCCCAAATAATAATTCATGTTAAATAAACTTTTAAACCTAAGGGTTACAGATACCTCAACCTAAGAAAACATCTACCAAATATCATTAATCACCATTATAAATTACTATATAATCATGAAACATTGTGTACATAACGAAAATATCAAGAATAAAATTTAGATACTAACCTGAATGGTAATATTTTACTTGAACATAAATATCTTTGAAAATATTACCATGTAAATGAATCACTTTACAAACATAATGATTATATATATCCAACTATCTAATAGTCCATAATTAAGATAACATCAAATCAAATATCAAGATTAAAGGGTATTTTAACCTCTATATAGATTCAAAATCCCATCAAATTAAAAATTAAAAATGGGGTGTCAATTCCAATAAAATTACAATCATCCTTAAAATTATAAACCCATGATTATAACTATAACATTTAAGTGAACCTCACATGAAAATTTATTTGATTCCAAAATTTAACAAAATCATTAGTCCTCAAATAAGTTCAAAAACTATTAAATATATTACATTAATTAAAAAATGCAATGATAATCATCAAAGATAACCTAAACCACCTTTTAATTAGATAATAAATTCCATAGTCACCAATACTATCAATTTCAAAAATCTCTTTATCCCTAATTAACATTATTCTCTAAAATTGGAAAAAATACCATGGTCCATATTTACCTTAATCATGTGTTATCCAAAAAATATAACTTTACCACTAAATCAATTTTCTTGGTTATTTGTGTCATTCATGATATGTTTTCAATTTCATAAATAACATCTACTATGGAACAATACTTAGATGTTTCATGATTTTATAATTAGAATATCATTATAATAACAATTATATAACATTACTCCTGAATCCAAATTCATAAAAAAATCAATCATCCCACATCCTTATTAAACTACAAACTAGGATTCATCATCTTATTATTCAATAATTATTTCCGAAAATATTAGTTATGAATCATGTTGTAAGACTAATCAACATCAATTTAATAATGCTTATTAATTTTAACAAAATAATTTTTATTAAAAAATACCACACCTTTTAAACATCATTCATAGTCTCTTTATCTTCATTGGTAAAACCATTACTAATACAAAATTGATGATTTTATTTTAGAGCTTTCCCTCTAGGAAATTTATTTTTATAATGATCATATCTTCCATATTTAAAACATTAATTTGTTGAGGATACCTTAGGGATACCATTATTCCCATACACTACATTAATCGATATTTTCATTTTACCTCAACAATTACTTTCTTTGTGTCCATATTTTTATTACTCAAAACATCTTCTCATTCGAATGAGAAATTCACATGAATACTTCTTCCCACATTCTTAACATGTTAGATGTTGAATCTTCTTTCCTCTACAGCCCTTATGAAACTCTATATTTCTCTTATTAGGTGTGTCAGGAAACTCACCAAATTTGAGAATGTTAATCATATAATGAGATATATTATTAGGAATAATCACATGATTATTCATTGAATCTCTTATTTAAATATGTTTCTTAAAACTAAAGTCATTCTATTGACCTTTAAATTCAATATTAACTTGAATCTTTCAGGTTCGATCCATTGAATAAAACCAAAAAACATTTCGTGAGAAATAATAATCATAATGGAAAAACAAATAATCATGAAAAAAAAATTTTATGTTTGTATAAATCATGGCACCTACTTTTTAATAGATGAGACCTTAGGTTTTACATAGGTTATCTATGATAATTACCAAAACATTATGATGTTATCCAATACATATAATTATCCATAGGGTTATTACTGATGTTTTATCATCCTAGTTTTCAAAGGTTGACTAAAACTTCATGGGATAAAAACTATCTTGTATGAACCTAAGTTTTTAGAATAGGTCAAAATCCCGACCCTGTTTGATTTTATTTTACATCTTTCTGAGAAAACTAAGAAAATCTGGGAAGTTCTAGAAATTTATATACTACACACCGTGTACACTAAAGTACACACTGTGTATGGGTTAGGCATGTACCGACCGTGTGCTCTCTAATTACATGTTGTGTGATGACCCTCTAAGAATTTCCTACTACACAGCATGTAGAGCTGCTCGACACGCCGTTTATCCTACTTTTTGCGTACCGGCTGAGTTCTAGCCGTGTGTCGACCCGTGTGGCCCATCCAAGCCATGTGCTTACCTCCTCTTAAGTCGGAGTATGGATAAGGCCACTACATGACGTGTAGTCCTTAATACACACCGTGTAAATTTATTTTTATTCTCTTAAAGGAATGTGTGTCGCGTCTAATTTTGAGAAATTCCTTTTTCTTCCCTAACTACAGAACATGTTCGTTCTGAAATCCCCAATTATATAACTTGTCCTAGAATCTTCAACAAGAGTCCATTCTTCAATCCTTTGGTGGATGTGGGATCACAATAGCAAGGCTACACCCACGCACCATATTCTATTTTTGATCATTTTCCTCACACGTCGCAGTTTCTATCTAAATGGAATTACCAGGATTTGATGGAAACGTAGATTTACACGGATCATCGTCTAATTGGAGCTCGATATCAGACGTGGTTACGTCTACGAGTCTCAGGTAGGTGGTGCAAACCTCTTTTTTTCACAGTATTTTGGGTGGTGCAACCTTCAGCACGTTTTCATGTATTTGATCGTGACACATTTTTTACCTTCTATTTCCTATTTAATCTTTTATTTGACCTATTTGATACCTTTGGGTATGCCTTGTTACCTGTTTTTCTTGATCAGGGTCGGGCGAGTATTCTTTGCTCATTAAGGTATTTTGGCTGGGGGATGGAAAAATGGTTATAATTGAATTGTAGTATTTTAAACTGTTGATTTTAGTTTATTAAACCTTGATATGAATAATTATAGGCTTTAAAGTCCTCAGTTATGGTATGGGAAAACACATGGTTAGTGCATTTCAACTGTTTAGTTTATTTTTCCTGTTTAAAATTAATTATTTTGATTTTTTATATAATTGATGAATTTCATATACTGGAACCCTTGCAGTTGTGTTGCGCGTGGACCAAATATTCTTGAGTGTTGCTGATCACAGGATGGGTTGGCCTGGTTTACATTGGGTAGTCATGACCATGAGATTGGGAATCATAGATGTGGGCTAGAGGTTGGGTGACTGTCAGGTTGGGCATGGCCTGAGTTACTTAGATGGTGAGGCCATCGGACTTAAGCGACATGGTCGCAGGGACACGAGGTGTCAGAGGTGTTCTGTCTTGGGTACTAATTTGGTGATTACCGCTCACCCGGAACATTGAGTAGTGTGCACACAGAGAGACTCTGTGATTTGGTGGTTTTGACCACTCGTGTGGGTAGATATCACTATTAGTTTTGGTTTAGGTACTATTGGTTTGGGGGTACTTTCCATAGGACACCACATGGAAGGTGAGGAGACTTCAAGGGATAGTGTTGAGGTTATCGATTAGGGAGTATAGGCTCGTCATTATTTGAGGGGAGACATCATTGTCCCTCCAGTTACTATTTGAGGAAAGACATCATTGTTCCTCCGAGTTACTACTTCATGGTCGTGCCCTCGGGACGTTGTTACTTGAGACTTGTGGTGTCATGGGGAACATGGTGCCGTGTTACATGGTAGAGATTCTGGCATTGGCTAAAGTAGGTGACACTCTATGGTGGATATTGAGTACCAGCAAAGTTTGTGTTTGTTTATGTGCATTATACTATTTACTATTTTCCTTATAACTATATTCCTACTTAAAATCTTATATTAGGTATGAACCGTTGGGTGGTATCCTACTAAGATTCATCTCACACCCTTCACGGGCCCTTCGGGATGCGTGTAGACTTTATGGATTTATGTGCAAGAAAGTGATCAGCTTCAAGAGATGGACTGCATTAGTTATTTCATGGATATGGTATGAACATTGAGGTCTCACCTAGATAAAGTTTACATTGTTTTTTCTTCCTTCCTGTATCAGCATGCTTACTTGTTTTGAAGCCACATTTGGTTATCCATTGGCTCCACTTTACATATGGATATGTATGACCTTCTTTTGATGCATGTTTTTTTGTTCAGTATTATTTAAAAGAGATCAGTATGCTGTTGTGTTTACTTTTCGCTATCGTTGTTTATATTTATTACTTCTGAAATTTATCGATATTGAACATGCTTCTGCTCTATGGGTCTGGTTCGAGTATGCTGAGTTGTCTATTCGGCTGCATATTTATTATTACACTCAGAATAGTACCATTATTATCCTCTGAGAGGGTATAACCTCCTCATTATACCTATAAGACCCTCGCTGCTAGTTGGAATCCTTTGGAATTCAGGGAGGTGCACCTAAGGTAGTAACACCCGACCGTTTAGCATTGTTCGGGTGGTTGTTCGCGTCCAGGTCATTAAAAAGTGGTATCGGTGGAGTTCTTTATAGGGATTTAGTAGTAGTGTTTTGTTGGCTACTAATGAGATTTATGATTCTCTCTTTATTTCTGCTGGTTTTCATATTTGGGATATGGTAGACTGGAGATAGGTTGTGAGTGGAACTATGTTTACAGCTTGTTCTTGGGTTCCTGTAACCCCAGGTATGAGGGATGGACATAGTTTCCATGGGTGGGAATTTCTGGTTTCTTTTGCTCAGATTACAGTTTATATGATTTCCCCCCTCGGTGGCTCACTTGGTGTGTGATATTATTGATTGTGTTATGTGATCCTAGACTCAGTACGATAAGGGATAATTGGACCTTGGTGTTGTATGAGGTTGTTGGTTTTGATTTTGATAAGAACATTTTATGGGTATTTCAATTTCATAACTGCATATATGCTTTGGGAAGTGAGAATGCCATGTGAATAATATCAAATTTCCATACTTTGTATGAATTGAAATATGAATATGTGAAATTCCTGATAAAATTTCTTATTGATTGCAATGTTTTCTGACATGCTTTATATATTTTTATAATTTTCATACAGTAGGGTATTTGGGTCTGGCTCTTATAAGAGAAATATGGACCTATAGTTGATGTGATTTTGATCACCAGGATTGGGCGACTTGGTCGTCGGTTTGAGGCAACATTGGTTGTTAGGACGGGAATGGCCTGAGGTTCTTTTGATACATGGCTCTATTGAGGGCGGATAAAGAGGCCATGAGGCCGGGATGCCATTGGAATGGGTTGAAATTGGAATGAGTATGGGTAGTTGTTTTATGCTGCCTCTTTTCTGCTTTCCTTATCTGTTCATAATATATGTTGTGATATATATATGGATTGTCTGACCATTAATGGTATTCAGTAGGTTCCTTTTTGTTGACTTAGTTGAAGCACCAGGAGGGAGATGATACAGTGCCGCAGGAGCAGGATCAGGTTCAGGATCTGGTGCAGGTAGAGCGTGTGTTGTAGGTACAGGCTCAGGGACATGAACAGGTCCAGGATCCAATGTAGGCAGGACGATAGCCAGGTTTGGTAGCATTCAGACCATGGCTCGACCAGCAGCTCCAAGCTATCCTGATACTTGTCTTGTAGGGGATTGATAGAGGTGTGCAGGGTAAAGAGTCGTCTATGGCATATCTGATGTGGGAGTTCTAGTCACAACACCCACCACCTTTTCAGGGTTAGGGTGATCCACAACCAGCTGAGATCTAGATAGAGAGCATGTGAATGATCTTCAAGCATCTCGAGATGCCTCCAGGGAAGATGGTTAAGCTGGCGACGTACATGTGTGAGGACCAGAAAAGCGCTCATGGGATGTGCAGGATTAGGCTTATAGGCATGAGGGACTAGTGTCGACATCGAAAAGTGCTCACGGGCTTAGGAAGGTTCGGACGCGACAATGTGAACCCATATTTGGAACTGGAGATCCATTCCGGCGTTCCCGGAGGGGCGGGGTAAAAAAATATGGATCCACGAGAAAAAAATATGTCTCGCCTGGAAAACATTGAGATTCGTGAGTGTTTTCCATGCAGGCGCGGATCTATTTACCGCCCCCAGTACACGCGGTTGATCTCCATGCTGTCGACATCCGGTCGCTCAATACATCGCGCCGAAGTGTTTTTCGTGTGGACCCGTGATCCCGAGCTCCTATAAATAGAAGGTCTCCCCTTCAACTTCATTTCGAAGAATCTAAATAGTCTCTACCGCATGAAATTCCTTTCTCGTGCGTGAAAAAAATGGCTTTTAGGTGGTAAATATTTCGTTCCAGATCTCCCAGGGGTCTGACATTGCATGCGACCCCTCAGGCTTGATCTTTTTCAAATTCCACTTGATCCCCTTCCCCCGTGCACAATACCATCAAAATGCGCGCAAATAGTGTAAAAACCTGGTTCTTATTTTTGAGATATGGGGTTATTATTTTCTTTTTCCTTAATTTTTTTTTGAGAAAATATTGAAGATGGGGATAAGTCCCAAATTTTGTGGGTACACACTAAGTACTTTTCCACATTCCATGTACTTTGGTCATGTGGGATGAGTACAAAGAGCATGTAGGCCTATCGACGATGAAGGGTGTAAAACCTGACTACACACCGTGTACTTAGTATTTACACGCCGTGTAATTAGTCAGCAGGAGAATAGTAAGGCAGTGGAAGTCGCCACGAACAGAGTGAAATTACATTCCGTGTACACAGGAATACACATCTTGTAATCATGTCGATGGATGAATAGTGCATCGGTGAAAATTAGCCTCTAGAGGAACAGTTAAAAAAGGGAAAGTGCACGCCTTGTACATGAGAGTAAACACCGTTCAGTTCGTTTTTTTTTGCTTAAAATAGGAAGTAGCCTCCTCATTATGAAGAGGAGTTTGTGGACTTGTTTGGAGCTCGGAAGGAGAGGATGGATGTTGGAGGAGCTCCCGACCACACACCGAGAATCTGATTCTTTCGCTGTTGATCACATTTGAACCACACGGGTGAGTTCTTCCTTCTCCTTAAGCCATTATTACCAATTCTTTTCCGAGGGGATGTTACTTGAGTTTGAAAGGGAAATCTTTTATCCCAGAACTATGTCATTCATGGACATTTCGGGAGGTGCCTTTCATGTATATTAATCGGTGGAGATCAAGGTAGGTGGTCTATTGTTTAATTCCAACTGTTGAGTGTTTTTGTGTACCATTGTGCTACGCGCCCATGTCTAGGTTGTCTAATGATAGAGGCCTTGGCTATTTAGATATCTAGAACTGCATAGAAAATCTAATGATAAATACAAAATATTTATTGGGATCATTTCTTGGATCTAGGTCCACCTCGTGGGTGTGTTCCCCCTTTTTAGCTGTTTGGTCAAGATATTTGAGAGTATTCCATGTCTATAACTTTTTATAAGCTTTCATGAGAGTAATATAAATGTATTTCGTGCTATGTGTTGGTCTTGGCCCGATTTATTGCTTATCCATAGGGATGTTTTGTGTTTAGCCTGTGGGCAGTGTTCGTTTAGCCTGCAGGAAACTTTTCTCACGCATGTGGGCAGTAGTTTCTGTGCTTGTGGGTGACACATTGTACGCATGTAGGAAATATTTGTTATGCCTGTGGGAAATCACCTGCGGGTTTCGATTCTGATTACCATAGGTTAAGGATTTTCATGTCTACAGACAATGTTTACTTTGTGTATTCACTGGGGTGATTTTCTTTGGTTATACCTGCCAAGATAAAACACAAACTTGGAATTGTTAAATGAATATTCAAATGGAAATGAAACTGGTAGTGATAGTTACTTTTTAATACTAACTGGTTTACTGCATTTTATTACAGCACACTATTGTTGCACATTTTCCCTGATAGTTGGGCATATTCTTTTTGTGGTTGCCTACTAGGATTTATTTCTCAAACCCTGTTTGGGTCATGTCTTGGGCCCAAATAGATTATATTGTCGCAGGTGTATAAAATGGAAAGGGTCCCTATACAGGTTCTTGATTGTTGTACAGCATTAGGAGAACATGGGACCAATCTTAGGCCTGTGATGCTGATAAGTTCCTGATGCGCGTTTTTGTTTTACTTTTCTATATTTTTTCCTTGTACTGTATTGTTTCTGATTGTAGTGTATTCTGTTTTGGCTGCTTTCTTAGTTATAGGGACATATTGCATCATTATATATGAGTACTGGTTAAATTCTTCTTCAGTATCGTTGTCCTTTCAGCTTAGTATTGTTTACTTCTTCCAAACTTTTGTATATTTATATTTTCTCCGCTGCACTACACATTGACAAATGAGGGCATAGTTTCCCCACTATCATACATGGGCCCTCACTGCTGATTGGTAGCCTCTGGTGTTTGGTGAAATGCGCATGAGGTCATGTGACAAACCGGGTTCAGGGCACCCATTAAGTGGCACCCGAATCCGGTACGTTACAAAGTGGTATCAAAGGATATTTTATTTTCTCTAAGTTATTTTATCATTTGGTGATGATGGAAGCTATTTTGTTAAGGGGTTTGGTAATAACTGTACCCAAGAGTTGGTAACCCGTGTACAGGTAAGGACCGGATTGCCTCAAATTAAATTGTGATTTTCTATTTAAGATTATTACAATTGATTTTATTTTCACTTTTGGGTGGCACACATGTTGTGTGTTGTTTATATTTTTATAACTAGGTTCTATTTAGTTTCAATTCGATGAGATGAGGGTATTCCATCTCATTCATCATTTAGGAACATGTAAGAATCACATGCCATGCATAGTTTCTATGCCATATAGGTGCATTAGAAATTTCATGTTGTTGTGATAGATGTTGTTCTAGAAAAGGCATGTTGTTGTGATAGATGCCTTGGTAAAATACCTACTATTTGATAGGGTACTGTTATGTGAGGTTTTGTAGAATGAACACAAAACTTTGGTTTTTGATGAGTATGAGACCTCATTGACTGTAATTTGGAGAATCATTGAGTTTTTACCTTTTTTGTAACATGTAGAAGATGTAAATCTTTGATTCAAGGGAGTATGGTTCCTCATGGATCAGAATTTGGCACTTAGGTGTTGGTTTCAGTGTTTTTTTGGGCTCCAGAGTAGTTTCTGAGGCTTACTGTCCGAAAAAACAAAGAATATACACCATATAGTTTTGATTACATACTGTTTAATCATCTTTTCGGAAAGAAGTGAAAAAAAATTAGTACACGTCGTGTACCAAAAGTACACGTCATGTAGTTTCTACCCGTGTCATAGGCCATGTAGGAAAAAACAGGGGATATGGATACTTGAAGGAACACGTCATGTTGTTATTATACATGTTGTGTTGTATAGACCCTCTTTCCTCTGTGTAACTAACAACACGGGTGGAGAAATCTGAGCTTATACATGATGTTAAATGAAGAACACGTCGTGTCATTTGACGTGGGGATCCAGCCGTGTAGCTATCAAACACGGGTCAGTGTTACCTCTTCTTGAAACACGTGGTGTACTTGAGGGACACACCGTGTATGTAGAGACCCAAAGTTTGATGTACATGGACATTATATTACTTTTTAGGTATACATAATACATAACAAAAACATACACACAAGGACTGTAATAGTTTAGTGTCTTTGGATACTCGGAACGTAATCTTATAATCGTGGTGACAGATCTTCAACATCTCCATAAAGATCTTCCCCTTTTGTTTTCTTACCTAAAACCATTCATTATATCCTGGGAAAAAGAAAACATAAAAAGGATGAGCTCGAATTCTCACTAAGGGTAAGCATGGATAAAATAAAACAAATCATATACATTTGAACTTAAAAACATTAACATAATGTTTAAACATCAAAATCTTGAGCAATGACATAAAACATGTCATTACATAAGGCATATATCATAAATAAACATTAATCATGATAAAATACAATGGGAATAAAACATGTGATTGTGGAAACCATTAATCACATGGTATGATTTTCATAGTAGCCAAGGTATTACTGCCAAGACCATCTTAGTGGACAAAGTCCCTTTCGAAATCGAGTTCACTTCTCATTTCTGGCCTGTAACACTGAACTGGATTAACATACCATTACATCCATGTCTATATCATGAGATTTAAATCTTTAACCAATGCATTATATAGAGATATTGGTCCCACCCATCTCATAATCAAATCATTCTTACTTGTGCCACAAAATAAAATTATAACATTCATCATAACCCAAAGAATAAAATGGGTCTCATAAAAATCATCCCATCATAAAATAATCTATATAAAACAAATGGATATAATTTCATCATAAGAAAAGTGAAACAATGTTAATAATAGATAAATTATACTTGAAGCATACAGATATGAAATAATGTCATCTTAGAGGGAAAATGGTTTAGATAAAACACTTGAAATCAATTCTTGAGGAAAATATCCTTTCTTATTAAAAATCATTTTCTTTTCCCAAAATGTCATGCAATTGTAAAAGAAAATGATTTTGTTGAAAATAGTCATGAATTCTTTTGGGGGAAGCTTCATGAAAATAAGGCTTTATACAACTGTAAAAATCCTTTCATGCCGTATAAGTTAAAAAAAACATTCTCCTCGTACTTTTGTCGAAAAAGTCAAAAAGTACCTCGTATGGTAAACAAAAGAAAGATTCCTTCCAAACATTGTGGTGGAAGTCATAAAAAGGTAAAAATGACTTTAAACATACATGGAATAATACTAAACATTTTATGAAAACATTTTTAGAAAACAAGGACATGGAAGATAAACATAACCATAGTAAATACTTACGAATAAACAATCTTGGATAAGAAAAGAGATTAGAATAATTATCCCTTACCTTTGGTCCGATATGCTTCGTACGTATCCGAACCACCTGTATAATGATTTAAATAATGTCATTGAATTATTACAGAATCATATTCATTGTTATGATATCATATATGGTCCACTTATGACTTTATATTACCCGTTATTTTGTAAATTTCATGTCAAAGCAGCTTTTTGGGTAAAACGTTTTATTAATCGTACGTGTTTGGCATTATTGTTCTTGATATTATTACTACTTATATCATGATTTAATTACTCCCAGAATGTAAATCATGATATATATATCATATATTCAGTATACATAAATATATATAATATATAGATAAATGAAATGAAATGCACCGTTTATAGAGACGGTAGGTCGTACGTACGCATGAATGCTATTTTCTTTTCCTTATTGACTTGAATGAAAGTAAGTAGATGAAATATATATATATATATGTATGTATGTATAAATAAATAAAGTAGCTTAATTATGTCATATATTTCATTATTATTCATTATATATACTTTGTAATCATCTTTGAATGTTTAATCATGGAATCATGGAAAATGAATCTCATCGTGTTCGTGGAGATGGTATTTCATACGTACGCACGAGCGATGATATCATTTCCTTGATCGTGGAATTGTATTGGAGTGTATGTATACTATTTCATAATCAATACCACTTTACAATAATCATATATAGTTATTTATTTTCACCATTATACCCATCAAAGTAAGGTGGTGGTGGAAAATAGATTACACCACGGCGTGGAGACGATATTCCGTACGTACGCACGCGCGTTGATTTCATTTTCTATAGGATGGATAGATGGTCAAATAGGGTTGTTTAATACTTATAATAACATATCCTCATATGAGTTATACTGATGTTATTACTTCATAATGAAACAACTAATGAAGAAGAAGTGGAAGAAGAAATAAATTTGAAAGAATCGGTAACAGACATTACCTCTTCTTTAAAGCGCCTCTTTGAGACCTCCTTTTAGAACACTAAAATTGGTCTTTGAAGAAAACCAGGACCTATAGGATGTTTCTATGGAAGTTGAGAAAAGAATTTGGCAGGGTTTGGCCAAGCATGAAGGTTCAATGTGGTGTGAGGAAGAGAGGGAAGATGTGCCCTTTTATAAGGTTGGAGAGGGGCACCTTAGGAAAAACTAAAAATATTATTTTATTATAAAGTCATATTTTGTTTTTAATAGCTCCAAATTGATTTATTTCGAAGCTAAGGTTGGGATGGATCGAAATCCTCTCATAGAATATAATTTATACAAATTTAGGGTTCTATTTTAACATTATCGTTTTCATTTAACTTTAAGTTAGATAATTTAACTTTTATCGTGTCTTCTTGTTTTCTTACACTATAAAGTTAATAAACATACTATAACAAGCCAAACGATCCCCAAGTTGTTTATTATTAATATAGATAACCTTATATAAGTCCTTTGGCCTAAAATTATATTTTTAGGAATAAAAGAACAATTAATAATATAATATTTGTTTTAAAAACTATTTTATGTCAATTTTGAAACTATTTGGTAATTGATTTTTTTGAAACTCATAACAGAACTATTAGTGAGAAAAAAGTTACTTAAGTCAATAATAACATGTCATATTAACATATAACTATATTATATTTCATAAAAAGTCTCAAATTACATTTATTTGGGTATTTATAACATCAATTATTTCAATATTTCATTGATAATATAATTACCGCATCATCATTTTGTCATAAATAAATTAAATTATTTAAAGTCTAAATATTACAAATAAAATACCATTATGTTGGAAATTGTTTTATCTTTCTAATTAATATTTATAGTCTAATTTATCTTATGTATAACCCTATATTAAAAATGTTTTAGTTATTAAACATTGATTTTAACTATTTCAACTATTCTTTAAATAAAATAATATTAAATGTCCTAATCTAATCCAAGTGGACCTAAAGGGTAATATGTTATCCCTAATGTTGTTTTTGGTCGAATTACACTTATCCAATAGAATAAAGAAATGTGTTAGGGTAATAATAATATCATTTTTATCCTTAATTACCCTTTTTACTTTTAACTGTGGTAAATAAAAGAAAAAAAGTTACTATTCACCAAAAATTATTTTCATCTCATTGAACCACATTTTACTTACTGACATCAATTGTGTCTCTCGAAATTTTGAAATTCCACTCACAGAAGCGTTAAAATTAAGTTTTATGTAAATTTGCAAATTTTCCTAGGAGGTGGGTAAAAGACGGTGAAAACATCAATAAAATTTTTATATATATAAAATTATTATAAAATGACTCCAATGAATTGCATTGAAAATATATAAGTATTATGTATCAACTATTACCTAAAATAAATTTAAATAAATTAAATAATTATTTAAATAAAAAGTCGGGTTTTAAATAGTAACCCAGTGTTTCACTATTCCTCAAAAATTGAAAGTTTTCAGAAAAATACCAAAATTTCACCCTAGGATAATTTCAATATTCCAAATCCAAAAATGAAGTCCATTTTGAAAGATAAAATTTATAAAATTTCATAAATTGGGTATTACTATTTATAACGGATAGTTTATATAACATATCGTTGTTTAGCGAAACTCGGTATTGCGTACAACACACGCTATCGTGGAAGGTCGTGATTGCGTGTAATGCAAGCCAAGTCAGGGATGCGTGTTGTGCAAGCTATTTTTGGTGTATCGTAAAACACAACACATTAATTAAATTAAAAAGAATATTTTTCATAAAATCTCGGGGTGTTACACTCTACCCTCTTTAAAATGAATTTCGCCCTCGAAATTCGTCGGGGTTATAAATGGTTTACTACTCGAAAGTTTCATTTATAGAAACACACATAGTAAGAAGGAATACCAAAACAAGGCTTTATAAACTAATGTATGAAACGTAATGGTTACCCAAATTAACTAATCACTAGGTTTCCACATAGGAGAACATAGGTGAAAATATGGATATGGAAGAGAAATCTAACCGTCATGTTCTGATGGAGAGTGGTAGAGAACATGACTATGAAAACGCCAACAATCACAAATCCATAAATTTGTGATGATCTAGGGTACCATCTGATTCATCGGATATAAGGGCACTAGGACAACATTTTTGGTTTTCAAGATCATTTCCCTAAAGTTGAAGAATTTGAATTAGAATAAATACTTACCTTAATTTGGTATAATCTCACCATTGTTCGTGATTTGAACAATTTCCACTTCATCTCTTAATGAAATGAAGTTGAATTTGTTATTTGTGAAGTGTTAACAGATCATGTGATAGAATGATGGGTCATTCCATCTATTTCAAACAAAAGGTTAGAAAAAGTTCTCAAATATACATAAGTCCATCTATGGTGAGGTTAATCATATATGATTCCAAAAATGATCTTATACTTCATATATCATACCGCTTAATAAAACTAGTTTCTACTAACCAGGGACTTCCTGTAGGCCAGTGGTATGCGATAAAGGCCAGTCGCACTTCTGTTTTGGGTTCGATTGCCACAGCCTTGTCCGAAACGATGGGTTGTCGCCCATCCTGTAGGTTTTCCTTTTTCTAAAACTACATTACTATAAAATCACGTCAATAATATAGATAAAACTCATATCATTAATCAATACTAACTTATGTCCAACATAATCCATTCCAATCATTAGGCTTATCCATAATACTGCATTCCACTCTCATATTATAGTGAAAATGATTACCAGAGATTTCATATAACAAGCATGATAATACCATCATTGCCCCCATATATCATAAGATATGTCTTGGTGGTCACATTCCAAAAATTCGAAGGCCTTAATCATGTATTCTCTTGAAAAATGAATACCCATTGAATCTTAAGGAAAACATGAGTGCTGTCAAAAGTTAACTCTTTCCACATAACAAAACCCCAAAATTCTATATACTCAATACCATGATATAACTATTTCCTTATATCAATCATGAGCTCATGAATACTGTAAAACATTTCATTTTCTCCTTGTCCCTTCATTATGTTCATATCATCTTCTTTCCAAAAATATCTCAATCACTTTCCATGGTTACAGGTACTATAAAATCATTGAAAACTACAATATACCAATACATAAATATTCTAATATTCCACGATACTATATACAAAATTATTTTTGAATCCTATTACATAAACACTTAATCATTCCACCACATTGTTTTCATAATCAACATCGACAATAGTGATCGCATGTGACTTCCCTTTTTCCTTTTCTTGAAGTGGTTTCTCATGTCGATCATCATTAACCCTTGGATTAGGGAAATGATTAGCATAATTCCCCATTTCATTTCACTTGAAGTATTGAAGTGTTGGTGGTGCGTTCTCTGCGGTCTTTTCTTTATTCACATCATTAGCCACCCTTTTTCAATTACTTCGACACTCAGATGCTCTATGACCTTATTTTCCACACTTAAAACATTTTCTATTCCCTTTAAGACAATCTCCACCATGATTATTTCAACACTTTGAGCATAAGGAAACATTCATCTTCTTTTCATCATTATTTTGAGATTTCTCCTTGAACTCCATCTTTCGTTTCTTGTCAAAACCATGAGATGGATATGTAAAACCAACTTCCATTTCTACCTTGATAGCACAACACACAATTTCTTCATAGTTACTGAAGTCACTTATAGCTAATGCCCTACGATGATTTGGTTTTAAGCCACTGAAGAATTGATCAATTTTACTTTTAGGTTGGATGATAAAGCCAGATGCATACCTTGCAAGCCTTGTAAAATTCACTTCGTATATACCAACAGATTCATCATCCTTTTGCTTTAGTTTAAGAAACTCGTTCTCTATATCTGTTTGAATAATACGATGGAAGTACTTATTGAAACATAAGTTCTTGAACTCATCCCATTCAATGGACTGAATTTCATCTCTTGGCCTCGTATTCTTGATATGATTCCACCATTGATCAGCTTCACCTTCCAAACGATATACTACTAAGATGACTTTATCATGTTCAGAACATTGAAGAACTGAAAATATCTTTTCAGTGGTACTGATCCATTGTTCAGCAACAAGTGGATCAGAAGACCCACTGAAATAAGGTGGACGTTTCCTCACGAAGGACTCAATAGAATATTGTTCCCTTCTTTGCTCATTTGGAAGTCCAGAATGATTCATAGCTTGTGTAAGTATAGAAATAAGATTTTTCACTCGATATCCCATAACATTTGTTTGTTCAGGAGGACAATCATGGCATTTTCCATTACATTGATCAACACGGTTCCTTTGGGTTCCAGCCATCGTCTAAAACCCAAAAATAATAGTGTGAGAGGAAAAAATCATGCTAGGGAAAACAACATAATAAATGGGGATTACCTTCAATATCTAACATCCTAGGTTTAAATCTATGATCGTTACCATAATTCTAGGACTATAACCTTTACATATACTTAACCTTAGGTACATCCCAAGACATTCCTTAGAAATATCTCTAGGAATCTCACTAAAGTTCTCGCATCCTAGTTTCCAAAGGTTGACTAAACCTTTCCTCTGATACCAAATGTAGAGACCCAAAGCTTGACGTATATGGACATTATATTACTTTTCCGGAATACTTAATACATAACAATAACAGACACACAAGGACCGTAATAGTTTAGTGTCTTTGTAAACTCATAACACAATCTTCTAATCGTGGTAAAAGATCTTCAACATCTCCCATAAAGATCGTCCCCTTTTGTTTTCGTACCTAAAACCATTGTTTATATCCTAGGAAAAAGAAAACATATAAAGGGTGAGCTCAAATGCTCAGTAAGGGTATGAATGGATAAAATTAAACAAATCATATACATTTGAACTTAAAAACATAAACATAATGTTTAAACATCAAAATCTTGAGCAATGACATAAAACATGGAAGTACATAAGGCATAGATCATAAATAAACATTAATCAGGATAAAATAGCATGGGAATAAAACATGTGATTGTGGAAACCATTAAGCACATGATATGATTTCCATAGTAGCCAAGGCATTGCTTCCAAGACCATCTTAGTGGAAAAAGTCCCTTTCTGTATCGAGTTCACTCCTCGTTTTAGTCTTGTAACACTGAACCAGATTAACATACCATTCTAGACATGTCTATCTATTGAGATATAAATATTTACCCAATGCATTGGATGGAGATATAGGTCCCACCCATCTCATAATGAAATCATTCTTACTTGTGCCACAAAATATACTTATAAAATTCATCATAACCCAAAGAATAAAATGGGTCTCATAAACATCATCCCATCATAACATAATCCATATAAAACAAATGGATATCATTTCATCATAAGAAAAGTGAAACCATGCGAATCATAGATAAATTATACTTGAAACATACACATATGAAATAATTTTTCTTAGATGAAAAATTATTTTCATAAAACACTTGAAATAAATTCTTGAGGAAAATATCCTTTCTTATTCAAAATCATTTTCTTTTCACAAAATGTCATGCAATTGTAAAAGAAAAGGATTTTGTTGAAAATAGTCATGAAATATTTTTGAGGAAGCCTCATGAAAATAAAGCTTTATCAAACCATAAAAATCCTTTCATGCCATATATGTTAAAAAAACATTCTCCTCGTACATTTTTCAAAAAAGTCAAAAAGTACCACGTATGGTAAACAAAAGAAATATTCCTTCCCAACATTGTGGTAAAAGTCATAAAAGGGTAAAAATGACTTTAAACATATATGGAAGAATACTAAACATTTTATGAAAACATTTTCATAAAATATGGACATGGAAGATAAACATAACCCTAGTAAATACTTACAAATAAACAATCTCGGATAAGAAACGAGATTAGAATATTTATCCCTTACATTAGGTCTGATATGCTTCGTAAAAATCCGAACCTCCTGTATAATGATTTAAATAATGTAATTGAATTATTACAGAATAATATTCATTGTTATGATATCATATATGGTCCACTTATGACTTTATATTTCCCGTTATTTTATAAATTTCATTCAAAGCAGCGTTTTGGGTAAAACATTTTATTTATCGTATGTGTTTGGCATTGTTGTTCTTGATATTATTACTACTTATATCGTGATTTAATTACTTCCAGAATGTAAATCATGATATATATATATATACATATCATATATTCAGTATAAATAAATATATATAATATATAGATAAATGAAATGAAATACACCGTTCATGGAGACGGTAGGCCGTACGTACGCATGAACGCTGTTTTCTTTTCCTAATTGACTTGAATGGAAGTATGTAGATGAAATATATATATATATATATATATATATATATATATGTATACATAAATCCAGCAGCTTAATTATGTCATATATTTCATTATTATTCATTATATATACTTTATAATAATTCTTTAATGATTAATCATGCAATCATGGAAAATCAATCTCACCGCGTTCGTGGAGACGGTATTCCGTACGTACGCACGAGCGATGATATCATTACCATGATCATGTAATTGTATTGGAGTGTATGTAAACTATTTCAGAGTCAATACCACTTTGCAATAATCATATATAGTTATTTATTGTAACCATTATACCCATCAAATTATGGTGGTGGTGGAGAATAGATTACACCACGGCGTGGAGACGGTGTTCCGTACGTAAGAACGCGTGGTGATTTCATTTTATATAGGATGGATAGATGGTGAAATATGGTTGTTTCATAATTATAATAACATATCAGTATATGAGTGATATTGATGTTATAACTTCATAAAGAAACAACTAAAAAAGAATAAGTGGAAGAAGAAATAAAGTTGAAGAATCGGTAACGGACATTACCTCTTCCTTGATGCGCCTCTTTGAGACCTCCTTTTAGGGCTCTACAATTGGTCATTGAAGAAGACCAGGACCTCTAGGATGTTTCTAGGGAAGTGGAGAAGGGAATTTTGCAGGGTTTGGCCGAGGATTAAGGCTCAATGTGGTGTGAGGAAGAGAGGGAGGAAGTGCCTTTTTATAAGGGAGGAGAGAGGCATCTTAGGAAAAACTGAAAATATTATTTTATTATAAAGTCATATTCGGTTTTTAATAGCTCCAAATTGATTTATTTCGAATCTATGGTGGGGATGGGTCGAAATATTAAAATCCAATAGTATTTAGACAAGTTTAGGGTTATATTTTATCCTTATCATTTAGATTTAACTTTAAGTTAGAAAATTTAACTTTTACCATGTCTTCTTCTTTTCTTACACTATAAGGATAATAAACTTACTATAACAAGCCAAAAAAACCCGAAGTTGTTTATTATTAATATATATAACCTTATCCAAGTCATTTTTCAGAACCTTAGATTTTTAGGAATAGAATAACAATTAGTAATATAATATTTGTTTTAAAAACTATTTTAGGTCAATTTTGACACTATTTGGTAATTGATTTTTTGGAAACTCATAACAGAACAATTAGTACGAAAAAAGTTAATTAAATCAATACTAACATGTGATATTAACATATACATTTATTTTAATTCATAAAATGTCTAAAATTACATTTATTTGGGTATTTATAACATCAATTATTTCAATATTTCATTCATAATATAATTACTACATCATCATTGTTTCATATATAAATTAAATTATTTAAAGTCTAAAAATAACAAATAAAATACTATTATGTCGGAAATGTTTTTAGATTTATAATGAATATTTATAGTCAAATTTATCTTATGTATATCTCTATAATAAAAATGTTTTAGTTATTTAACATTGATTTTAAGTATTTTAACTATTCTTTAAATAAAATAATATTAAATGTCCTAATCTAATCCAAGTGGACCTAAAGGGTAATATTTTATCCCTAATGTTTTTTTTGGTCGAATTAAACTTATCCAATAGAATTAGGACATGTGTTACGGTAATAATAATATCATTTTTACCCTTAATTACACTATTTAATTTTAACCGTGGTAAATAAAAGTAAAAAGTTACTATTCAACAAAAAATATTTTCATCTCATTGAACCAAATTTTACTTACTGACATCAACCGTGTCTCTCGGATTTTTGAAATTACACTCACAAAAGCGGTAAAATTATGTTTTATGTAAATTTGTAAATTCTCCTAGGAGGTTCGTAAAAGACGGTGAAAAGTTCAATATTTTTTTATATATCTAAAATTATTATAAAATTACTCAAATGAATTGCATTGAACTTATATAGGTATTATGTATCAACTTTGACCTAAAATAAATTTAAATAAAATAAATAATTATTTAAATAAAAAGTCGGGTTTTAAATAGTAACCCAGTGTTTTCACTATTCATCAAAAATTGTAATTTTTCAGAAAAATACCAAAATTTCACCCTAGGATAATTTAGATATTCTGAATCCAAAAATGATGTCCATTTTGAAAGATAAAATTTATAAATCTCAAAAAATTGGGTATTACTATTCATAACTGCTAGTTTATATAACATATCGTTGTTTAGCGAAACTCGGTATTGTATACAACACACGCTATCGTGGAAGGTCGCGATTGCGTGTAATGCATTCCAAGTCAGGGATGCATGTTGTGCAAGATCCTTTTGGTGTATCATACAACACAAGACATTAATGAAATTAAAAAGAATATTTTTCATAAAATCTCGGGGTGTTACAGTGTAATCTTGATCGTTGAAAGATCGTGCAGACTCGGCCGTGTGGTTGGGGAAACAAGGTAGTGTACATGCCATGTGAGGGTGTAACATGTCGTGTAGTTTCAGCCGAGCAGTCGGCCGTGTCACTAACAACACGAGCAGTAGGAATATAATTAGTACACACCGTGTCAATATAAAACACATCGTGTAGTCTGAGCTATGAACCGAGCCTTGTAACGGACAACACGGGTCGGTAAATCTCATTTATTACATGTCGTGTAGTTATTACACCCAATGTGTTGTCTCGTTAAAAAGAGATCCATGTGGCTAAGCTGTGTAGAAGGACTCAGGTAGGGGAAGAAAATTCAAGTACACGTCGTGCGTGAGGACAACACACCATCCGTTTGGGGTGTTACATGTCCAGTTTTGGAAGAATTTCATTCCCATGTGAAAGACTAAAAGGAACACGCAGTGTAGTCTTGTTTTGTAAAACTTGAATGTTTTTGTTTCTTTTGTTCCCTTCTTACACTCCTTGGATTCAGTCCTGGATGATTTTAATCTCAGGCGTTTGGTTGACCTTGTAAAGTCATGCAGTTGAGATGGCGATGAGTTGTTCCCCAGGAGAGAAGCAGCGATTGTACTCCAGATATGGTTGGCCATGGGCTACCAATGGATCCTCTAGTAGTGCCAAATGTGCCGCCAGCCATTATACAGGATGCAGGTGCGGATACCCAGTTCCTTGATGGCTTCATGCAGCATAAACACACCTTCCAGGGAGCACCGCCGGCTGCCACATCTATGGCAGAGCTGACGCGTATATTTCAGCAGTAGCATCCGCCTACATTTTTTGAGGATGGGGGACCACAGGTTGCAGAGTCTTGGTGGGGGTCTATGCAGATTATTTTCGAGCATCTGTAGATGCCTCATGGGTGGAGGCTCAAGCTCGTTACTTACATGTTGCGTGATTCTACCAAGAGGTGGTGGGATGTAACCTCCCAGAGCGAGCATCACCCGGACATGGAGTGGGAAGGTTTTCAAGCATTCGTCTATGAGTTCTTCTTCTAGAGACGTTGATGGCATATAGAGCTTGAGAGTTCATGAATCTACAACAGGGCGCTACGTCAATGATGGATTATTATGCCCGCTTCACTGAGATACAATGCTTTGCACCTGTTCTAGTGGGTGATGAGACTTTTAGGGCTCGCCGCATTGAGGATCGTCTTCGATATGACATCTGAGCATTGGTGAATGTTTTCATGTTGTATATAGTGCATGATATTGTGAACCAGACACTGATTACATAGCAGAACCTGCAGGAATCTAGTGGTGTATGCCAGGGAGGTTCGACACTAGTTTCTAGTAATATTTCTACCAGTAAGAGGAAGATACAAATGGATTTCTCTTATAGTGGCAGTACTATCCATAAGAATTATTCAGGTGGCTAGGTAATATGCTACCAGTGCGGTAAAGAGGGAAACTAGAGACCGCATTGTCCACGTGACCCAGTGGAGTGCCCAGCCTGTGACAGGATGGGTCATCTCCAGCGTTTTTGCAGGGCGTTTCCACCAGGTGCTAGTGGGAGGGGTTCTGTGTCGACTTTGCATGCGGGAGCAGGGCCAACAGCTTCATACCAGTCAGGGAATTGGGATACGTCGGGACGTTTAGGCTGAGGTGGTGTTGTGGTCGTGGTAGCCAGACACCAAGATTTCAGAGGTAGCAGGACGGGGCAGCTCAGGGTAGCTAGGCTGTGTCGTAGGGCCGCGACACTAGGCAGGCATATGTAGTGCAACAGACCCAACAAGAGCAGGATCCCAGACCTTCTACTATCAGTGGTACTTTTCATGTTTCTTCAATTTTTTCTTCTGTAGTTTTCAATACATGATCTACACATAGCATTATGTCTGTGCCCATTATGGAGATCATTGGGCTCTGTGTTTCTTCTTCTTCTGATATTATGAAGCTAGACACTCTATTGGGGATTAGAACAGCTGGTGTGCATTAGTGCAGGGAGTGTCTCTAGAGGTTGGTGGGTGTCACTTCCTATGGGACGCCTATGTCTTGGAGATGATGAGATATGATTTCATTCTTAGGATGGACTGGTTGGTACCCTTTTGGTCCTTTTTAGATTTCTATCATCATAGGGTGAGTTTCACGTCAATAAAGGGCAGTGAGTTTCTATATAAGGGTGAATGGGATGTCCAGGCGAGCTGAGCTAGACCCGAGCATTGTGGGTGAGGTGGAGTGATAGATCATATTGCGAGTTTGTATCTAGATGACTAGGGAACATGTCAGAATAATTTCTCTCTAGTGGTTGATTATTTCAGGGATGTCTTCCTGAATGAATTTTCAGGTCTACCTCTAGAGCGAGAGGTGGATTTCTCTATTGAGCTTGTTCCAGGAGCAGCATCGGTGTCCATTCCTCCTTAAAGGATGGCTACACAAGAGTCACAGAAGCTCCCGAGGTAGTTGGAGGAGTTGCAGGAAAAGGGTTTCATCTGACCCAGTACTTCTCCTTGGGGTTCACCTGTCCATTATTCTTATAAGGCGGAAGATACCCTTAGAATTTTTGTGGATTATCGAAAGCTGAACCAGCTAATGGTCAAGAACCGAAATCTCTTGCTGAGGATTAATGACCTTTTTGATCAACTTCGAGGATCACGAGTGTTCTCGAAGATTGAATTAAGATCCGGATATCATCAGTTGCGCATCAGACCATTGGACATACTGCTTACTGCTTTTCAGAGAAGATATGTTCTATACGAGTAATTGATAATGCCATTCGGACTCATGAACGCACCAGCAGTTTTCATGTCTCTGATTAACCGTGTGTTACATCCATATCTGGAATCTATTATGGTAGTCTTCGTGGACGATGTCTTGGTGTACTCTAAAATTAGAAACAATCATGCCACCCATATTACGATCATATTGTGTACACTGAGAGAGCATTAGATATATGCTAATCTCTCAAAGTGACACTTTTGGATGGACCAGATTCACTTCATGGGTCATATCATCTCATAGGCAGGAGTTGCAGTGGACCCAGAGAAAGTGAGAGTAGTAGTTTTTTGGGAGCAGCCTAAGAACATGTTTGAGATATGAAGTTTCTTGGGGCTGGATGGTTACTACAGGTGCTTTATATAGGACTTCTCTCACTTAGCAGCACTATTGATGTGTTATACTAAGAAGAGTGTGAAGTTTCTTTGGTCAGAAGCTTGCGAGACGACCTTTTAAGAGTTGAAGGGAAGGTTAACATCGACCATAATATTGATGCTTCCAAAGAAAGTGAATAGCTATACAGTTTTCTGTGATGCATCAGGTATTGGGTTGGGATCAGTGTTGATGTTGGGTGATCGAGTAGTTGTGTACGAGTCTCGGTAGTTGAGGCCACATGAGAGGAATTACCAAACGAATGATCTCGAGCTGGCTGCAGTTGTTCATGCGTTAAATTGTTGGATAATTACCTCTTGGGAGAACATTTTGTGGTGTTTACGCACTATAATATTCTCAAATATATCTTTACCCAGGGTGACTTGAATCTGAGATAGCAAAGGTGGGTTGAATACCATCAGTCCTTCGACATTGACCTTGCCTATACACCTAGTACGGGTAATGTAGTTGTTGATGCACTGAGTAGGAGGACTCAGATACATGCAGTGCAGGATGCCAGTGGTGAGTGGAAGCTAATAGATTTTGTCTCTGAGATTCATTTGGAGGTGCACAATAGTCAAGGGAAAACCTATCTTTTATCATTTGTTGTGACTTCCACCCTCCTGGATAGAGTGAGTATGAGACAGCTATTGGATTCTAAAGTCCTAGTTCTACGGGAGAAGGTGGAGAGTGAGTACCCTCCTCTTGGATGGATGATAGGTGATTATGAGGTACTGCGTATCCATGGACGAGTGTGGGTTCTGGGGGATATATGCGAGGAGCTGATACAGGAGTTTCATGCTTCAGCTTGGGCAGTGCATCCCAGAGTTACCAAAATGTACCATGACTTGAGACATCAGTATTGGTGGCTAGGTATGAATCGAGAAGTAGCTAGTTTTGTTGCAAGTTGTTCCACCTATCAGCAGGTGAAGGCGGAGCATCAGAGGCCAGTCGGACTGTTACAGCAGTTACCCATTCTGGAGTGGAAATGGGATGATGTCGCAATGGATTTTGTGACTGGGTTACCAAGGTCACCTCGAGGCAATGATGTCGTGTGGGTTGTTGTGGACATACTTACAAAGGTATCTCACTTTTTTCCGATCATGGAGACTTTCAGTGTTGAAGATCTTAGAAATTTTTATATCTGAGAGGTGGTACCTATTCATGGGGTTCCACGTTTTATCGTTTCAAATAAGGAAGCCCGCTTTACATCTCATTTCTGGTATTGTTTTCAGAGGGCACTGGGTACACAGGTGCTTTTGAGCACAGCTTACCACCCTCAGACCGATGGCCCATCAGAGCGTACGATACAGGTGCTTGAGGACATGCTGCGTGCAAGCGTCTTGGACTTTGGGGGCTCTTGGGAGAAGCACATACCCCTGGTCAAGTTTTCCTACAATAAAAGTTTTCAGGAAACTATTAAGATGGAAACTTTTGAGGCTTTATATAGTAGGCCATGCCGATCACCCTTGTTCTAGTTAGAGGCAGGTGAGGCAGCTTTACTGGGAGCACATTTCATGCAGGAGACTTCAGAGAAGATCTAGTTGATTTAGAAGAGGATGGCTAATGCACAGTCTCGTCAGAAATCTTATGCTGATCGCCACAGACGAACCATGGAATTTGTGGTCAGGGATCAGTTTTTCTTACGTGTTTCACCGAGGTTGGGACACAGGCAGATCAGAAGAGAAGGTAAACGTTCACCGAGGTATGTGGGGATGTTTGAGATTCTGGAGAGAGTTGGGCCAGTTGCATATCGGTTGCAGTTAACAAAGAGGTACTGGGCCATGCATGATGTCTTCCATATATCTCAGTTTCATCGTTATCATGTAGACCTGTCTCACTTCTTTCAGCCCGAGGAGTTTGAGCTTTAGGCCGATGCGTCCTTTGAGAATAATCTGATTTCTATTGTTGATAAGAGCACAAAGTCTCTCTGAGGTTGACTAGTTCCTCTCGTATAGGTGTCATGGAAACATGGTCGAGTTTAGGATGAAACCTGGGAGCGGCAGACCGGCATACATGCTCAGAGGCCAGAATTGTTCACAGTTTTATCTTCACAACCGTTGGAAGGGAAATTCGGGGATGAATTTCTTTAAGGGGGGAAGTTTGTAAGAACATGGTTCCTATTTCAGAGGAACGAGTTTATTCTTTTACTTTTTCCTCAAGTGTTTTTGAGAAAATAAGGAAGATTGGGAAAAACCCAAAATTTTGTGGGTACACGCCATGTAAATTTCTACACGCCATGTACTTTGGCCGTGTGGGATGAGTACACAGGGCAGGTAGGCCTGTCGGTGATGAAGGGATTAAAAAATGACTACACGCCATGTACTTAGTATTTACACACTATGTAATAAGTTAGAAAGTGCATAGTAAGGCGGTGGAAGTATCCACTAGTGGAGCGATAGTACATATCATGTACACAGGAATACACACCATGTACTCATGTCGACGGATGAACAGTGCATCGGTGAAAAGTAGCCGCCAGAGGAACAGTTAAAAAATGGAAATTAAACCTCATGTACTTGAGAGTACATGCCGTGTAGTTTATTTTTTTTCTTAAAATGGGCATTAGCTTCCTCATTCAGTAGAGGAGTACATGGACACGTTTGGAGCTTAGGAGGAGAGGCCAGATCTTGGAGGAGCTCCCGACCACACACCAGGAATCTGATTCTTCCTCCGTTGATCACTTTTGAACCGCACGGGTGAGTTCTTCCTTCTCATTGAGCCATTATTACCAATTTTTAGGGGAATTTATTTGAGTTTGAACAAAAAATATTTTATCCCTGATCTACATCATTTTAGGATGTTTCGGTAGGTGCCTTTCGCATATATTGATCCGTGGAGATCAAGATTGGTGGTCTGGTGTTTAATTCCAACTTTTGAGTGTTTTTGTGTACCGTTGTGCTATGCGCCCATGTATGGGGTGTCTTATGGCTGATTCCTTTCCTGTTTTGATATCTAGAACTTCATAGATAATCTAATGATAAATATAAAATGTTGATTGGGATCATTGCTTGGATCTAGGGCCACCCTGGGGGTGTGTTTGCCCTGTTTAGCCATTTGGCCCGGATACTTGAGGGTATGTAATATCAATAACATGTTCTAAGTTTTCTTGAGATAAACATATATGTATTGCTTGATATGTGTTGGGCTTATCCCAATTTGTTTCTTAGCCTCAGGGCAGTTTTGTGTTTAGCGTTTGGGCAGTCTTCATTTAGCCTTAGGGAAACTTTTCTCATGCTTGTGGGAAACATTTTCTGTGCATATGGGTGACACCTCGTACGCCTATGGGAAATATGCGTTATGCCTATGGGCAATCACCTGTGGATTTCGATTCTGTTTACCTGAGGGTAAGGATTGGCATGTTTGCGGACAACGTTTACATTGTTTATTTACTGGGGTGATTTCCTTTGATTATACCTGCCAAGATAAAGCAGAGGCTTGGCATTGTAAAAGGAATATTAAAATGACAATGAAACTGGTATTGATAGTTACTTTTGAATACTTCCTAGTTTCCTGCATTTTATTACTGGACACTGCTGTTGCACATTTTCACTGACAGTTGGGCACGGGACTTTGGTGGTTGCCTACTAGGATTTATTTCTCACAATCTATTTGGGTCAAGTATTGGGCCCAAACATATTATATTTGTGTAGGTGTAGATAAGGGAAAGGGTCCCTATAAAAGTACATGATTATTGCAGAAAAGTAGAAGAGCATGGGACCAAGCTTAGGCTGGTGATGCTGCTGAGTTCTGGCTACGCTATTTTGTTTTACTTTTCTTTATTTGATCCTTGTACTATATTATTCTAGATTGCAGTGTTCCTATTTTGGATTCATTCTTAGACATAGATACATATTGACTCTTTATATATGACTGTTCGTTATCTTCTTCTTCAGTGTCGTTGTCCTTTCAGCTTAGTATTGTTTACTACTTCCTCACTTTTGTATGTTTATATTTTCTTCGCTACGCTACACATTGACAAATGAGGGCATAGTTTCACCACTATCACACATGGGTCCTCGCTGTTAGTCAGCAACCTCTGGTGTTTGGAGAAATGTGCTTGATGTCATGTGACCAACTTGGTTCGGGGACCCGTTGAGTGGTGCCTAGATCCGAGATGTTACAATTAGGTTTTCGGCGCGCAATGCCTTTTGGGCGCTGACCCAATCTTTTTCGCACCCAGCACTCAATTGTGCGCCGACCCAGACATTTTCACATGCACAACCTCTTTTATGCACCAACCAAGCCCCTTTTTGTGAAACGATTCCTGTTGCGTGCAAGCCTCCCACCTTGCGCAACTGTGATGTTCCTCTCTCGGGCATCATTTTCGGGCACCTCCCACGCCCACAACACCTTCGCCATATACTCATTTCCCTTGCAACCACCTAGGTTTTCCAGAAGTATCTTCAAAGTACCCTAGACAATATCTTCCATTGCGCTGCTTTGCATCATGCTTCTTCACATAGGCACGCTAATGGAAATTGCTTCTTCGCATAGCCACGCTAATCTGGACTCCCCGATGGTTCGCTCCATGACACCCCCTATACACATATTTTCATGTCCCCTCTCTGCACCATGGAGTAGAGGGTATTGGTTATGTAATTCCTAGGGGTGTGAATCAAACCCACATTGTTCGAGTTGGAGGACGTTAAACTGCCAAGCACCTTCATCCTCAGCACATGATGTTAAAATGTGACCTCACCCTATGCCTCACACGCAGGGTGCCCCCACCTCGGGCATTCTGCACACACACTGGTCTCCACAGGGGATGATATCATTTTTAGCGGAGTGACATTTGTCTGCAGGGAAAGGGAAACCATCTCGGTGTAAGCCCATGGCCTTCTTTTTTGAGGAAACATCCTCGCTCCTCTTTTCTTCTTCAGTACCCAGGGCCAAAAAAGAGCGGGATGGACACTGGGCCTCTCCTTTATTCGGTCCCAAATCCCTCTCCCACTGCACTTTGTTGGCATTGGGCCTCCCTCTTGAAGTATTTCCCAACCTTTTCGAGCTGCTAACCATGCATAATCCCCTATTTCTTCTTTTGGTTGCGATCACGTGTAATCCCCACTCCACTTCCCACAGACGCACCTTTCGTGACGTGATTTTCTGGTCTCTGTTGTCTCTTGTTTCTCACACTAAGCACGACTCACTTGGGCTTAGAGAAAGAACCGACCATGACATACACCGACATCAAGGGCAGCCTAAGTGTAAGCCCCACAAATCACACCCGAACTATGTGGACTTTGATCCCTACCAAGGTAGGGTACATAGGAAGCCTCCATGAGGTTCAAGCCCAACACCCATTGGTTCTGACCATTAGGTTCTATGCACCCACCCAAACTACCTGGACTTTGATCCCTGCCAAGGTAGGGTACGTAGGAAGCCTCCATGAGGTTCAAGTACAAATCCCATTGGTTCCGACCATTCTGTTCCATGCCCCCACCCGAACTATGTGGACTTTGATCCTTTCCAAGGTAGGGTATGTAGGAAGCCTCCACATGGTTCAAGACCGACACCAATTGGTTCCAAACATTCGGTTCCATGCCCGACCCAAACTACGTGGACATTGATCCCTTAAAAGTTAGGTATGTAGGAAGCCTCCATGAGGTTCAAGCCCAACACCCATTGGTTCCGACCATTCGGTTCCATGCCCCCACCCAAACTATGTGTACTTTGATCCCTGCCAAGGTAGTGTACGTAGAAATCCTCCACGAGGTTCAAGCCCAACACCCATTGGTTCCGTCCATTTGGTTCCATGCCCCCACCAAACTATGTGGACTTTGATCCCGGCCAAGGTATGGTACATAGGAAGCCTCCACGAGGTTCAAGCCCAACACCCATTGGTTCCAACCATTCGGCTCCATGCCCCCACCCAAACAACATGGACATCGATCTCTCCCATAGTAGGGTATGTAGGAAGCCTCCATGAGGATCAAGACCAATACCCATTGGTTCCGACCATTCAATTCCATGCCCCATACCTGAACAATGTGGTCTTTGATCCTTGTTAAGGCAAGGTACATAGGAAGCATCCATGAGGTCCAAGACCGCCACCCATTGGACCTCAGGTCCTCATTCATGTCGGTTCACCGACGCCCCACCTGAACTACGTGGACTTTGATCCCTACCATGGTAGGGTATGTAATAATCCTTCACGAGGTCCAAGCCCAATGCCTGGTCATTCTGACCAATTTCTCGTCGATTCAGCAACACCTTGGGCATCCTAGAGCATTAGCCCCACACAAACCGTCCCGAACTACATGGACTTTGATTCTTGCTAAGGTAAGGTATGTAGGAAGCCTCCACAAGGCACAAGACCAACATCTAGCAGTTTCGACCCATCTTCACATCTGTCCACCCCCCCGTCCTACATGACGTTAAACTTTGGACCCCATCCAACAGTAAGCTGTTGTGACCCCATCCAGCGGTAAGCCATTGTGACTCCATTTAGTAGCAAGCCTCCATCAGTCGAACTACGTGGAATTTAATTCCCTTCCAAAAAGATACGTAGGAATCCTCTTCAAGGCTCAAGCCCAAAACCATCCTCATCCTCATGATGGCTCCATTCCATTCACCACCCCCCTCACAAATCCTACCATCATCTATCCTGATTCTTACGCGGGCCACCACATCCTAGTGGGATCATGCCACCCCATTCCCCGTTCCAACTAACAGCATTCGAGAGGCCACCCACATGATGGAACCAATATCAGTGTTCCCTATAGAGGGTTCCTCCAACTAATCCACTCTTGTCAGTGTTATGATCAGCCCGATACCTCTCCGCTGGATGTTAATCTTGCAGCATACACTGTGTTAAACATGGGAAGATGAGGAAAAACGCAGATACATGCCTATCGCATATGATTCCACACGTTTGATGTGGGATGCCTCAGGCAACCATGCCCTCGAGAAGACCTATAATAAGGGATAGAAGACTGACATGCCAATCCCCCAGCATCCAGACACGCCAGTGATGCCCAACGTGACTACTCCCCTAACTGATGGCTGTTGCCTTGACCGGACCACTTAGAATGTCCTGACAGAAGTAGTCTAATTAATTATCATCCATGAAGATATGGCATCGGGAAGCGTTTAATGAACAACGTCTTAACTCTATAAGGGATACACATACTAGGTAACGATTTCTGAGGAGGAATCCACGGAAGGAAGAACTGACATCACAAAATCATGTTTCGATCAAGGAGCAAACATCCCTAAATAAGGAAGGGATGCCACCCGCCTTTGGAAAGCAGGAATGTGGGGAAACAGATGCACGTCCTCCAAATATGGATGCTTTCACCCCAATGAAAGCATCAGAATCGGGAATGGTGAAACTAATGTGAATTTATTCTCCTCAATATGGAGATTGGTAGCGCTCTGGTTATCAATAGATTGATGTGTCACCAGATCTAGCTATCTGGCGCCGGGTCCAGCCAAGAAAATAGCAAGCCTAGCATGATGCTCACCAAAAGTTGGGACAGTAGAACGTTGGACATCCTGTTCTGCGACGTTGTCAGCGTAGATCCCTCTTACCGGCCATGGAAGAGGGGATGGTGTTGGGGCTTTGGTCATCGATTCCTTTTTCTCTCAGAACTGATGAATTAACCTCTCTACTATTAGGATTCAGATTGCTACATCTAGAATGTGATCACCTGTTGCACACAGGCACCAAGGTAGGGGCAACACCAATGCGATAGTCCCGCGTAGTTTCACCGCTTCAGCGATGACCTCTACACCAATGGCTCTAGGGCGTCCACGCCCCCTATACCCATCTGAGATCATTCAACGGAGGCTCATCAATGACCGCGTACGTCTCTACGAGGAGAGGGCAGAATCCCAACCCAGGATATGGCTCACCTAGACCTGGAGGCATTCGTGCCTCGCCGTCAACGCTGTCCCAGAGGGCCTCGTAGGGATCCATTACTCCCCACTCTTACGTACAACCATTTCTGGAGACTATCCCTAGAACGCTTTGATGGATCTCTACCTTATACTGATGAGGTAGGTGAGGTCCCATCCAACCCGGTCAGAGTACCATTCCAGGGGCTCCCAGCGAGCGCTCCCACCCGGCCGCGTCAACGCCACTGCCCAATTTTGCTAGATAAAGAGCAGGTAAGCTACGAACCTACACCACTGGCCCCGGTACGTCTGACCCGACGCCAGCATCAGTTTAAAGATGAGGATGCCTTCCAAGGGGCATCAAAGTGGATGTCTACATTGGCCTGATCCACTATCGACACATGTCATCAGTTCCCTGCCTACACTGATAAATGTAACTTAAATGCCCGACCGAGATCGAGGCCCCAACCACCCCACAGGGAGGCCGGGTCGACTCTCTTGGTCTCCGGCACAAGTAGTGGCCGCTGTGAACCAACCCGCAGCAGTGCCACCTAGTACGAAGGTCCTCCCCGTACCACAACTGTGGAGAACACGGGCCTTCCCCGCTTAGAGGGTATGCATGGAGATCCGCGTTGTGCCACCCACATTCCAAGAGAGGGCCTTCCTTGTGATTGTGCCACTCGGTACAGAAGCCTCTCCTGTGCCCATTACACTGGGTATCGATTCGTTCATCCTACCCTCGACTGCTGGTGCAGAGACATTGCACATCTGGTATCTATTCCACATGGGACCCTCCCCATATCCTTTAAGCAGCATGCGAAGGTCCTCCTCGCCTCGGAAACCAGAGGGGTGAGGGCCAGCCTCACTATACCCGCACCTAGCATGGAGGTCCTCCCCATGCTCCTACTAGTCCCAGCAGAGGACTTTCCCACTCTAGTTTTATTCATGGAGGTACTCCCGATGTCCCCTTTTTATATTTGTCTTGGTGCTCCTCGAACCCAAGCTTTCTCAGGTAGAAACCCTCTCCGCCCCAACACCAGTGCAGTCGAAGGACCTTATGTCGGAGGTCAACCATGTCTCGAAGAGCCACCCAGCGGTAGGAAGGTGGGTTTTCACCACCATAAGAAGAATTCTGGGACGGTCCGGATAGATATCAAACCGTCCCGCTTCTCAGATTCTGAATCGGAGTATGACTCAGCTCGGAAACCCTCCCCTCGCTCATCTGAGTTTAGGGTATGGGCAGGAACAAGGCGCATCATCCTAGTACTCCTGAAATGTAAAGCCCACAGGATTACCACCTCCCTCTGTAGGTATATCTAGGAGGATGAAATATAGAGACGCCATAGGTTACAGTCATGAAATCACCACCATCATCACCATAAGTGCTCTCTACCTCCATAAGAGATCATATAGAATTATTCTAGGGACCAATGGAAGAAGAGCAGCATTGTGGCCTATCACCAGCAGCCCTAGGCCCTGATCCAAGAACAGTGGCTATCAGCCCATCTTATCACGATGTAGTGGCCAGGTTGCTACATTCTTCGGAGAACAGCCCAAGATTCGTCATCCAGTCAGCCCGCATGCCGTACTCTCCACCAGCCAGCCTTCCATCCTAGTGGTCTGCCTCAGTGCCGCTACCATTTCCTCAGCCAACCGCAGTTGACGAGTAGGGTAATGAAGAAACAAACCCTACATCTGATCTGAGGAGCTTCTAGAACATCCTCACAGTGGAAAACTTCCCCAAGAAGTTCAGGCCCGTGGCAGCACTGAATTTCCATATACCAGAATCCCTCACTCCATAAGAAGTTGATTGTTTTTGCAACACCCTCTAGGTGACACATTTCATTCCTCATCATCAATGCGTGGTCTATCCTAGGATCCAAGCTCATTTTGAAGACATCAGCGACCAATGCCGTCTAGTTGAGTTGGTCGCACATTCTGTGGCCCAGCACCCTGACTCACCAGGTCGTCGCACGACCCTCCAACAACAATGCATTCAGAGTATCAAGGTACTCCTCAAAATTATCAAGGAGGATACCCCCACATGCAAATCCATGGATGGGGGTAGTGTGCTGCCCTCCTCTTCAGTCCTATCCGGTGGCAACCCGACCTGCTTGGTGATATCGATGACATGCCCCCACAAAGGGTCATGGTCAACATGGCCGATATAGTAGACGAGGAGGACGAGCTGGAGCATCTTGATGGAGAATTATACCCCGAGGGTGTTCCACCACTATTGGATACATCGTGGGAGGGTAACGCGCTAGCGGAGGAACCTACTAGGTCTCCCTGCACCCACATAGGCATTGGTACTCAGTTGGAATTCTGGTAAAGGAAAAGAGAACTTCGGATCTGCCAAGTACTCTGACCCGTCTGCCTCAGTGTAGAAAATGGAGGGGGACCTTGAGAAGGCCATGTTGCACCAACAACATGCTGAGTAGAAGTGGTTGGTAGATGACCTCTTTGGCGGAACACGCTGCAGAGTGATGGGGCGACTATAGAAATCCAAATCCAGTACAGTAGGGGAAGGAACAACTTCCCCTCGGCGAGCCGCCCCCATGAAACTCTGATCATGTTGCTCCCGCAGATAGAGTTAAAGCTGGATCTCATGAAAAAGGGCATGGTAAGTCTTTCCAGACCCTCCTGAATGGCACAGTAATCCAATGGATCCAGCTCAGGCTCCCCCATCCGCCCCACAAGTCGCTCCACCAGCTGCTCCATTAGCCACTGGGCCAGGTTACTATGTTGAAGAACCTAACAATGTGCTTGTGGTTAGGGATCCCCATCAATATTGGGACCCCTGACTAGATGATCTAATTGAAACACTCATATTCCACCTTGAGGCATTGGAAACACGACAGGTGGAAATCCCACCTGATGGAAAGCCATAACCGGCATGGGTGGATGATATGTCGGCACCTCCGAGTTTCGGGAATCCCACCTTCTCCTACTTTAACAAAAAGAGGGACCCACCGCAACACCTGGCCCACTTCAGCACAGGGTTTGGGACCATGTTAAGGACTCCGGTGCAATAGGAGGCTCCCATGCTCTGCTGCTTTGTTCAGACATTGACGGGCCGACATTCGTCTGGTACAGCCAGCTGCTCATCGGATCCGTAACCAGTTAGGAGGAAATTCGCAGGCAATTCATTTACTAGTTCAGCTCTATGACATGGAAAAAAAACATCGCAGACCTATTCAAGTGCAAGAAAAGGCCTGATGAGCGAGTCGCGGACTTTAGTGCCCGGTGGAAGGGGATCACATACTCCCTTGACATGAAACTAACTCAAGATCAATTACTCACGATGTGTGTAGGAAATGTCAAGACAGAACTGGTTCCCTCCTTGATCACCATGAACTACCCTGGAGAGTTTTGAGAGCTCTCTGATAAGGCCCATCGCCTAGAGGAAGCCCTGTAATAGGCCATCCAAGCACGACCGTTGCCTCTTGTATTTCCAGCGAGGAGGGATTCCAAAGCTGATCCCACCACAGTGGCCCAAATAGAAGCCCACAGGAAACTAGAATTGCTACTAGTGGCACCAGCCCCGCAGCCTTGTAGAGGCCCTCCACCTCAGGCGTAGCCTTCATCATAGCAGTGTCCTCCTCAAAATCGGCAGGTGCCCTATGGAATCTGCCACCACCGCCTAGGCGGGACAACCAGTATCTGCCTCCTCGGCAGGCCCCTCCAGCTCCTCGTCAGGTCCAGTCTCCAAGCCCCACCTTTTCGAATAAGAGAAATCAAACTCACTCATTTAACGAGAATCAATTCATCAGTTACTTCAATAGCACCTTCGATAAGGGGATTGTACACATTCCTAAGTGCATAAGACTTGAAGAGGTGAATCTCACTAATCACCCCAACTACTACCCCTATCATGAGATACTAGGGCACACCCTCAAGAAAAGCTATGTATTCAAAGATTTGATTCAAGACCGGGTTGATAACAACATAGTCAGGTTGGGCTCGGCCCCAGCACAAGTGGTGGGTGTCTTTGTAAATTCAGACAGTAGTAGTGACAGTGAAGGTGAGTGGCAGCAGGTTTCTAACCGCAAGTCCCAGAAGTATGATGACTAGATGGCTCCCAAAATGATCACCCGTGCCCCTGGTATCATTCATGTGTGTCTGAATCAACCGGAGACTTCAGAAGTTGTGACCACCACATTTTCATTATCATCTCACTCGGACTCCTCCCACAAGAGCAAGCATCGACGACACAAGGGAAAGCAACACGCCCTACCAATGACATCGTCATCTCGCACTCTTGGTGACTTTATGCCCCCAAATATGGGGATTCCCCCCAGAATCCACCAAGTGATGGATGAATCTTCAAGTGATAGTCAAGGGTACGCTTCACTTAATACTATTGAGTTGGTAAAGACCTATATGACTTCCGACAACGGGGAGCACCAAGACAACCTCCCCAACGTCCCCAGCCGATGCTAATGTCAGTGGAACCGTGACCATATGAGTCATCAGGGCACATCAGTTGGAACCTCTAGCCAGGCCGTGCGTGCCACTAAATCCAGATATCAGGCCCAGCGTAGAAATCAGCACACACATCCTCTTCATCTGGTGTCGTCAAGCCCGTCTCCACTACTGTTTTTGCTACTGGATCAGATAGAGCTACCTAAAACATGCCACGACCAGTCTCTCCATGCTACAGGACTATCTCAGTCGTCTGGTTCTCATCTGGTAGAAACTCTTCATGATTATACTAGTGATCACCGGGATATACCCTGCACCAGTCAGCCGCCGGTCCAGCTGACAGGGCCCACCATGCCTCCAATCATAGAACGACCTCCTGTAAGAAGAATTTCCTGCCTGGCATGTAAGTATGATCTTCTCAAGCACCTCTTCGGCATCCCAAAAAGCCTTTACATCCTTGAAGACCTTCTCTTGTCTTCAGATATGCTTGAGGCCCTCGCTGAGGCTTTAAGAAGCCCCCTCTAGTTTGAGACGGAAGTAGCAGCTGCAGAATCCTTTCACGCTGAAGTGGTCGAGAACGCTGAGTGTCAGGAAATAATTTCGTTTTTTGGAGAAGATGAAGGATCTCCCATTCAGGGGAACATTCACCCACAGTACATCACCGCCCAGTGTAACAGCGTGGAGTTTCGCCGCTGTCTCGTTGACATAGGCTGTAGGATAAACCTTATCTCGACCCGGACGCTGCGGAAGCTAGGGTTTTCTGAAGATGACCTGAATCCCTCTGATTTAAGGATCCAGGGATACGACAAGATAGAGAAAAACCTAGATGGTAATATTTTCTTGATGACCCAGTTTGGTGACCTAGTTTCCAGGACCGAGTTTATGGTTGTCTCCTAGGAAACCACGTACAATTCATTGATGGGAAGGCCATGGCTCCACCTGCACATGGCCATCCCCTCATCATATCACCAGTGCCTCAAGTACTCCCTTAATGGTCGTGTAGGCGTACTCCAAGGCGATTCACCTCCTTTCGCCTATTTTGAAGCCTGATACCTAGATACCGACTATTACAAGAGCAAGGATAAACAGATTCAGGAAAGTGAGTTCAAACCCGTCTTGGTCGCAACCGACCCCTGGGCAGGTCTTGATGATTCCTATGTCTTTTCGTTCCATCGATTGGAGGCCATGACCTCCGACATGGGACACTATTTTTTTGTCTCTGGCACATAGAAGAAACATATTCCCAAGTCCAAGTGATGAAGGAAGATCACCTCGTATTCCTACACAAATCAGGATCAGGTTATCCTGGAGCCTCCTGCCCCTGTACTGTATCGGGATGTCCGCCCCTGAAAACGGTAGTACGTCATGCATGTCTGTTCCACCGGTATAGAATTAACCGGCTCAAGCTAATGCACCACTACTGCTTTGATATCATTAAGTGTGGCCCCTGGGTCCAAAGACCAGATGGGATCAGATCAACTACCTTTATTACTATGGTGTCAAAATCACATGAAAATCCCAAAACGATTGCCACTACTGCCCAGGCTGGCACTAGCCTCCCGACGGGATCCGTTGACCCAGAGGAAGAACCTACCACTTGATATTCCCACTCTACAAGAAAAGAAGAGGATCTGGATGACCCTCTTCCAGCCTTTGATGAAGGCGTCTCTGCCACGGTCGATGAACTGGTACAGGTGAACCTTAGTAGCGAGGCAGATCTGATACCCACATTGATTAGTGCCACCATGCCCCATGAGGAGGAGCAATGGTATGTGGATTTCCTGAAATAGCATCGTGATGTATTCACCTAGAGCTACGACGAGATGCCAGGACTGGATTCTTGTGTAGCTGTCCACCACCTCGGTCTCCCTGCAAATCATTGTGGGTTCAGGAAGCCTCCCAGAAAGATGCACCCTTACCACGGTTTCATGGTTGAGGCCGAAGTTTACAAGCTTATTAGAGCAATATTCATCATGGTGGTCAAGTACCCCGAGTGTCTAGCCAACATTGTGCCAGTCAGAAAGAAGAACGGATAGATCAGAGTCTTCATCGGCATCCGAGATCTCAACCGTTATTCCCCGAAGGATGAATTTATCCTTCTAGTGGTATAATTGTTTATCAATTCTACAGCTGGGTTCCAAGACCTCTCTTTCATGGATGGTTACTCCAGATATAATCAGATCCTAATGGACCCCAAGGATGAGGAGTCCACATCTTTTAGGGCGCCTCAATGTAATTTCTATTACCAGGTTATGCCCTTTGGCCTGAAGAAGGCAGGTGCCACGTACCAGCGGGCCATTCATTCCATATTAAAGCCAATCCTTGGGACATTGGTGGAATACTATGTGGATGATCTAGTGGTTAAATCTTTCCAGCACCAGGACCATCTCAAGGACCTTGAAAAAGTGTTCAGCTACCTCTTTTCCCACCACATGAAGTTGAATCTGTTGAAATGTGCCTTAGGGGTCACCTCTGGGAAATTCCTTGGCACTGTTGTCAGGTACCAGGGAATCCATATCAACACATATACGATAAATTCCATCAGACAGATGCCTCCCCCGCACAATATTTGGGAGCATTTAGGTTTCCAAGGCCACGTAGCCTACATACGCCGATTCATTGGGAATCTATCCGTCAAGTGTAATCCCTTTTTTCGGCTCATGAAGAAAGGTTCCGCCTACGGATGGGATGAATAGTGTCAGAGAACTTTTGAGGAAATCAAGAAGTACCTTCTCCAACCTCTGTTCATGATGCCACACGTCTCCGAGAAACCACTGCTCCTGTATGTGGCTACCCTAGAATGATCTCTTATCACCCTTCTCGCTTAGAAGAACAATGATGGGATAGAGAAAAAACTCTACTACCTTAGATGCATGCTCCCTGATATAGAGACCAGATAATACCCCATCGAAAAGAGTTGCCTTGCACTCGTATTTTCTATGCAGAAGTTGCGACACTACCTACAACACCATGAGGTACAGATAGTGTCTTGGGTAGACCTGTTGAAGTACATTTTGAACCACCATATGTTGATCGTCCATCTTGCACGGTGGGCTGTAATCCTCCAACAGTTCGACATCAGGGTTTTCCCTCAGAAGGCTATTAAGGGACAAGCATTGGAAAATTTTATCACTGCCCATCCAACCCCAATGGATAAGTCCCTGGACCTGGATTTTCCAAATGAGGCAAACCTCTCGGAAGATCCTTCTATCCCATGTTGGCAGATTCACTTTGATGGTGCCTCCCGGAGCCACACCGGTAGGAGGCTCAATGATCCTAGGCTCAATAGAGTAGGCCTGGGAATCATCTTCATCACTCTGGCGCAAGCCATTCTTCCATACTCATTCCTATTGTTAGAGGGATGCACCAACAATGAGGCAAAGTATCAGGCCCTCATTACTATCCTCAATCTGGCCCTCGAGATCGATGTGCCCCATTTGCACGTGGAAGGGGATTATGAACTATTCATCAAGCAAATCAATGGTGACCACATCATCAGAAATCCAGAGCTCGCACCATTGTTGGAGTGCACGCTCCAGATAATGGCCCAGTTTTCATCTCAGCCGGAAGTTATTCATGTCCCTCGCTCTCAGAATGGTCAAGCCGATACCCTGGCTGGCCTAGATGCATCACTTATATAACCCAAGCAAGATGATCTGATTATATACGTGGCAAATTAGAGAATCATTCCTCCCTTCAACCCAGAAGACGACAATGGCCTATGAGTAAGCCATCTTAATGCCGGAGCCCCCGCATCTGGACCCGCAGATTCCATAGATGCAGTGGTTGAAGTGACTTCTGACTGGAGAGACCCTTTTGTTGAGTATCTCCAAAATGGTTGCCTCCCAGATGATCGGGCCGAGCATGAACGAATACGACGTCGCGCGTTGCAGTTTACCCTCAAAAGTCGTCCGAGTCTTGAACAGATCCTCTACAAGCATGGGTTCGATGGTATTCTCCTCTGTTGCATCCAAAAAGTCGAGATTTCTCATGTCATGCAAGAGGTTCACACCAGTTGCTATAGCACCCACCAGACTGGTCCAAAGCTATCTCATCAGGTTTGGAGATTGGGATACTTATGGCATTCCATGATCCATGACTACATCGAGTTTTCCAAGAGATGGTACGTGTGCAAAATTCATGCTAACGTCTTGCATTGGGTGCCAGAACTTATCCACTCCACCATGTACTCTTGGTCGTTCCTGGTATGGGGAATTTTTGTTGTGGGACCATACCCACAGGCGGCAGCTCGCCAGTGCAAGTTCATCCTGACTGCCATAGATTTATTTTCTAAGCGGGCAGAGGCATTTCCTCTCAAGGAGGTCAAGGCCTATTCTATCATTGACTTCGTGAGTTCCAACATCATTCACCAGTTTGGAATTCCTCACGCTGCCCTCACCGATAACGACACCAACATTCGAGAAGCCGAGCTGAAGAAATGTCACGCCATATACAACATCTGTTTGAACCATACCTCCCTCTATCACCTGTAGAAAAATGGGATGATTGAGGCGTTCAACAAAACCCCCTCTAAAGTTTTTCAGAAAATCGTTGGTCAGAACAAGAAGAGTTGTCATACAAGCTCCCTAATTCCCTTTGGACGTATCGGATGATGACTCATAATTCCACCCAGGTGACCCTATATTCCATGGGGTACAGAGCTGAGTCCATCCTGCCCATCGAGAACCAGTTGCCTTCATTACGAACAGCGGTCTATGACCAGCAAGTTCTAGACAAGGTAGCTGAAATTCCTCTAGATGAATTGGAAGAACATGACGATAATAGAATTTTTGACCTGCACAATTAGGAAAGGCATCAGAATAAGATAGCTAGAGCCTTCATCCAGAAGGTTTACCTCCGCTCATTCCTACAAGGTGACTTGGTATTGGCCCTTCGGGCGCTAATGATCCCTCGCCGGAAACCACCCAAATTGGAGCCCAAATTGGAAGGACCTTACATAATCCATAGGGTTTACCCCAATGGAGCATACTCCCAGTTGACCATGGATGGTAAGAATATAACTCTTCCCACCAATGCCAAGTTCCTCAAGAAATAATTTTCCTGAGCCCATAGCTTCGGCATGACCATAAACTGTTTTGTCCTGCTTGACCCTAAACTGTTTGTTCTCACATGACCCTAAACTGCACACCGGTCGAGAATGACCTTAAACTATTCAGTCCTACAAGACTCTAAAATGTGCATTATTCTGCATGACATTACACTACTTCTTGAGAACTATGTATGGATTGATTCCCATCCACATGGGATACATAGGAACGATCCAACACCTTGTCTTGGGCCCTGCCCCAACTCTTCTCGTTGACTATCCCCCCTGGGTATAGTTCTCTCAGAGGAACCTTGCATGATATGGTGTAGGATTACTTATCCCCACCCACACATGGATTATAACGGGAACACTAGCTGCCCACTCCATGTTTTTCTATCCTCCCACATCCTCACTGCATGATGTTAAACTGCATGGCCTTAAATAACTATGTACGACTTGATTCCCATCCTCATGGGATACATAGGAATGCCCAAAAATTTCATTAGTTGGGCCATCCCAAATGCCAGAATCTTCCCCTCAGGACAAGAAATATGGTGGGGTGAAGAATTTTTCCCCAATATATGTTGAGATCATCTCGATCCGGCCATATGTCCCACTCCCCAGAGGTATCTTCCCCTTTCACCGCTCTACTCGACATTAAAATTTATGGTAACAGCTATGCATCACCCACTCCTTTTATTGGGACTCAATCATACATCCCATCAGAAAGGGTTCTCGAAAGGCATGGATGTTTGGAAAATGGGATCTCCTACCATTTTGGGCCAATGAACTAGAAGACATTGAGAAACAAGCCGATACAATTCCAGCTTTGCGAATATGGTCAGGGGTCGATGCTCATTTGTGGTTCCCATTCCAGTTCCTTATAAGGACACTATGTTTCGAACATGGTCAGCAGATATCATTTATCATCAGGTCCACCCCATGATGTCCCAATGATTGAGTGTAGTGGATCATTCTACCCCATTTTATATCCAAGTGGCAAACCCCCTCAGGTGATGCCAGCTACTAGACCCCATATGATGGGGAGAGCCGAGACCGGCTCCTTGTTTCTCACACCGAGCACTGATCATGTGGGCTTAAGAGCTGTGATGAGGCGGTAACCACAAGAGAGGACGTATGGCTTCCCATCTGAGGCCCAGCCTCAGGCCCTTGGTCTTTTCCGACCCCTTGGCTTTATTGGGACCCTATCCCAAGTTCTCACCCAGGATTGTACAGTGTGGCTTGGGATTATGTCTTCATTCACAATGGGTTACTCGTTGTTCCATACACATCCCTGAATGATGTGCCTTATCCTCTCTTCGTCCTTACTGCAAGATGTTAAACTGCAGACTGGTCGGGCCTTCCTGGCTAAGGCCCATCCTCATGCCCCTGGTCTTTTCAGGCCCCTTGTCCTTTTCTGGACCTCGTCCCAAGTTCTCACTCGAGATTATATGGTGTGGCATGGGATTATGTCCTCGTTCACGTATGGTTACATGTCGCTCCATACACCTCCTATTTGTGGGGTATCTTACCTACTTTCATCCTCATGAAAAGACATTAAACTGTAGACTGGTCGGTCCTTTCTGACCGAGGCCCAGCCTCAGGCCCCTTGGCCTTTTCAGGCCCCTGGCCCGAGTTCCTATTTAGGGTTATACGGTGTGGTATGTCTTCATTCATGTTTGATTATTCGTTGTGCCGTACACCCCACTTATTAAGGTATCATACCGCTATGTGACTTCAATAACTACATGTTTCTTGATTCCCACCCTCATGGGATATGTAGGACTGCACGAATGTCTAGACTTTGGGTCCAGTCCCATCTCTCATAAATCTCCCTTTCACCTTAGCCCCATGGCCTACACTTTCCCAGGGAGATGATTGTATGGTGTGGCATGGTATTATGTCCTCATTCATGTCAGGTTTGTAACGATCACACCACATACCTCTCCCTCCTGGGAGTTCTCTATCCTATATTTTTTACTCATCCCTTCAAATCGATGACTCTCAAGGTGAGAACCATCTTCAACCCTCTTTAGAGATTCACCAAAGTGCCTAAGGGAACACTAGTTTAGTACCTGGAATGTTGGACTCTACTCGGACATGCTTTCACCTATTTCTCAGGCTTCGTGTTCCCCTTCATTTGGGTTTCCATCACCTTTCACACCCGAAGGGACCCCCAAGAGGCATGGATGCTAGGACTAAGGGCCCTCCTACCATTATGGTCCAACGTCCTCATAGGTTTCAGAAAACAAATCAATACAAGTCTCGCATTGTGATTATGGTCAGCGATTAGCACTCATTTGTTTTTACCCTTTTCAGGATAACGCAATATGAATTCTGTGTTTCGAACATGGAAAACAGTCATCCTCCATCGTCACTCCAACCCCATTATTCCCAAAATATCTGTTATATGATTCGCATCCTTCTCCACCTCATCATGCCCAAGTAGGAATTCGAAATTCATGGTACTATTCCTCAGTGCGCATCCACAAATTAAGAAGAAAAAACTGCGATAAGGTGATTATTCAGGGCTCCACCGATTCCCCTTTTGCATATATTTCATGAATTACAAATACATTATCCGCCCTTATTTCTTACACCGAGTTCAACTCTCGTAGGCTTAGGGATTGGGTTAGGGTCCGCCATTACTTGGTATAGTCCTTTAAACATGGTTCGGGTTATAAGACCTTAAGCATAGATCTTCTCATATAGACCCTTTGCAAGAACTACGTATATATTGATTCCCATCCTCATGGGATATGTAGGAATACCCGGACATTTGGTCTTCAGGTCCAGCTCAATTGGGAGCTAGTTTCTCCTTCCCCTTACCCTCTTACCTTTATCTAGGCCCCTTGGCCAGAGGATCCTTTCACGGAATTGTGTATGGTGTAGTATGAGATTATGTCCTCATTCACGTTGGGTTTGTTTTATTTCACAGTGCACATTCCCCCTTTAGCCTCGTTTCTACTACATCTAGGCCACATGACATTAAAATGCATGCTTGGTCCCATCACATGACCCTAAATTGTGACATTATCGTCCTGGCCGCACGATGAAGAACGGAACTTCATCGTCATGTCCTCACTTAATGGGACACCATGTTTGGTATCGGTCACACACCATACCATTTGTCAACACCTGCATACCGCTTGATTCTTGTGGCGATGAATGGACTTTCTATTCTAGGCCCATCACTTCACAAAAAAAACCATTCACTTTAATGGACATACAAGATACATCAAATATTGCTTCATTTGGTGCGGGGGCCATACCCGCATGCCCCTTTTATCCCTAGCATGGGTACCTTACTATAACGCCGCTTAGAAATATGTATATCTTGATTCTCAATCTCATGAGATACATAGGAACGTCCATGCACCATGACTTGGGCATAACATAACTCTCCCTTCGGGTCCCTTGACCTAAAACCTTCCTAGGGAACACGTGGTGGTTGGAACCCCAGGTTCCCATTCACATCGGGTTTCATTATTACCCCACAATGTGTCTACAACATTTCCCTCCATCCATGGTCTGATCTCTAAGACCATAAACTAAGATATACTTCAGAAATATGTATGGATTGATTCCCATCCTCAAGGGATACGTAGAGACACCCAGGTAGTCTTCCTCAGGTCCAGCTCCAAGAATCATAAATCCAATTCCTCCTTAGTTCTGGCCCCCAGGCCTAACCCCCTATGGTGAACCATGTAACTGTAGATTTTCTCTGACCAAGTTCGGGATGCCCCACGATAAAATTGGGAAATGACAGCTCCCTCACTAGAGAGGTCCTGTCTGAAAGAAGGAATGATCTAGGATCAGACCAATGCACCCATCTAGTGAGGTTTCACCACAGTGGCGTAATTTCAAGTGTGTTGGATTCGATTTGAATGAACCATCGCTCCACATTCCACGCATTGTGTTCCCCTTATTCGGACCATCTTCATGTTTCATGTTTAAGGGAACCCCCAAACAGTATGGATGCTTGGCCTATGGCCCACCTATTGTCCTGGGCCAATGTTCTAGAAGGCAAATGGATGAAATTTTGAGTATGGCCCTATGTTTCGAACATGGTCAATGGTTGGCCCTCATTTACTATCCCCTATCCAGGATAACACAATAACTATACTGGGTTTAGAATGTGGTCAACAATTATTCTTCATTGTCATGCCACCCCCACAGTTTTTGAATCTTGGGTATCATGATTCACACCTCCCATTCCCATCTATTCAGATTGATTCCAGCCCCCTTGGCATTATCCCAGTCGTGCACAAGAGCACATTGAGAAAATGGTAATTTGGATGTTTCTAGAACATCATTATCCAGTTAGGTATCCCCCTTCTCTTTCCGGTAATTTTAATTGGTCGTTCAAATCTCGGGTGCCCGAAGCTTGTTCGACACTCCTACATTCAAACAAATTAATAGTATGAACATCTCTTATTTATCACAATGGGTGCAACCTATGTGAGCTTAGGAATGGATTAATATTTTTTTCAGAATTGTAGATGAATGCTTTAAAACAAATTAATGAGTAAATGAATCCATCCATACATGTAGAAGAAGTAAAGAGAAGTAAGTTTATGAGTTCGGCCAAAACAGGGCCCTTAAGGGTCAGCTTCTTGGATGGACCATTCTAGTGATGCTACCTTTTGGCTGGTGGCCTCTAGGATTGCTTCCCACCCCATGAAGACTCTATCTCTCTTCATCAACGACCACGAAGTGCAGTTCACTGACTCTAGCCAGTGCTTGCGCCTTTTCAGTTTGAAGTACAGATATTTGGTGACCCGCATCAACTATTTTTTCTTGGGCGTCGGCCAGCTGGGCCCTCAACTACTCCAAAATCTCAGAATAGTTTGTGATGAATATCTCCTTTGCTTTCAACTATTCTTCAAGGCGTCAGGACTCTTGTTCTTCCTGGATGATTTCTTGGGTACTCCTTGACTCCCCCTGACACTGGGCAATGTCGGAGCGTCGGCTGCTCTAGTGCAACTTCTTGTCCATGTAGTCACGAACAGTCGAATAAAGGAATTGAAAATCCACCACTCCAGCATTGAGAAAGAACAACAAGGTTTGGAGCGATACCATCCTTTTCAGCCATTCATTATGTGGCTGACCGAGAAAGCACTTGATGCACTTCCACCCTTTACGCTGCGTCATTCGGCTCTCCTCGGCCGCCTTCGAGTCTGAATCAACAATCTCCTCATGGTCTACAGGCTGATAGTCTGGGAAAGAAGCCAACAAAATAGTAGTAGGGTCTTCATCAGGCACCTCTCCCAATGGGATGGGCTCTTCAACACCTGGGTGGTCGTCATCTCTCACCTCAGTCTCAGTAGCTCCCTCGCTGACTTTCGGCCCTGCCCCGACATGAGTACCGCTGATGTCCACTACTCTCTACTCACCGTGTGTCAGGTATGGAATGGTTTGAGAAGTGTTCCCTTAATGGGATGACATGTTTTTAGTTCAATCGATTGCAGAAGACCCAGGTTCTGTAGCCCAACAAGCCTCTAAGGCTGTGATTACTGCACAAAAAAGGGACACCCTGATCAATTGAGCTCTCTAATAGTGATTAACTGGCATTGAAGTAATGAACATACAGGAGCCCAAAGCATCATCCTCTAGTGTTCTGGCCACCACCGGAGCTGACATTACGGTGGATTCCTTAGCGCTCTTCAGTTCGATAATGGGTGTCGGCTCCCCACCTTGTTCTACTGGTGCCTTATCTCCTTCAAATGGAGACCCTTGGTGGATGCCCGTATGATTCTGAACATAATAAGGAGATTTAATTGAGGGATATAAAACAGGATGAGAGGAATCAATGGATAAGGGCTGAGACATACCTCAGGCAGCTCAGTTATATCCACATCAGAGTCGATGATCTCAACACTCTCCCAGAGACTCCCTTGATGGGATAACCCATGAGACCCTCCACCCGCAGGCTCCTCATTTTCTTCACCCCTCCTTCACCTTATCTTTCTTCCTCCTCTTCCGTCTCAGAGCCCTCCGACACATCGTCCCTGTCGTCATCCCTTGATGACATGTTTTCTAGATCATGCTCCGGGCCGAGACAGGGCCACCGTCTGGAGGAATGTCGCAAAAGGGCTTCAACTGTGGTGGTTGATACTTCTGCGGTGGATAAGGTTGTCTCAGTGCATGCTGAAAAAGATGGGTCAGGCTCCGGCCATAGTTTTGAACCTGTTGTGTGCAACCTAAGGTCTGTTAGGACTCATCGGGGGGATTAGGAGCAAGGGTCTCCTTGTCAACCGGGGGTGGGGTTGCACTGTGTGTCCAATGATTCGACGATGGATCCTTCTGGCTTGGGGAGGGCAAGATCTGCTGGTTCTATCATGAAGGAGACTTCCAAGGACTCGGAGCCTCATGTGAAGGCTGTGTTTGATCTCCTCATAAAAGACTTAGGTGTAGTCCAGGTGGCCAGTAGCATGGGGAAGGAGAGTCTGATTCATGCAGATGAGGCCTTGGTGAGGATCTCTCAACCTCCAGGTGAATATAGGGGTTGAGAGGTTCAAAATCCTCAGCCTCAGTATATGGGCAGGGGTTTCGAGCAATCAGCTTTATAGGATGGGTCTGGGATTGGGGAAGCTTCTGTCAGGGAGAAGGAAGGGGGCAATGGGGTTGGGCATGCCTTGGGTAACACCCCTGGTCACCTGAATGGAAATGGGGCGAAGGTGCAGGCTCAGACCAACATTAGAGACCCAGAGGGTTCGGGTTCTGGCATCCTGCCAGAGAGTGTAGCTCCATCCCGGATTCCAGTTATTTTGAGCAATAGATTTGAAGAACTGGCTGAGGTGGATTCTAGAGTTGAATCTTCTGATCTGGTTGTGGATGATAAAGACTACAGGAGGAACACTGATGGCCTCGGGTAGGAAGGTCAGATAAGGGGGCATGTTCTCCCAGAGGGTGTTGATGGTGGAGGGGAAGCAGGACTTGATGGGATTTATAGAACTTTTTCTGAAGCCGAAACCGAGTAAGGAGTTGCAGGAGGAAGAGGAGGAGGAGGGGTAGGAAGGATTACTCCTCCTTACCTCCTCCTATGAGGACCCGGTCAACTAAAAAGCCAACGGTCAAGGCGCTGGACAGGGAGATCCTGTGTCATCTTAGCACTCCTGGAAAGCATGAAATCTCCTAGGACTTGGTGTTAAGCTCGGAGGATGTGGTGTTAGAATAGGTGTTATATCTTAACACATCAGAATAGGATGCAGCCAAAATGATGGGCCGGAACCTTGAAGTGGAGATGAATGAAGAGCAGTATGTTTGGGTTGACAAGTAGGATACGATCCTGGTTGGAGGTTTCAACAAGGGGTTGATCAGTCTTGTGGAGTACAAGAAGGTTTGGAATAGATTGACCACTTCCTTTGAGGACTTGATAAGGGGGGACCCTCTGTTGCAGGTCTGTGACTTATCCTGGAAGCTGTTTAGGGACACGGCCTCTGGTGGAATTCGACTTCTTTTCAATGAATCTGTTTATATTCCCTCTTCCTAATGCATTGTCAAGTTGTTGTTCTTGTTGTGTGTGGATGGTTGGAGGGACATATAGGCTCGGATGGGTCAGATCATGCTACTCATTCTTTGCCAGGTCACTTGGGAGGTGGCTGATCGGAGGGATGGCTTGACATCGGGAGGGACCATGCTTGCATGGGGTCGCTGAGTGGTTCTCCCTTGGAGTGAGCGACGCTCTTTTTGCTTGGATAAGGTGATTTCTGGTGTTTGTTTGTTTCTGTTTGGGGCTGTTGAACTTTTGGTTTCCCACTTCCTTCCTCAAAAGTGGTCTTATTAATAAAAAATAATTTTCAGTCAGTCATCTAGAGTTGTGTTATGTAAGTTATTTGGAGTATGATAGAACAAACTTAATTTTTGGTGAATAGTAACTTACACTTATTGATAGTAACCTACCCTTATCAATAGTCACTTACCCTTATAAATATTAATATGAATCTAATGAATGGTATCCATAACATTAAGTGTATAAAAAAAATTAGACACCCTAAAGATGACGATGGATATTCTAAGTTTTTATATATTTCAATTAAATAATGATTTATTTTAATATTTAATTAATCATATTCAGCAAATTATTTTCGGTAAATGAACTTCATTTTTTGATTCTACACGTCGAAAAATGGGTAGGGTGAATTTTTGGGATATTTCTAAAGTACTTGAATTTTTTTTGAATAGTAAAATCTGATAATTCACAATAAATGCTAAATAATGGATTAATTAAGTCATTGATGATGATCTACTGAGGTAAGCCCAATTGGTTCTAAGTCACATGAATATATTACTATTATTTGTCATGGAATACTCACTATTGGTTGTCTTGAGAGGAAATAATAAATAAATGAGTTTTATATTAAGAAATCCCCTCTCTCCTCCACTATAAACCCCCTCCCACCCCCTTCCATTCACTCATCTCAAGCCTTGTGACTCCTCCAAATTCTGTCCAAATACCTTCCCAATCTCCTCCCCCACGTCGAGAAATCTTTGGTCTCATACAAAGACAAAAACCTCTCCCCTTAAGAGGTTCTCAAAGGAGGTAGTCTCAAGAGTTAAATTCCTCTTTCAAATCCCTTTTTTTCTTTTAAGTTCTTTCATTTTTGTTTATTTTCTCACATCCCTTCACCAAAATAGTATGATAAATCCAGTAATGTACATGTAATAGAATGTTTTCATGATAATGGTATATATTCCATTATCTTCTCCATTTTACCCACTTTAATATGAAATAAATGAAAGCACCGTTTGAGATGTGCTAATTTAGCACATTCAAAGACAACGATTTATCAATTTCTATTATAATCTTTAATTCTGGTCAGGAAACCATCTTTTTTATGGTTGAACCAGATTATTATTTAATATATCATATTTTTAGTTCTATAATACTTTTGAAAAAATGGTATTAAGTTATAAAGAAAAACATGTTCATCATAATCAAACCCACCGATTAGCCAAAACGGTTATCACTAAGGATATATATATATATAAAGATTTGAATTCAATATAAGTAACCCAAATTAAATTTATAAAAATTTAATCTCCTAGATGTTCGATAATAGTTTATAACATTGTTTCTAGACAACCAAATCCATCTTATATATTTATCTGAACTGGAATATAAGTGAACCAATAATTTAAAACCAAGTAAACAAACGAGCCTGAACAATGAAATTGAACCTTATCCATCCATCCAAAGTAACTTTTTTATTTTCAAAAACACTTTTAATGTAAAAGTGATAAACTAACTATTTCATGCATAAAGAAATGTTTCAGAAACATTGAAAAGAAAATTGAGCCTCCTAGATGCATTATCCCTAAGAAGATTCCAAGAGATAGAGGATACTCGTGTGTCTGGAACACCCTCTAATAAGTCTTCAAAGCGAGATGCCATATTTTCCCAAGCTTGCATGTAATCCTCTTGAATAATAGTCCCTTCATTGTATCCCCTTATCAATATATGTTCTTTCTTGTCAATCCATGCACTTTGCTCTTTAGTGGTTGCTACTTTAAGAAACCTTCCCATCATCTTGTTAGCTTCTTCATCAGAGGAATTAATCACCAAAACACTTTCCACTATCTCTTCGTCTGAATGTTAAAGAATCTCAAAGGATTTCTCATGGGCCTCACCTAATTCTAGTAGAAGAAGGGCTACATCACCATGATATGCGGGCTCAGCATTGCCACTTTTCGGTTTTAGAGTCACCTGCAATCATCCTGTCCTTCGACTTATTGGTGGACCATGTTTCCATTGGGAGAGGTAAGTATGAATAGTCCTTTCTCCCTTTACCCTTCATGAATTTTCTCCTCCTTGGGCTGGGAGGCCCTCTATCATTAAGGTCATCAGTAGAATCACGTGGAGAGAACTCTACAAACTCATCGTTGGACGCCCCCTGCTCATCAGTCCGAGCTGCATCTATGTCCTGAACCGGATCTTCAGTCACCATCCCTTCAAAGAGATTGCCCATCATAATAGTTTGAACCTCCCTCCTTGGGCTAGAATGAATCGGTATACCACCCCCTGTGTCCTGCTCCTGTCCCTTGCCACCTAATAACTCTCCATCTCTTCCAATCATCTGAGATCAACCTCTTTCACTTAAACAACTTCCAGCATGCAGTGCCTCTTCATAAGAAGAAATCAAGGGAGTCCATGATCCTACATCCATTTCCATCATTGTCTCAACATCAAGAAAAATGCCATTGTCACATAACACATCCCCTCTTATACTCCCTGCCAGCATCTCATCGGATCCCCCTACTTTGACGAATCATGCTCAGGAACCTTCAGGTCCTTGCGCAAGCGTTGGATTACCTCGTCCACCAATGGGTTGCCCCCTGTTACCCACTTTGCACCTCCTTAATACTAATTGGGCCACGAATTGATTCTGGGAAGACACACCCTCACCACATCCCAACCCCTTGCAATTGTCACCTGAACATGCATCCTTTTGAGGATTCAAATCCTTCCTCCCCCATCTGCAGACTTCCACAGGGTGCCCCAGGTTTTTACAGAAGGAGCAGAAGTCGAACCATGACTCATAGACCACTAGTTTCTTGTGATGAAACTCTTCCTCCACTGTAATCCACATGAACTTGGGAAGAATTTTGGAGACATCTACTTCCACACATATCCGGGGATAAACCGGGTGACAGAGAGCTTTGGTTCTAGAATCAGCACACAGAAATCTACTGACATGGTTTCCTAACATTCTCAAAATCGCGGTATTTTGAAACGGTAAGGGAAGTTCTTGGAAACTAACCAAAATCGCCACGGCAGAGGATTCGCGCTTCATGTGGAAATCATACGACCATCGGAAGAGGTAGAACCGAAATCCATTGCAGCTGTGCGAAGCACTGGAAAAAGCCTTCACAAGATCCCCCTCCGATGAAAATCAAATCAGAATGTGTCTGGAGTCAAGCAATCCCACCGTAGATCTATCCTGTTATCCCCAGGAACCAAATATGCATCTGTCGAATCAATCCATGGAAGGATTCCTCCTCTTGAACCTCGCAACCAGGGAATGATTCAGAAGGCCCTAAGCTTCATTGAACTCAGAGGTCGAGAGTGAAAGGTTCGGAAATCCATTAAGCAAATCAAGTACTTTAGGGTAAACAGAAACATGGGGAAAAGGATGAATAAGGTCAGGGTTCGAGAATTGTGAGAAATATGAAGGCACTCCCGTGAAGGACTTAGGATGTCTCCCCCCCAACGGGGAAGGAGGGACCGGCTCGGAAGCCACCGTCTTCTCCGAAGGGGGAGAACTCTCGCGACCTCGGGAGCTCACCAAAACCCTATGAAATTGAACCTTATAACCAATCAAAAAGTCCTATAATGTACTAAAAATGATTATAATAAATCATTTACTTATAAAATAGGTTCTGGACTTATGAATTAACAATCCTAATTTGTTTATTCAGGTCTTTAATAACAAGTCAAGAACACCTTCAAGCATAAGATACGGGATCCTCTCTCTCACTTTTATTCAAGAATCCACCCTATCTTGTATGATTTTTTTTATTTATAATTATGGGGTATATATTCTCATCTCCCCCATATGGCCTTTTTGACATATAAATAATGAGATAATCCTTTACCTCTCATTATGATCTTACAATAACACTCATTACCGTGCCAAAATATTTGTAAAAGGTTTTTCTCATATCACTTTCAATTCTATGGGATCTCCATTGTTCACCTATTATTTCTTATATGTGGTATAGGTGTACTACCATTTGACCTATGTTATACTGGTTCTCATTATATTCATTGAATTCCGTGACTCTTTTGGTGGTTATTAACTCCTTGTCATATGACTCAATTTAATACAACACGGTAACGAGCTTTGTCTCAAATTTCATTTCGTTATGACTTGCTTAGTAATTGTGCACCTACTCTTTCTTATGTGGTGTACCTACTGCCCATTTGAGATCACATTTAAATTGAAATTATATTCCATTCAAACATCAATATTCTCATATCATGAATATTATTATTTTATAAGTTGTATACCATTTTACATAGGGTATTTATTTTGAATGTTGTTTTGATAGTATGAGTATTGATGAATCTGTATCCTCTCTTCTATATGGTTAGCTCGAATACATATCTCTATAGTATCGAATCTATGTATAAAAAATTCTTGGATGTAGAGGTGTGTGGGGCTCACTACAGCCCCTCGATGCATCGGTAGGTCTCATGAGACAAAACAGTTTGGCGACAAACCCTTCAAATTTGTTTCCAGAAAATCAGACGGGTTTCTACCCATAGAACTAAACCGTTTTTGCGGTAATAGTGTTCATGTGCCAAATAAATGACTTCCAATTAATAAGCATTCACTCTATTCATTATTGGCTATTATTATTATCCATGAGGTTTTCACTATGACAAAATTTATGGATGTAGTTTCATTCTCAGTTTATTAATGGCATTAATTGTTCATTTATTCTGAATGCCATTTTATTATGACAGATTGATTAAGTTTCACTTATTATTTTACTCATGATTCTCTTATTTGTAACCCTTACTGAGTGTTTGAGCTCACCCCTTTCATTGTTTATCTTCAACAGGTTTTGAAGAGGAGGTTATTAATTGAGTGCTCTGTGGATGCAGTTTTTGTTTTTTTTCATTATGTATTGTATATTGTAACCTTATCCAATGTAATTTTTATTAAATATATTTATCTAGTTTCTTCAAGACTATTAAACTGATCTTTACTTCAGAATTTTCATTCATTCTGACCATGCCAATATCACAAGTAATGCATCGGATCCATCCTACTCGGGTCGGGGTGTTACAGTTGGTATCAGAGGAAGTTTAGTAGAAAACATGGAAACTATAGTAGGAATTGTATAGTAGGGAACAAAGACCTAAGGTAGTATCTAAGTATTAACATACAATAATTTACTGGTATTTTGGTTAGGAATAGATTATGTGGATATTTTAAGCAATATGTCTCTGTCTGGATACGACCAGATAGAGGTGGCTCTAGCACAAATGTATCTAGTGGTAAAACCCGAAAACACCTCTTTGAGCTAGACTCGAACGAGAACTGGTGCACGAAAACGGGCCTTGCTACACTCTTGGTTACTACACTCCTAGTTCATATTCTTAGGATAATTCATGTTTTCTTTACAAGTCATTATGAAGGAGTTAATGTAAATTCTTCCTCATAGGAACCTTGTTTATAAGATTAGCTATGAATAGAATTTACATCTATGTTGAGTGCTTTTCTATATAAGATTTATAAGATTAGAATTACATAGAATTTCAATCTATGTTGAGTGATTTTACAATTGAGATTCATAAACTAATATAGTGTATCCCATTATTTATAAATGGATTCTAATGGAAGAAGGGGAATCAATACCCGTGGGAAAGGTAGGGATCTCCCTACTGAGCAAGTCAACACAGTCAACATTGGAGCAGATCAGATCATGAAAATATTGGGACAACATAATCATGCTGTAACGAATAACCATTCCACAACTGTGTTGGGTCATTTCATCCGATATAAGCCCCCATATTTCAACAAGACTACTAATCCAGTGGTAGCTGAGCAATGGATCAATTCCCTTGAAAAGATATTCATGGTGTTAGGATGCAAAAAAATGAAAAGGTAGTACCGACGGTATATTGTCTCAAAGGAGACGGTGATCAATGGTGGGCCCTGATTAAAAATACCACTGAGGAAGAAGACATAGAAGATATGGAATGGAAGACTTTTAAGAAAATATTCTACGAAAAATATTCCCCTCGTGAGCAACGAACAGAAAAGAAGAGGAAATTCCATAGTTTGAAACAAAGGGAAGAAGACAATATTGTAGAGTATGAGGCTACCTTCACAAGGCTAGCCAGGTATGTCATGTATTATGTTCGTGACTCGGCGGAAAAGATTGATAATTTAATTGAAGGTCTTAAGCCAAGTCTTCAGAGGTCCTGGCTTCTCAAACATTTTCATCATATGATATAATTGTATCAAGTGACATTAAAACAGAGAGGGAATATTCTAGATCAAATATTTTCAATGGAAACCAAAATAAGAATCGATACTCTGATAATAAAGGAAAAGGAGAATCGCCAAATAATATCAAGGGAAAAATAGTTTACTATTATGTGAGAACTGTGGAAAGAATCATCTCGGGAAATGCTTGAAAGGCATGTGAATCTGCTATAACTATGGAGAAAAGGATCATCGATCCGATGAATGCAAGGGTAAGAAACAATTCAATGATATTAAATGCTACAATTGCAGAGAGAAGGAACACTATGAAAATGAGTGTCCTAAACTCCAAGGAAACATGACTCAGAAAAGGCCAAGAGATCAAGTGAGAGCATATGTGATTACAACTGAAGAGGTCAAAGTTCCTAATGATGTGGTGGAAGGTACTTTAATTGTTTCCTAAAACATAGCCAACACCTTATTGTATTTCGGATCATTGCATTCATTTATATCTTCTCAGTTTTCCACGAAAATTAGATATTTCTTATTTGATTTAATAAAGGATTCTTCAGTCAAAACACTCGGGGGTTGTATCATTGCAAGAAAGACATGTCGACTAGTCTCCCTCCAGTCACCAAAACGTGATTTAGTTTCTAACCTTGTTATCATACCAATGACTAAATTTTATATAATTCTCAACATGGATTGGATGTCCAATTATGATGTGAAGATTTATTTTAAGAATAAGGATGTTACAATTTATGAAAATGGTGTAGAATCACTTGTCTTTAGGGAAGAAACATTTCCACCTGATTCTTATCGAGAACCACCCACAACAGCTCTACTAAATTCAATACTTGGAGAGGAAGATAAACCATTATCTATGGGAGAGGAAAGAAATCTTCAAATTGAAGAAGTGTGTATAGTGCAAGAGTACATTGATGTATTTCTAGGGGATTTACCTGGACATCCTCCAAAGAGGGAAGTTGAGTTCTCTATTGATTTAATTCTTGATACAAGACCTATATCAAAGACTCCCTATAGAATTCACACTATGGAATTGGTAGAGCTAAAGAAATAACTTTAGGATTTGAGTGAAAAATGATTTATTCGACCTAGTGTTTCTCCATGGGGAGCCCCGATCCTGTTTGTCAAGAAGAAAGATGGATCCATGAGGATATGCATTCATTATAGGGAAATAAATGCTATTACAATAAATAATAAGTATCCTCTACCTCATATTGATGATTTATTTGATCAAATCCATGGAGCCCAATAATTTTCGAAGATTGATCTTCGGTCCGGATATCATCAGCTAGGTGTGAGGAAAGAAGATATTCTTAAGACAGTATTTCAAACTAGGTATGGGCATTACGAGTTTACGGTGATGCCATTTGGACTGACTAAGGCACCCTCTTTATTCATGGATTTAATGAATATTGTTTTAAAGTAATATCTTGATAACATTTTTGTGGTTTTCATCGATGATATCCTAGTATACTCAAAAATCTATGAAGATCATGAGAATCACTTGTGGATTATTCTGGAAACTGTTAGAAGAAATCAATTATATGGGAAGTTTAGCAAGTGAGAATTCTAACTTTAGTAAGTTTCTTTTTGAGGCTATATTGTCTCTAAGGATGGAATCCTAGTTGGTCATGCAAGGAGAAAGTCAATCCCTGATTGGCCCACACCAATAAACATAACCGATGTAGATAGTTTTATTGGATTAGAAGGTTATTATCGATGTTTCGTTCAGAATTTTGCCCGCCTGGAAAATCTGTTAACCAAGATCACACATAAAGGGGTTAAATTTGTTTGGACAAAATATTGTGAAGAATTTTTCGAATAACTAACGAGAATATTAGTCAATGATTCTATATTGACTCTACCATCAGGGAATGAAGGGTTTGTTATTTATAGTGATGATTAAAAGAAAGGACTTGGTTGTGTCCTTATGAAAAATGATAAGGTTATTTCTTATGCATCACAATAGATAAAAGTTCATGAGAAAAACTATTCTACTCATGATCTTCAGTTAGCCGCTATAATATTTGTTTTGAAGATAAGGAGACATTATCTCTATGGTGACAATTTTGAGATTTATACTGATCACAAGAGTTTGAAGTATATTTTCTCATAGAAATAACTCAACATGAGGCAAAGGAGATGGCTTGAACTAATAAAATATTATTATTTCACGATACACTACCACCTAGGGAAGGCAACTAAGGTGGCAGATGCTTTGAGTAGAAAGGATCATGATGTTTGGAACAAGATAAGAGTTTAAAGGGATCCTATTTTCATGGATCTAGTAATGATGGCTATGGGAATAACCATGGAAGGTGAAACAACAATTCTTTTTCAAATGGTTTCCAAACCATCTTTACTAGAAAGGATAAAAATTTCTCAAGCTGGTGATGAGGAGTTTCAAAAGAAGATTAAATTTGTGAATGATGGGAGATTGAGTGACTTCATATATGAAGATAGAATTTTTTATTTTGGGAAGAGAATTTGTGTTCTCTATATACCTAATACAAAAAGTAATTGTTAGATGATTCTCATTGTTCCAATTTCTCTATACACCCTTGTAGCACTAAGATGTATAGAGATTTGAAGGAACATTTTTGGTGGGAAAAAATGAAGAGGGAGATTACAGATTTTGTGTCAAGATGTATGGTTTATCAACAAGTGAATGCTGGAAGGCAACGACCTGGAGAAGTATTGAAACCTCTTCCAATACCTGAGTGGATGTGGGATAATATCACAATGGACTTTGTCATGGGACTACCAAAGACTCCTAGAAGGAACGATGCAATATGGGTCATTGTTTATCATCTTACCAAGTACTCACAATTTCTTGCAATAAGAGAAGATCTACAACTTGAACGTCTAGCAAGACTATATATTAATGCAGTTTTGAGACTTCATGGAGTAACCCTATATATTGTTTCTGATCATGATCCATGTTTTACATCAAGATTCTGGAAAATTATTTAGAAGGCCCTAAATACTGATCTTCATTTGAGAACTGCCTACCACCCAAAACTGATGGAAAATCAGAACGGATTATTAAAATATTGGAAGACATGTTGAGGACTTGTTCACTTGAATTTCAAGGCATCTGGGATCAGTATTTACCTCTCGTGGAATTTTCATACAACAATAGCTTCCATTCAAGTATTCAAATGGCATCATATGAAGCATTATATGGGAGGAGATGTCGTACACCAACTTGCTAGGATGAAATTGGTGAAAGAAAACTCATGGGGCCAGAACATGTTGAATAATGAATGGAAATGGTGAAGATTATTCAGACCCTTATCTAAAGAACTCAAAGTAAGAAAAAGAGCTATGCAGATAACCGAAGGAAGGATTTGGAGTTTCAAGAAGGTGATCACGTTTTCTTAAAGGTATCTCCATTTAAGGGTCTTATACGATTCAGTAAAAGAAAAATTTAAGTCCCATGTACATTAGACCTTTTGAAATTCTGTAACGAATTAGAGTCGTAGCATACCATTTTGCAATGCCGCCAGGTCTCTCCAAGGTTCACAATGTGTTCCACATGTCAATGTTATGAAAGAACATGCCAGACCCAACACATGTACTCATTTATGAAGAAGTAGAACATGAGCCAGACCTATCTTATTGTGAAGAGTCTATCAAGATTCTTGATACTAGAGAACAAGTATTGAGAAATCGGACGACTCTTCTGGTAAAAGTTCTATGGAGGAACCATAAGATGGAGAAAGAAACATGGGATCCTAAGGAGCTTATGTTAAAGACATACCCGAATCTTTTAAGGTTATATTTTGTAAATTTGGGGGATGAAATTTTCTGAAGGAGGGAATAATGTAGTACCCTAAAAATTTTATGTTATGTTTTTCTATTTATCACTGAGTTGCATTCTATTCATCACTATTTTCGATTGAAACAACACTAGGTTACTTTGGAGATAGTTAAAACCTATCCATTAAACATAAATTTCTCACGTCTATGTTTTTAATTTAGAAAAATGGTCATCTATAGTTGTGTTCAGTGAGTTATTTAGAGTTTGATGGAACAAACTTAATTTTTGATGAATAGTAACCTACCCTTATGAATAGCAACCTACACTTATGAATAATAACTTTCCCTTATAAATAGTAATATGACTATTATGAATGGTATCCATACCCTTAAGTGTATAAATATATATTTACACCCTAAAGATGATGATGAATATTATACGTGTTTATATATTTCAATTAAATAATGATTTATTTAAATATTTAATTAATCATATTTAGAAAATTATTTTTTGAAAATTGAATTCATTTATGGATTCTACACTTTGAAAAATGGTTATGTTGAATTTTTGGGATTTTTCTAAAATACTTGAATTTTTTATGAATAGTAAAATCCGATAATTCAAAATAAAAGCTAAATAATGTATCAATTGATTCATTGATGATGATCTGATGACGTAAGCCTCATTGGTTCGAAGTCACATGCATATATTACTGTTCTTGGTCATGTAATACTCACTATTTTTTGTCTTGAGAGGAAATAATAAACAAATGAGTTTTATATTAAGAAATCCCCTCTCTCCTCCACTATAAAACCCTCCTCTCACCCCCTTCCATTCACTACTCTCAAGCCTTGTTCCTTCTCCAAATTCTGTCCAAATACCTTCCCAACCTCCTCCCACACTTGTATCATGCTTTGGTCTTATAAAAATACCAAAATCACTCTCTTTAAGTGGTTCTCAACGGTGTAAGTCTCAAGAGGTAAATTCCTCTTTCAAATCCCTTCTTTTCTTTTAAGTTCTTTTGTTTTTGTTTCTTTACTCACCTACTTTCACCAGAATAGTATTATAAATCTAGTAACATACATGTACTATAATTTTTTCATGCTAATGGTATATATTCCATTATCTTCTCCCATTTCCCCACTTTAATTTGAAAGAAATGAAAGCACCGTTTGAGATGTGCTAATTTAGCACATTCAAGGACAACAGTTTATCGATTTCTATTATAATATTTAATTCTGGTCAGGAAAACATTTGTGTTATGGTTGAACCATATTATTATGTAATATACCCTATTTTTAGTTCTGTAATACTTTTTTACAAATGGTATTAAGTTATAAAGCAAAACATGATCATCGTAATCAAGCCCACCGATTAACAAAAACAGTTATCACTAAGGTTATATATATATATATAAAGATTCGACTTCAATATAAGTAACCTAAATTAAATTTATAACCATGTAATCTCATGTATTATCAATAATAATTTATAAATTCATATCTGGACTAACAGATCCATCTTATATATTTATCCTAACTTGAATATAAGTCAACCAATCATTTAAAACCAAGTAAACAAATGAGCCCGAACAATGAAATTAAACCTTATAACCAATCAAAAAGGACTAGAATGAACTAAAAAGCATTATAATAAATGATTTAAATATAAAAGAGGTTGTTTAATTAAGAATTAATAATCCTAATTTGTTTATTCAGGTCTTTAATAACAAGTCAAAAACACCTTCAAGCATAAGGTAAGGGATCCTCTCTCTCACTTTTATTCAAGAATCCACCCTATCTTGTGTTCTTTTGTTTTTAATTTATAATGATGGGGTATGTTTTATAATATCCCCCATACTTCCATTCTAACATATAAATAATGGGATACCCCTTTACCTCTCATTAAGACCTTGTAATCACACTCGTTATCGTGCCAAAATATTTGTCAGAGGTTTTTCTCATCTCACATTCAATTCTATGGGATCTCCATTGTTCACCTCTTATTTCTTATATGTGGTATAGGTGTACAACCATTTGACATATGTTATCATGGTTCTCATTATATTCATTGTATTTTCTGACTCTTTTGGTGGTTATTAACTCTTTGTCATATGACTCAATTGAATAAAACACGATAACGAGCTTTGTCTCAATTTTCATTTTGTTATGACTTGCTTAGTAATTGTGCACCTACTCTTTCTTATGTGGTGTACCTAAAGCCCATTTTAGATCACTTTTCAATTGAAATTATATTCCATTAAACCATCCATATTCTCATATCATGGATATTATTATTTTCTAAGCCGTATACCATTTTACATACGGTATTTATTTTGAATGTTGTTTTGACAATATGAGTATTGATGAATCTGTATCCTCTCTTCTATACGGTTAGCTTGAATGCATATTTCTCTTTTATTGAATCTATGCATAAATAATTCTTGTATGTAGAGGTGTTTGGGGACCACTAAACCCCCTCTTAGTAATACTGGGTCTCCTGAGACAAAATAGTTTGGCGATATACCCTTTGAGTTTGTTTCCAGAAAATCAGACGGGTTTCTACCCATAGAACTAAACTGTTTTTACGGTAATATGGTTCATGTTCCAGATACATGACGTCCAATTTATAATCATTCTCTTTATTTATTATCAACTATTATTATTATCCATGAGGTTTTCACTATGACAAAATCTATTGATGAAGTTTCATTCTAAGTTTATTAATGGCATTAATTGTTCATTTATTCACTATTCCATTTTGAATATGACAGATCGATTAGGTTTGACTTATTATTGTACTCATTCTTCTGCTATTTTTAACCCTTAATAAGCATTTGATCTCACCCCTTTCATTGTTTATCTTCAACAAGTTATGAATTGGAGGTCATTTATTGATTGCTATGTGGATGTAGTTTTTGTTTTTTTTCATTATGTATTGTATCTTGTAACCTTATCCAATGTAATTTGTGTTAAATCTATGTATCTAGTTTCTTCAAGACTACTAAACTGATTTTTCCTTTAAAATTTTTATTCTTCCTAACCATGCCAATATCACAAATAATGCACCGGATCCAGCCTAGTGGGGTCGGGGTGTTACATGGCTCCTCACGCCGACCTTGTTGGCATGCATACATATCCATGCCCATCAGATAAGCATGTCGACGATGAATGTTCACCCTATCAACAACCCGAATAAGTATGACCTCCTGAAGCTTGATTCCGTCTCGCACTATCTTTTTCCAAAGAGATTTCTTACTCATCGATTGTCACAGGGTCATCCAGGCTGACCATAGAGCGGGGAAGATTGTATCACTGGAGGGTGGGAGGAGATACCTTATCTATTTCTCTCGGAGTACCATGCCCGCTACGTGAGACCCTCTCCCCCTAGGCGATGAGGGCTTGGTCATGCCATGTGACGTCCCCTCTACTAATATCCCGGCCTGTGCGGGCCCGGTTTCCTGACGCACTGCCGAACTTCCCCCCTCCACAACACCCTGTCTGCTCTCTCTCCACTAAGGTTCTACACAGGCAACCTTGAGTTTCCAGACTCGCTTCCGAAAAATTCCCTCGAGGTACACTATAGCCCAATGTTTGGCATATTATGTTGAGAGGCCAACATTAACTCCGGTGGGGGGGAAAGGTAATGATATCACCAGAGCCCTAGGCTATGAACATCAGCCACATTTGGAAAAGAACACAGGGGTGACTCTCTTCTCGAACATCAGTGTACACCTTCTTCCGCATCTGCTGAAGGCATCCGAACTGCCCAGAAAACATGGAAGGCATATAGGTCTCGCAAAAGATCTTTCTGTCAATCCAGGCCATGACCACCCCACCTCTGATGCTCTGGAAGTATTCATTCTTCTCCAGTGATCCTTGCTCATTATCTACCATATGGTATGTCAGGGTGGGGAATGGGCTGAAATTGAAGTTAGCATGATTATTGATCCTGATCCTTACTCCCTCCTCATTGAGTGTCAACAGCATGACCCCGACGATGTTCATCAAGGAAGGTCTTTGTCCATTACCTGGAGGTTGAATGGAATTCAGGAAGGTATACCTACTACAATGAGCCGCAACCCATCCATAAAAGATCTGGATGGGGACAAAAATCCTCCTCGGTAACCCTCCTCTCGAAATTCTTCCCAAATGGCGTACAGACAATCCAACATGGGGACTCCCATATTGATTCATTGATTGGTGGCCATGATGTCGACCATCACTAGGGTCACTGGGAGAACTCCCATCCTTGCATCCCTGACCGGCAAGAGCCACCCACTCAGAAATGTGGCATGGAACCAAGCATATCCCACGTTTGGGTCTCAGCTCTCATTGATTTTGAATCCCCAATACTGATAGTCCCCCACCTCCAAGATCTTTCAGTATGATTCAATCTTTCTCCACTATGTCGTGGTCAGACACCATCACCCTCGCCCCAACATTTTGATGTCCTAATCTGTTTGCAGGAACAAGATGAAACATTTCTGGTAAGAAATGACCTTCAGGAAATCCTTGACCCCCAGACTCTCCTTAACCAACTCCAACAAGTTCTATGTAAGCATAATAGTTCATGATCTGTCACCCCAGGTGTTCCTAGTTGGGAGGAATTCATAGTACTGATGTCCATCCAGAGGGATACCCTCGATGCAGTGGATTTCCCACAGGCTGATGCCGACTTCCCCATGATGAAGGTAGAAGGTATTGGAGTTGGGAGACTATCGAGTAAACAACTCTGGCATGAGCTCAGGCTGGCGATAGAAATGAAACTACGACATCCACACCGCCTTGAACAAACTGATGTGCCGCAGTTCGACCCCAAACTGGTCGCATGTCTGGAGTACCCAATACGCCCAGGCCCATTCACTTGTGAAATTGCTTCTAGAACACAGATCCTAATATTACAGCCAGCCTTTGGTCTCATCAGTAACACTTTGATGAAAGGTGATTAAGTAAAGGGCCGAAGAACCCTTCGAGATAAGGTTACTCCCTGAGATTGTCCTGGTCCTGGGATTCAGGACATAAACTTCCAAGTTCCTTGTTTGTATAGCATGATGTCCATTGTAGGTTATTTTATACCGGGGTCGGTCATCCTCGCGGGTCACCCATTACCAAGGTGTGCCGACCTCAAACCTTTCCACTTGTACCTCCTCCAAGATTCCGAAGTCCCAGATCTGCAGATTAGACGATAGTGCATACTCATTCTGTGCTCGGGTTAACATGTTGAAGAGAGTATGGTTGTTGGATACAATCCTTCGAGTGCGATAAACCTCAGATTTGGAAACAATCTGATCCCTTCGAGTAGCAGATGCAACCTCCCTGTCACTCTTAGCCCGGTTAGCGGCCATCTCCTGCCAGCAAGATTTTAAGGAGTTGCCACGAAAAATATGGAGCCGATGCAAAAAATCATTGACCGGCACGAAAAATCAGGGATGGCGCGGAAAATCCCAGGTTGGCACGTAAATGGACGACTGATTGCGGCGAATTATGTGCAATTGAAGTGTTTTTTTTGTACATGTGGAAGAATTTTTTCGTGTACCAGAGATCCGAGCTTATCGCGCCAGAAATTTTGTATGGACTAGGGTCCCGCATGGTCTTTTATAGGAACGATGAGCAATTTTCGTGTGCGTGCGAAAAGAAAATTGAGCGCCCCAGGCTGGTGTTCCATGCCACTCTGATTTTAATCATGTGACGGCCCTAGGGAGTCCAATATCTCGGAAGTTCCCTCAAAATACGACCATTATGGCCCCATGCCAATTATATTCTGAGGGGGGGGGGGTATATTTGTAGATGCCGAAATGCACTCCATGACTGAGGAAGGTTCGGACGCAACAAAGTGGAGCCATATTTGGAACCGGTGATCCATTTTGGGGATCTCGGAGGGGCGTCACGAAACAAATACGATGTCGTGCGAAACAAATATGTCCCACGCGGAAAACTCTGGGATTCGTGAGAGTTTTCCACACGGGCGTGGAACTATTTTTCACCTCCGCTCTGCACGGTTAATCTCAGTGGTGCCGACATCGGGGCAGACAATATTTCCCGCCGATGTGTTTTTTGCAGTGATCCATGATCCTAAGAACCTATATATAGATGGATGCTCCTTCAACTTCTGCCCGAAGAATCTGAACAATCTCTCCCACGAAAACATTCTCTCTCATGTGCACAAAAGTTGGCTTTCAGGTACAAATTGTTTCGTGCTAGATCGCCCGGGGGTCCGCCTTTGCATGATACCCATCATTCGTGATCTTATTTGAATTCCCCTTGGGCCCGTTCCCCCGCGCTCAATACATTCTAATTGGCCGTAATTAGGGTTTTGGAGCGCAATTCCTTTTGTGTGTTGAACCACTCTTTTTTGCACCCATTGCTCAATTCTGCGCCGGCCCAAACTTTTTCACCCGCACAATCTCTTTTACGTGCCAGCCAGGCCCCTTTTCACACAACGATCCTTGTTGCGTGCAAGCCTACTACCTTTCACGACTATGACGTCTCTCTCATGGGAATCATTTTTGGGTGCCTCCCACGCCTAAAATACCTTGACCATATACTCATTTCTCGTGCAACCTCCGAGGTTCGCACGAAGTAACTTCAAAGTCCCCTGCAGAATACCACCTGGTGTGTTACTTCGCCTCATGTTTCATCACATAGGAATTCTAACAGATATTGATTATTCACATAGCCATTCTAACGTGGACCCCCTCGATGGTTCCCTACATGACACCCCCTATCCCCGACTTTTCCTATCCCCACTATGCACAAAGGTGAAGAAGGTATCAGTTATATATGTCTGATGTGTGTGGAGCAAATCCACATCGTCTGATCTATAGGACGTTATACTTCCAAGAACCTTCTCCCTCAGCACATGACGTTAAACTGTGACCTCGCCCCGTGCCTCACACGTGGGGTTCCCCCACATGCCCACTGGTCTCCTCAGGGGATGATATCCTATTTACGAGAGTGGCGTCTGTCTGTGGGGAAAGGGAAACCATCTAGGTGTAATCCCTAGATTTCTTGTAGGAGGAAGCATCCCTTCCCTTCCTTTCTTCTTCGGTCTCCAGGGCCAGCAATGGGCAGGATGGACACTGGGACCCACTTTTATTCGGTCCCAAATCCCTCTACCGCTACGCTTTTTCACCATCGGGCCTCCCTCCTGGAGTATGTCCCAACAAATTCGGGCTGCTAACCACGCATAAGCCCCTATTTCCTCTTTGGGTTGCGATCACATGTAACCCCCACTCCACTTCCCACGAACGCACATTTTGTGACATGATTGTCAGGTCTCTGTTGTCTCTTGTTTCTCAAACCGAGTACGACTCACGTGGGCTTAGAGCAGGCACTGACCATGACATCCACCAACATCATGGTTAGCCTCGAGTGTAAGCCCCACAAATCCTACCCGAACTACGTGGACATTGATCCCATCCATGGTAGGGTACATAGGAAGCCTCCATGAGGTTCAAGCCCAACACCAATTGGTTCCAACCATTTGGTTCCATGCTCCTACCTGAACTACATGGACTTTGATCCCTACCATGGTAGGGTACGTAAGATGCCTCATCGAGGTCCAAGAACAACACCCATTGGTTCTGACCATTTGGTTCCATGCCCCCACCCAAACTATGTGGACTTTGGTCCTTAACAAGGTAAGGTACATAGGAAGCCTCCACGAGGTTCAACCCCGACACCCATTGGTTCCGACTATTCGGATCCATGCCCCACCCAAACTACGTGGACTTTGATCCCTTCCAAGGTCGAATATGTAGGAAGCCCCCACGAGGTAGTAGCCCAACACCCATTGGTTTCGACCATTCGGTTCCATGCCCACAGCCAAACTACATGGACTTTGATCCCAGCCAAGGTAGGGTACATTGGCAGCCACCATGAGGTTCAAGCCCAACACCCATTGGTTTCGACCATTCGATTCCATGCCCCCACCCGAGATACGTGGACATTAATCCCTGCCATGGTAGGGTATGTAGGAATCCTCCACGAGGTTCAAGCCCAACACCCATTGGTTCCAACCATTTGGTTCTATGCCCCCACCCTAACTACATGGACTTTAATCCCTTCCAAAGTAGGGTATGTAGGAAGCCTCCACGATGTTCAAACCCAACACTCATTGGTTCCGACCATTCTGTTCAATGCCCCATACCTGAACTACATGGTCTTTGATCCTTGTTAAGGCAAGGTACGTAAGAAGACTCCACGAGGTCCAAGCCCACCACCCATTGGACCCCATGTCCTCCTTCAAGTCAGTTCACCAACGCGCCACCTGAACTACGTGGACATTGATCCCTATCAAGGTAGGGTACGTAAGAAGCCTCCACGAGGTTCAAGCCCAACGCCTAGTCATTCCGACCATCTTCACATTGGTTCACTAACATGTTGGGCTACCTAGAGCATAAACCCCACACAATCCATCCCAAACTATGTGGACATTGATCCTTGCTAAGTTAAGGTACGTAGAAAGCCTCCCCGAGGCTCAAGACCAACATCCAGTAGTTCTAACCCATCTTCACATCGGTCCACCCCCCGCCCTGCATGACGTTAAACTGTGGACCCCATCCAGTGGTAAGCCGTTGTGACCCCATCCAGCGGTAATCCATTGTTACTCCATTGAGCGGCAAGCCGCCATCAGACGAACTATGTAACGCCCCAACCCTAGTTATCTAGAGTCGGTGAATTATTATGTATCATTTGCCTGATCACAAAAGATCAAGTCTCCAAAGGCCAATTTGTTTAGTAGAATTGAAAAAACTAGATACATTCGCAAATTTTACATTACATCATAAAGTGAAAACTACAAAAACATCTTGTCTCCACACTCATATCCTCTTATACTATCTCTGTAGGTCATTAATAAAATACTTCTTCACATCCTGGGAAAAATAACATGTATAAAGGGGTGAGCTCAAATGCCCATTAAGGATAAAAATATAGCATAAACTTTCATAAATAAGCATAAACATTTAAGGAAATGTATTACTAAAACAAAAGCCTTTTAAACTTGAACTTCGGCATAATATAGAAGAAATAAAATGAAATAATGCCATTTACTTATTCACATGGATATTCTACCAGTCGAATAATCACATGAAATATCAATAACTACATTGATAATTATGGAATGCATAATGCTAGACTATCATAACCACATAGTCAAGGCCTTGTTCCAAGACTACAAATAAGATTTTGTCAAGGCCTAGTGCCAAGACACTAGTTTTTTCTATGAGACCTACCGATGCATCGAGGAGCTATAGCAGGCTCCACCCGTCACTTACTAAGTCCAATTCATTTATCATATGAGAATATTGAAACATAACATAAACATTCATATTAAAACAAATATATGAAATGTAAATAATTTATCCACAAACCATGAATGGTATAAAAAAATTCACAGTCAACCATAACTCATTTGACACAATATGGAAGATTGTATTGTATCAGATTAACCTCAATAGAGAATAATGAAGGATATCGACATAGATGAAAATAATCAACAAACTATTGAGAGAAATATCCCAATTTTTCTTGAAAATATTTAAAAGTCACACTATTTGTCAAGAAGCCATTTAAATAGATTTTTTAATCAAAGTGTCCCATACCACTTTGAATATTTTAAAATGAATTTTGATTTGAAAACATTAATGTCGATATAATTAAATCCTTAAAACCATTTTTAAAAAATGAAAATTAATGATAAATATTTAGAATAATAAATATTTAAAACATTTTAAAATGATATTTTAGTTAGAGTTCCTAACCAAAAGAGAGACACTTGAATACAAATAAATGAGGTAATCAAAAAAATTTAATATCATGAGAATAAATGGATTCTTGATATACTATGTCAAAGTACATTATATACACCATATAAAAGTGAATTGGTGTATGACAACAATGAAGTCTCAATGGAATGCAAATTGAGATGAAATCTCTTATAAAGGTCGTATCCATAGGTTAAGCATAAATCAACGACATAATTATGTGGGTCAAATATAAATACACTCAATATGATTGGATATTATGTGTAAATCAATCAGAGGACTTTCACACATATTCTTCTAAAAACAACACCAATGAATTGGATATTTAACTCAACAAATAGAGATTGAGTTAAAATACTGTTATCAAGTTCATATCGATGACTTGAGAACTTATTAATGGAGTGATTATGTGTATCCAAAGTATATACACAAAAAATGGGAGTGGAAATTATGACATAAGCAAATAAATAGTGATTCCCCACATAATCTTGGAGTAAAATAATCAATGAAGTATGCGTAAAACCGAATGAGTGGAAATTAAAATTTGTAATTCCCTTACCAATTTTTTAAATTACAAAACATACATCCCATGAAACATGGATCGTAGAATGATGTTGTAAATATCCATAAATTAATTTATATTACACAATGAATACAATCATGTGTAGTACACACCCCACATGAAATAAATAAGTGGTGAACAATAGAAATCTCACGGAATTAAATGTGAGATAAGAAACCCCTTACTTTGTACTTTTTACTTAGTCGAGGGTAGATTAACCTCCTTTATAATGGTGAAATAATTTTCATTGAATTATAAAATAATCATATACATTAATATGATATCATATATGATTTTTTAACATTTATATGTTGATAATATATTATTATTATCTTCGTTTCTGGTGTTAATAGATTCATTTTCCTTTATATTCTTTGTTATCTCAGCAATATTTGTTACGAATGGGATGAATATTATTCATATCTAGAATGATATCATGTCTATAAACATTATTTTTAATCATCAAATGAAATTTAGTCTTGAATGGATATGATGGGGAATAAATCTCATTGCATTTGTGGAGACGGTAATCCGTACGTACGCACGAGCGACAATATCATTATTTTTATATAAAAATAATATATAATTGAATGGTATATCATATATAAAGAATAATTATAATGTTATATTTATTATTTACATGAATTACAGATCATTATTATACCCATCCATATAATAAAATATTGAATAACAATTATAACACGACGTGGAGATGGTAGGTCGTACGTACGCACGTATGGTGAAATGTCATTCAAAGTATGGATAGAATACCGAATATAGTTGTACCATATTTATAATAACATAAAAGTATATAGAATATACTGGAGTTATTATTTTATAATGTAAATAAGGAATAAATAATAAGTTGAAGAAGAAAGGAACATGAAAGGGGGTGGTGAAAACATTACCGCTTCTTCATATTCTTCCTTTTGATTTGATCCAAATGACTCCTTAGGATGGATTTATGACTAAAGTAATGGCTCTACGATTATGGGTGGATAGTTGAGAGGATATTTGGGTAGAGGTTGGAAAATCCAAAAGGCTTTGAAGATATTAATAATTGGTTTGAAGTGGTGTCCTATTATTAGGGGGAGGAGGGGCTATTTAGAAAAAACTTAAATTAATAATTTAAAATAAATTCATATTCGGTTTCTAATGGCTTCAAAGTGGATTATTTAAAGTCTAAGGTAGGTATGTGTTGAAATACTTTCATAAAATAGATTTTAGACAGGTTTGGGTCACTATATTAACCTTATCATTTATATTTAACTCTTAGTTAAATAGTTTGACATTTACCATGTCACTTTGTATTTTTATATAATATGGTTAATAAATTTACTATATACTTCCAAGAGATCCCCAAGTGGTCCATTAATGATAAATATATAATTATATAAGCCTTTTTTCCAATCCTTAGTTCTTTAGGAATAGAATATGAATTAATAATATAATATTTGTTTTAAAAACTCTTTTATGTCAATTTTGACACTATTTAATAATTTATTTTTGTCAAAGTCTTAAAAAATTTATTTATTCGAAAACAATTTATTTAAGAAATCCTAACATGTCATATTAATCAATAAAATTTTTTTATGTCATAAAAATTTTAAAATTATATTTATTTTAACATTTTTAATACTAATTATTTTATTCTTTCATTAATAAGGAAAATACTGCATCATTATTGTGTCATAAATAAATTTAATTATTCAATGTCTAAAAATTATAAAAAAAATACCATTATGTGGGAAATATTTTTATATTTCTAATGAATATTTATAGTAGAAAATATAACATATATATCCCTATGTAAAAAATTGTTTTTCTGATAGATATATGCATATGTCATTTTTCTATTTACTTTAACTAAAATAAGTATAAAGTGTCATTATCAATTACAAGTGGATCCATGGGGTCCCAAAATCGAACCAAAGATGAACATGGTCAAAAATTTATCAACCAATAGGGTTAGGACATGTTTTATGGTAATTTATTATTATTATAATATTATTTTTTTACCCTTATTTACTGGATTTACCCTTTAACCACGGTAAATAAAATATTTACCAAAGTAATTATTCAAAATGTCTAAAAAAAGTTACCTATTTACACAATTTGGACCTCCTAATTCTAAATATGGAATCCATTTTTATAAATTCAAAACACAGATGTTGCAGTAATTAATTTAAAATTAATTCCCGCTGTTAAAATGAAAAGCGTGTTTTTAAGAGATAATAACTATCAAAAGATTGGCACTTTCTTATGTCCAGTTTAAATGTAAATTTATATAAAATGACCAAAATTGGATTAAATGGTAAAAATATAATCTAATTATACTCTAAAATCACTCAAATTAATAATTTATCACTATTAATTATTTCGATTTATAAAGTTGTTTTTAATTAAAATTTAGTAATTTTCACTATTCATCAAAATATGAATGTTATCAGAAAAGTACCAAAAATTCACCCTAAGATAATTTGGATATTTATAATCCAAAAATGAAGTCCATTTTGAAAGATAAAATGTATAAAATTTTAAAAAGTGGGTATTACTATTCATAACAGCAAGTTTGATTGGTTGTGGTGTGTTTTAGGACTCGAAGTTGCGTACAACACACACTACTATATTATTCAAAGAGAAGCGTACCATGGAAACTTGGGGTGTTACATTCTCCCCTCCTTCAATAATTTTCATCCTCGAAATTTTTAAAATTGGTTTTGGGAATATAATGGAAAGTCCCACAACAGAAAAATAGTCAATAAAACTATCACTTTAAAAGAAAGAAAGGGAAGCACAAAGGTCACCTGAGATAACCTATACAAGGATTCCATGTAAAAAACATGGATATGGATGATAAACTAAGTGTAAATTTATGATGAAGAGGGATAGAAAACATGATCAGGAGAAAGTTAACAACAAGAAAACCACAAACTTGTGATGGGACAAACAGTCATTAGTTTCCCAGTAGGAAAAGTAAACAGACAACATTACACATTACATAAAGATGAGGAATTAATTTCTGATATTTACTAAGAACATAAAGAGATATACTTACTTTTTAAGTAAAGTTTCATTCTTTAATAAATTTCCACTACTAACTAATTTTTAAACGATGAGTATTCATGAAGACTTGGTCACACTGGAAGAGTTAGAATAAACTTCTTATAGAATCACATGATCCACGAAGGATAACCTATATATTTACCTTGTCTATAGAGATTAATAAAAACCAAAACGGTTAGTATAAGATCTGACGATCCCCCAAAAGGATATTCTATGAGAGAAAGAAACACTAATCATAATTTCTAAAATTAAACCAACAATAACCCAAAGTTAAATAAATAGCATTCAATAAAAAATTGTCCATAAAATCCTTCAATATAATCCAAACTAATATTGAATCCCAAAACATAGAAGAATTTGGTTATGTAGTCTTCCACGTTAAATTGTATCTATAATTGACATCAACTACTATTAATTTCACATACTTAAAAGTAATCAACCTAATCACATAATCTCTATTATAGGTTAATAATTTCAGGAAATAACCCAAATCACTATAAGTCCATAATAAAAACATAGTTAAAAATCCACAATTACCCCTCAAACAAAATCCTATAGTATTCTATTTTCCTTGGGCATATAGTGTTCCCAACGAAGAGAACATCTTCCAAAATAACATTTATCACTTAATCATCAAATCATTTTCATATACTATGGGTATTCATTTGATAAGACATAAGATCCCAAATAAACTTATTATTGATCAATAAAATCATTTAACTAAAAATAATTAGTCACACTAACCAGGTACATCACGTAGTCCAGTGGTAGGCGATAAATCCCAATTGTACTTTGGTTGTGGGTTCAATTCCCACAACTTTTTCCGACGCGATGGGTTGTCACACTGTCTGAGTGTTCTCCTTTTTCAAAAACTATATTTTATAACATTACCAAAATATGATAAATCCATCAAAATAACCATAACATAATTTAACCAAAAATGTTATCTCATATCTTGCATTTTCATCCCAAAATATAATAACTTGTAATTGCCTCAATCCCAATGATCATATAAAACCAAATGGCTATTTATAACTATATCCACAAGAGAACAGATAAGTATTCCTCAAAGATCATTCTCACATGGAAAACTAAAGGGTTACAAATACAAGAGTAAATTATTCCAAAGTAATACCATAAACAACGAGTACTAATACTTTTAAACATTTCTCCAACCATTTATTTCCACATTGCTTCTTCTTTGACCAAGAATATATCCTATAGAATGGGGAATTAACTCGGGTAATGGCCAGGTCCCCTACATTTACGGAAAATGTCTGTAAATGGATTCTTTGGAACATTTTTATTTTCTTCCATAGTAATCTTCATTTTTCCTCAAAAATTATTCACTTTATGTCCTTCTTTCCCGCACGTAAAGCATTTATTTTTCCATTGAGACACTTTCCTGGGTGTCTCCTTCCACATTTCCTACATAAAGGAAATTGAGGATTCTTTTCTCCATTGTCTCCACTGCTGGAGCTCTTATCATTCATCACCTTTATCTTCTTTGTTGAGTCCAGGAGTTGGTTAATATATATGTTGTTGATCATATTTTTGGAAAACTGATTTTGCATGGACACAATATATTTTACGCCTATCAACATTCCATTTTTTTCTCGTTTCCACCACCATTCCCACCTTCAACATCATTCTCAAAGTTACTATGACTTTTTTGGAATCCATCCATTGACAAAAATCAGAAATCATTGTGTGAGTAACATTCATCATAAAATCTTTTAGAGAATATCAGGCCACCATTTTCTCAATTTGAAACACCTAAGGATTAACCAAGTTCATTTATTCTATCCTATATTAAAATAATTCAAATCATTTTGTAATGAAAATGTAAATTATCCTTAGCATATACCCTGGGAGTGTCGTAACCAAGAGTGCAGAAAGGCCCATTGTCATGCACCAGTTCTTGTTCGATTCTAGCATAAAGTGGTGTTTTTCGGTTTTACCCCTAGGTACATCTATTCCAGAGCCTCCTCTACCCGCTCATATGGAGAAAGGAATATATTGCTCGAAAAACTCAAAAAATCTCTACAATACTAAAATTCTAGGATTTTCTTCTATACTAATTCTCAAAGTCTATCTTAGGGCTATGTGCTGTAATCAAAGATTATCTAAATCTAGTTTCCATGTATTGTACTAAGCTTACTCTGATACTAACTGTAATTCCCTGACCCCAGTTACCCAGAGTCTGTGCATTATTAAGTATCATTGGCCTGATCACAAACGATCAAGTCTCAAAAGACCAATTAGTTTAGTAGCCTTGGAATAACTAGATATATTCATAAAGTTTACATTACATCATAAAGTGAAAACTAAAACAACATCTTGTCTCCATACTCATATCCCCTTATACTATCCCTACATGTCATTCATAAAATACTTATTCAAATCCTAAGAAAAATAAAACATATAAAGGGGTGAGCTCAAATCCCTAGTAAGGATAACAATATAGCGGAAACTTTCATAAATAGACATAAACATTTAATGCAATGTATAACTAAAACAAAAGCCTTTTAAACGTGAAATTTGGCATAATATGGAAGAAAAAAATGAAAAAATGCCATTTAATTATTCACATGGATATTATACTAGTCAAATAATAAATTGCAATATCAATAACCACTTTCATAATGACGGAATTCATAATTACAGACTATCATAACCACATATTCAAGGTTTTGAGCCAAGACTACAAATAAGATTTTGTCAAGGCATTGTGGCAAGACATTAGTTTGTATCATGAGACCTAAAAATGCATCGAGGAGCTATCACAGGCTCTACCAATCACTTACTAAGTCCAATACATTCCTCATATGAAAATTTTGAAATAGAACATAAACATTAGTATTAAAACTAACATATGAAATGTCAATACTTTATCCATAAACCATGAAAGGTATAAAAAAATTCCACAGTCATACATAACTCATTCGATACAATGTGGAAGATTTTATTGTATCAAATTAACCTCAACCGATAATAATGAAGTATATTGACATAGATGAAAATAATCATCAAACTATTGAGAGAAATATCCCCCTTTTTCCTGAAAACATTTAAAATTCACACTATTTGTCAAGAAGCCATTTAAATAGATTTTTTAATCAAACTGTCCCATACCACTTTGAAACTTTTAAAAGGAATTTTGATTTGAAAACATTAATTTACACACAAATAAATCCTTAAAACCATTTTTAAAATATGGACATTAATTAGAAATATTTAGAATAATAAATCTTTAAAAAAATTCTAAAATGATATTTTAGTTAGAGTTCCTAACCAAAAGAGACACACTTGAATACAAATAAATGAGTTAATCAAAACATTGGAATATCATGAGAATAAATGTATTCATGATATACTATGTCAAAGTACATCATATACACCATATAAAAGTTAATTGGTGTATGACAACAATGAAGTCTCAATGGAATGCAAATTGAGATGACATCTCTTATAAATGCCATATCATTAGGTTAAGGATAAATCAACGACATAATTATGTGTGAAAAATATATATAAACTCGATATTATTGGATATTTAGTGTAAATCAATTAGAGGACATTCACACATGTTCTTGTAAAAACAACACAAATGAATTGGATATTTAACTCAACAAATAAAGATTGAGTAAAAATTACTCTTATCAAGTTTATATCGATGACTTGAGAATTTATAAATGGATTGATTATGTGTATCAAAAGTATATACACAAAAGGGGAGTGGAAATTATGACATAAGAAAATGAATAACTATTCACCACATAATCTTGGAGTAAAATAATCAATGAAGTATGCGTAAAACCGAATGAGTGGAAATTGAAATTTGTAATTCCATTACAAATTTGGTAACTTACAAAACATACATACCATGAAATATGGATTATACAATGATGATGTAAATATACATAAATTAAATTATATTATACAATGAATGCAATCATGGGCAGTACAGACACCACAAGTAATAAATAAGTGGTGAACAATAGAAATCTCATGGAATTAAAAGTGAGATAAGAAACCCCTTACTTGGTACTTTTTACTTAGTCGAGGGTAGGTTAACCTCCTGTATAATGGTTAAATAATTGTTATTAAATTATAAATGAATCATATACATTAATATTATATCATATATTATCTTTTAACATTTATATGTTGATAATATATTAGTATTATCTTCGTTTCTGGTGTTCACATATTCATTTTCCTTTGTATTATTTGTTATGTGATCCATATTTTTTATGAATGGGATGAATCTTATACATATCTAGAATGATATCATGTCTATAAACTTTATTTTTAATCATCAAATGAATTTTAGTCTTGAATGGATATGATGGTGAATAAATCTCATCGCATTCGTGGAGACAGTAATCCGTACGTACGCACGAGCAACAATATCATGATTTTGATATAAAATAATATATAATTGAATGGTATATAATATATAAATAATAATTATAATGTTATATTTACTATTTACATGAATTACACATCATTATTATACCCATTCAAATAATAATATATTGAGTAACAATTACACCATGACGTGGAGACGGTAGGCCGTACGTACGCACGTATGGTGACATGTCATTCAAAGGATGGATAGAATACTGAATATGGTTGTACCATATTTATAATAACATAAAATTATATATAATATATTGGAGTTATTATTTTAGAATGGAAATAACAAAGAAAGAAGAAGTTGAAGAAGAAAGGATCTTGAAAGAGGGTGGTGAATACATTACCTCTTCTTCGGGTTATTCCTTTTGATTTGATCAAAAGGGCTCTTTAATTTGGATTTATGACCAATGTAAGGGATCTAGAATTAAATAAGGATAGTTGATAGAATATTTTGGCAGAGTTTGGCCTAACCAAAAGGCTTTGAAGATATTAATAATTGGATAAAACTGGTGTCCTTTTATAAGGGGGAGAAGGGGCTCTTTAGGGAAAACTTAAAGTAATAATTTATAATAAATTCATATTCGGATTATAATGTCTCAAAAGTGGATTATTTAAAGTTTAAATAAGGTATGGGTCGAAATCCTTTCATAAAATAGACTTTAGAGAGGTTTGGGTCACTATATTAACTTTATCGTTTATATTTAACTCTTAGTTAAATAGTGACATTTACAATGTCACTTTGTATTTTTATATTATATGGTTAATAAATTTACTATATACTTTAAAGAGACCCCAAGTGGTCCATTAATGACACAACTATCATTATATAAGTCCTTTGGCCGAACCTTATATTTTTAGGAATAGAATATGAATTAATAATATAATATTTGTTTTAAAAACACTTTTATGTCAATTTTGACACTATTTAATAATTGATTTTTTTTAAAGTTTTAACAACTTTATTATTTAGAAATAAATTCATTTAATAAATCCTAACATATCATATTAGTCAATAAAATTAGTGTATGTCTTCCAAGATTTCAAATTATATTTATTTTAACATTTATAATACTAATTATTTTATTCTTTCATTATTAAGGAAAATACTGCATCATTATTGTGTCATAAATAAATATAATTATTCAGTGTCTAAAAATTATAAATAAAATACCATTATGTAGAAAATATTCTTAGATTTATAATGAATATTTATTGTAGAAAATATAACATATATAACCCTATGTAAATTTTTTTTTCAAAAAGATATATGCTTATGTCATTTTTGTATTTACTTTAACTTAAATAAGTATAAAGTGTCATTATCACTTAAAAATGGATCCATGGGATCCCAAAATCGACCCAAAGATGCCCATGGTCAGACATGTATCAATAAATTGGGTTATAACACGTTTTAGGGTAATTTATTATTATTATAATATTATTTGTTTACCCTTATTTACCGGATTTAACCTTTAACCACGGTAAATAAAATATTTACCGAAGTAATCATTCAAAATGTCTAAAAATAAAAGTTACCTATTTAAACAATTTGGACTTCATTATTCTAAATATGGAATCTATTTTTCTAAATTCAAAACACAGAAGTGGCAATAATTAATTTAAAATTAATTCCCGTTGTTAAAACGAAAAGCGTGTCTTTAAGTGATAATAACTATCAAAAGATTGGCACTTGCTTATGCCCAGTTTGAATGTGAATTTATATACAATGACCAACATTGGATTAAATGGTAAAAATATAATCTAATTATAATCTAAAATCACTAAAATTCATAATTTATCACTATTAATTATTTCGATTAAAAAAGTTGTTTTTAATAAAAATTTAGTAATTTTCACTATTCCTCAAAATATGAATGTTATCAGAAAAGTACCAAAAATTCACCCTAAGCTAATTTGGATATTATGAATCCAAAAATGAAGTCCATTTTGAATGATAAAATTTATAAAATTACAAAAAAGGGGTATTACTATTCATAACGGCTAGTTTGATTGGTTGTGGTGTGTGTTAGGACTCGAAGTTGCGTACAACACATGCTACTATATTATTCAAATACAAGCATAATATAGAAGCTTGGGGTGTTACAAACTATGTGGAATTTGATTTCCTGCCACATGGATACGTAGAAATCCTTTTCGAGGATCAAGCCCAAAACCATCGTCATCCTCATGATGGCTCCATTCCATTCACCACCCCCCCCCCCTCACGAAACCTTCCATCATCCATCCTGATTCTTACCCGCACCGCCACATTCTGGTGGGATCATTCCACCCCATACCCTGTTCCAACTAACAGCATTTGCGAGGCCACCCACACAATGACCCCAGTATCGGTGTTCCCTCTAGGGGGTTCCTCCATCTGATCCACTATATTCATTGTTCTGATCATCCTGATCTGTCTCTACTGGATGTTAAACATGCGGCATACCCTATGTTAAACATGGGAAGATAAGGAAAACCTCAGATACATTCTCATGGAATATGATTCCATGCGTTCTATGTGGGATGCCTCGGGCTCCCGCTCCCTGGAGAATCCCTATAATAAGGGATATAAGACTGAAACAACAAATCCCCCAGCATCCAGACATGCCAGTGATGACCAATATGACTACTCCCCTAACCGAAGGTTGTTTCCCTGACCTGACCCCTTGGAATGTTTTGACAGAAGTAGTGTAATTAACTGGCGTCCATGAAGATATGGCACCAGTAATATTTTCACGAACAATGCCTTAACTCTATAAGGGAGACTCGGACTAGGTAATGAGTTCCGAGGAGGAATACATGGAAGGAAGAAACGACATCTCATCATCCCGTTTCGATCAAGGATCAAACATCCCTGAATAATGAACGGATTCCGCTCACCGTTGGATAGAGAGAATGCGGGGAAACAACTGTGTGTTCTCCACAGATGGATGCGCACGCCCTGGCGAAACCGTCGAAAACAACTAGAATAGAAAGACATCTAGGATATTTTTTCGAGTACTTTTACCCAGAGACACTAAGGGATGAGAAAGATCGAGAGTTATTGGGCCTTCAGTAGGGAGACATGTTCGTCATGGACTACGCACCTACTTTCACTTAGCTATCACCCTTTGCACCTGGTTTGTTAAGCGATGACGCGACAAGGGTGAGGAACTTAAAGGATGGTTTAAAACACGCCATTCAGATCCAGGTGAATATCTTCAGGCATGGTTCATTATCAGAGGTGGTAAATCAGATGCTCATAGTAGAGGGAAATAAGAGGGATATGCCCCAGGTTGGATAGACGGTAGCTTTAAGTGACGGTTTAGACAGCAGGAAGTGAGGAAGAGATGAGTTCTAGCAGAGAAGTCATGCCAAAGACTCAGTTAGACCACCTAATATAATTTATTCAGTGGTTTTATTTCAATATGGATTGCCAGGACATGTTCTGACTCAGTGCGGTAGGCCTCCAAAGGAGTGTCAGGCATATGGATAGGTCGAGAATCTTGAAAGGTTCTGTATGAAACCTTCTCAGATAACCGGCAGATAGGGACCAACATAGACAGTGACATCTAGAGTTAGTTCAGGTACGCTACCAGGAAAGGGTAGAAATGTTTTAGCTGGATGCACAGGACGTGACAGAGACATCTGGACCTAGTTGAGGGGTCAATGGTCGGTGACTGGAGAAACACCACAGGGAGGTCAGGCATCAGGCAGCCATACTTCAGGCTAGGTGCACACAATGGAGCTTCCAGGGGCTGAGAAATCTGGTGAGCTGACGACAGTTAGAGGTACACCGCGATTGTGTCCGTGACTTTCTTGTTTTTCTTTTGGCCTGACCTGTTAAGGCATGTCCATTTTGAGTGCAAGAGGTGCAAAGGATTTATGTGGATAGACTAGATGTTGGTCAGTGGGAATGACTCCATATCAGGTGTGTGATATATATATATATATATATATATATTTATATATATGAGATGTGTGTCATCGGGGCATCGAGGATGCGGGTTACTTGAGGTTCCATGGGGATCGGGGCATCATGGATGTGGGTTACTTGAGGTGCCTTGGGCATCGGGGCATCGAGGATGCGAATTATTTGAGGTGCCTTGGGTATCATGGCATCAATGATGTGGGTTACATGAGGAGCATGGCATCAAGTTTTATTTTGTGTGTCCATGGGATGTAGGACCTCATGGAGGCAGACACCGATGAAGTGTGGGATACGTTTGGGTGTAGAAAACGACAGAAGAGAACCGATGAGGTGTAAGGGTGACGATAAGTCATGAGAGGACCATGAGTCCATAAATAGTTTAGTGAACCCTTTCTTTGTTATGTTTTATAGGTTTGAGACTGAATTAGGGAGTTCCAAAGGTGGGGATCCCCTTGAGGAATTTTCCATAATATTTGAGACATGGGGAGTCCGGGTTACTTTGATTGGGGTGGCATGTTCAGTGCAATCCATGTGTTTGTTTAGTAGCTCAGGGATGAGCTATGTTAAGTTGGGGAGATTGTAAGAACCAGGGTTTTATAATGTGTCAAAATACTAACCCTATTTGATTTTTTTGACTTGTTTCTGAGAAAACTGGGAAACTCATCGAAGTTCTGGAAATTTCCAGACTACATGCTGTGTACTCTAAAGTACACGCCATGTATGGGTTAGGCATGTACCAGCCTCGTGCTCACTGAGTACATGTCGTGTGATGACTGTGTAGGAATTTCTTACTACACAGCGTGTAGTGTTTCTCTTCATGTTGTTTATCCTATATTTTGCGTACTGGACAAGTTTTAGCCATGTGTCGACCCGTGTGGTGCGTCCAAGCCATGTGTCTACCTCCCCTTAAGTCAGAGTATGGACAAGGCCACTACATGGAATGTATTCCTTAATTCATGTCGTGTAATTTTATTTTTATTCTCTTAAATTAATGACTGTCGCATCTAATTTTTGGAAATTCTATCTTCTTCCCCAACTTCATAACCAGTCCGTTCAAAAAACCCGAATTATATACATTGCCCTAGAATCTTCAACAGGAGTCCATTCTTCAATCCTTTGATGTCCACGAGACCACAAAAGTGAGGCTAAACCTACGCACCCTATTCCATTTTTGATCATTTTCCTCACAAGTCTTAGTTTCCATCCATGTGGAATTGTTGGGATTTGAAAGAAACATAGATCTAAAAAGATCGGCTTCGAATTGGAGATTGATATCAGACATGCCTATGTCTATGAGGGTCAGGTAGGTGGTGTATAACTGTTTTTGTGTTTTCTTACACTTTTGGGTGGTGCAACCTTTAGAGAATTTTTAGGTATTTGAGTGTGACCCATGTTTTACCAGCTTTTTCCTGTTTAATTTTTTATTTGATCTATAGGATTCCATTGGATATTCCATGTTACATGTTTTTATTGAGTGGGTCTGAGTGAGTGGATGTTTCTCATCAGGCCATTTTTGTCGGGGGATGCCAAAATGGTTATAATTGAATTGAATTGTTTTAAATTGTTGATTTTAGTTTATTAAACCTTGATATAAATTGTTAGATTCTTTAAAGACATCAATGCTGGTATGGGACAAGACTTGGATAGTGTATTTCAACTGTTTTTTTTGTTTTTCCTATTTAAAAGTAATTATTTTGATTTTATATGCAATTTCTATATCGTATATACTGAAACCCTTGCGGTTGTGTTGGGTATGGCCCGGATATTCTTGAGTGGTGATGATCATAGGTTGGGCTTATCCTGGGTTACATTGGGTGGTCCCGACCACATGATTGGGTGTCATGTATGTCGGCTTGAGGAAGGGTGGCTTTTAGGTTGGACATGGCCTATGTTACTTAGTTGTGAGGCCATCAGACATGAGCGGCATGGTATTAGGGACACAATGTGGCATAGGTGTTTTGGTTTGGGTACTAATTTAGTGATTACCGCTCACCTACAACTTTGAGTTGTGTGCACAAAGAGAGACTCCGTGATGAGTTGGTTTGGACCACTCGTGTGGATAGAGTCCCCCATTAGTTGCAGTTTAGGTACAATTTGTATGGGGGTGATTTCTGAAGGAAGCCACGTAGTAGGTGAGGAGCCTTCAGTGGATAGCATTGAGGCTATCAGGTTTGGGGTAGAGGCTCTCAATTATTTGAGGGAAAAAATCATTGTCCCTCGGGTTAATTTATTTGAGGGTAGACATCACTGTCCCTCCAGTTACTATTTGAGGACAAACATCATTGTTCCTCTGAGTTACTACTTCTTGTGTGTTCCCTCAGGATGTTTGTACTTGAGACATGCAATGTTAGGGGGCACATTGTACTGGGTTACATGATAGAGATTCTAGTGTTGGAAATAGAAAGTGACACTCCACGGTGGCTTCTGAGTACCACCTGAGTTTGTGTTTGTTTGTGTGCATTGTACTGTTTTCCTTATAACTACATGCCTGGTTAAACACTTATATTAGTTACGCACCATTGGGTGGTATCCTACTGTGATTCATCTCACACCTTGAACGGTCCCTTCGGGATGCATGTATACTTTATGGATTTACATGTAGGAAAGTGTCCAACATTAGGAGCTAGATTGCATTAGCTATTGCATGGAGATGGTATGGACTTTTAAGTCTTTCCTAGCTAGAGTTAACTTTGTTTTTCATTACTTCCTATATTAGTAGGCTTAATTGTTTTGTAGCCATAGTTGGTTAACCATTAGCTCCCCTTTACATATAGATATGTATGACCTGCTTTGGATGCATGTTTTTTTAATAGTAGTTAAAAGTGATCAGCATATGGTTGTGTTTACTTTCCACTGCTACTGTTTATATTTATTGCTTCTGTTGTTTATCATTATTGAACGTTCTTCTTCTCTGTGGGTTTGGTTTGAGTATTCTGAGTCTTTTATTCCACTTCATATTTATTATTACACTCATATCAGTACCGTTATTATCCTCTAGGAGGGTATAACCTCCCCACTATACATATAAGACCCTCGCTGCTAGTCGACATCCTTTGATGTTCGGGGAGGTGCTCTTAAGGTAGTAACACTCGACCGTTTAGCACTGTTCGGGTGGCTATTTGAGTCTAGAACATTACATATCGATACCCATTATTTTTATACATAGATATTACATGTGAATAGTCGAATACTCTTGATATAACATTATGATCTTTTCCATAATCATATAGGTCTAGCATCTTTCGAAATATGGTAACACGAAAAAATGGTTAAAAAAATTTATGCATCGTCTCCCATGTAGATCTTCATAACTCCCACCATTAATAAAAATATCACATATTGCACCTTTATTAATAACCTTGGGAAATAAAACATAGGAAAGGGTTATCCTTAATGATCTATAATGGAAAATAATGGAGATTTCTATGATTACATAAGACAAGGATGAGAATAAGGGTATAAAAACATGAGCATAACATTTTAAAACAATAACATGTATATCATATATCATAATCATAATTCATGGAATAAATCATGGTATATTATTATACATGAATCATAAAATAATCAATGAACACAATCCATGAGATCATAACATAGACATATGATATGAAATTTTGGCATAAAAATACTCATAGAAAATTATTTCTATAGTAGTCAAGGTTTTTTTCATGAATATCACCGTGGAATGGGTTCACTCCCCAAACCATAATAGTATTCAAGGTTCACTCCCAATATAATAATAGTTTAAAAATTACCTTACTAAACCGGGATCACTCCCCAATATAGTCTTGTTTATCCCATGAGTTATCAATATTTTCCCAATGAATTGGACAATGATATTTGTCACACCCATCACATAATGAAAATCACGCATATGTGTTCCACAATATCATAAACTATTAATCATATTAATACCCATGATACAATAGGTTACATAAAAATTTCATTATGACATAACCAATAAAAAATAAATTGGTTTCATAAACATTTCATCAATTCATCATAGTATTACACATGTAAAAGAAACATGCTTCTTAAAAAAACTCATCGTCATAAAAATAAACTTACCAGATAATGAATAAGGATGGTATCATTTGATCGTAAACCTTGTAAATAATAATTTAAATCAAGGTTAGTTATTACTGATGAATGAAAATACCATTAAAAGTACACTAAAACATTATTGAAGAAAATAACATTTCTATTTTGAATCTGTTAAAATAATAACGTTGTAAGTATGAAGGAAACAAATTTCTTTGAAAAAAATTCTAAACCTATAAAGGAATATTCAAAGAAATAATTAATCATGATGGAGGGAAAATCTATTCATGGTGTTTATGTTAAAAAAATTCCTTTAATAATTTTATCATAAATTTCATAAATTTCATTTTTTGAAGTTGAAAAAAAGATTTCATTCAAACCATTATGTAAAAAAGTAAAAATGAGTAAAAAATACTTTACAAAATCAAATGATGCAAGTAAAAACATTCTCTAAATTTTTTTAGAAAACATTTATATGAAGGAAAAATGTTTTTTGACCAAAGAGAGAAATGAATTGAATTTTACATAAAAATGTATTTTCAGTATATTGAGTATATAAGATGGTGAAAATGAATGGAAAAAATGAATTTTAAATAAATAATAAGAGGGAAATATATGTTAAAAGTTTATTGATATGTATATCATAATATTTCATCATTAAATATTAATAATAAAAAATCCATATAAACAATGAGATTGTAACATAAAACCCCTTGCCACTTAGATAAATTTTGAATCATACTCCACATGAAATAATGAAAATTATTTGGATATTTATATACCATAATTTTAGGGAGAATAATCATAAAATAAATTCATGGGTTGTACATAGAATACAAAAGAAAAATAAGTGGATTATGAGGCATGTGTCCTATAGAAATAAAAGTGAGATGAAAATATCATACCTTAAGTTCTCCTTGCTTAAAAATAACTCTAAAATCTTTCATAATAAATATAAATTATTTATAATTATATTATAGATTTATTTTTGTACTTATAATATCATATATGATACATTTATAACATTTCAACACCCTTTTTTTTAATAATTTTTTATAATCGTCATTTTCGGGTGTTAACTATTTCATTTATCATGAGTATTTCAATTATGTAGTTTGATTACTTGTTCATTTATATATGTTCCATAATATAATTAATAATAATCATGATATAAATATCATACATATTCATTATATACATATTTTTAGTAATCCATAAAAGTTAGAGTTAAAAAAATGAATTACCCCATTCATGGAGACGACAGCCTATACATATTAATTAATGTTATTTTCATTTTCCAATGGATGGAACCAAATAAAGTAAAGTATTAAGTTAAATTAATAGTATCATTATCATATCATATATATTCATACAATTCTTCCTCATTTATATATATGTAAAATATAAATGAAAAATGAATCCCATCGCTTTGTGGAGGAGGTAGACTACATGTACACATGAACAACATTATCTTTTCCCAAATGATTGATGGTAAGTAGGTGGATGTGATTTTATACTTCCAGAACCATAATTATGTCAAAAATATAATATATAAACATTGAAACAATCACAATACCTATCAATAAAATATAGTGGTGAGAAATGAATTTGTATCTCTATGTGGAGACGGTATGTCGTATATTTGTAAGAGTGATACTTTCATTTCTCGTTCGGTGGGAAAGAGGTTTTATAATGGTGTTATCATAAGCATAATAAAATTTTATAATATTAATTATTATGAAAATATTATTTTATTCCAAATACCATAGATTTATGGGACATAAATTGTAACACCCCCAGTTTCCACTGTACGTTTTCCTTTGAATAATGCAATGGCATGCATTGTATGCAACTTCGAGATTCTAACACACCACAACCAATCAAACAAGCCATTATGAATAGTAATACCTAATTTTTGAAATTTTATAAATTCTATCTCTCAAAATGGACTTCATTTTTGGATTTAGAATATCGAAATTAGCCTAGGGTGAAATTATGGTACTTTTCGGATAACTTTCATATTTTGATGAATAGTGAAAATTACCAAATTTTAATTAAAAACAACTTTTTTAATCGAAATAATTAATATTGAAAAATTATAAATTTGAGTGGTTTTAAAGTATATTTAGAATATAATTTTACCATTTATTTCAATGTTTTTCATTGGACATAATTTCACAATTAAACCAGACATAAACAAGTGCCAATCTTTTGATAGTTATTATCTCTTAAATATACGTTTTTTGTTTTAACAATGGGAATTAATTTTAAATTAATTTCTGCTACTTCTGTGTTTTGAATTTGAAAAAATGGATTCCATATTTGGAATCATGATGTTCAAATTGTGTAAATATGTAACTTTTATTTTTAGACATTTTGAATAATTACTTCGGTAAATATTTTATTTACCATGGTTAAAGGGAAAATCCGGTAAATAAGGGTTAAAAAATAATATTATAATAATAAAAAATTACCCTAAAACATGTCCTAACCTTATTGGTTGATACATTTCCGACCATGGACATCTTTGGGTCGATTTTGGGACCCCATGGAGCCACTTGTAAGTCATAGGAACACTTTATTTTAATTAAGTTAAAATAAATACAAAATTGACACCAGAATATATCTTTTAGAAAAACAATTTTTACATAGGTTTATATATGTTGGATTTTCGACTATAAATATTCATTAGAAATATAAATATATTTCCTATATAATGGTATTTTATTTATAATTTTTAGACATTAAATAACTTAATTTAGTTATGACACAATGGTGATGCAGTAATTACCATAATAGTGAAAAATTAAAATGATTGATATTGTAGATACCCAAATAAATATAATTAGAGACTTTTTATGAATTATACTGATTTTATAGGTTAATATTACATATTAAGAGTTATTTAATTTACTTTTCTCGAATTAATCATCCTTTTATGAGTTTCACAAAAATCAATTTTTGAATAGTGTCAAAATTGACATAAAAGAGTTTTTAAAACAAATATTATATTATTAATTGACATTAAATTCATAAAAATCTATTTTTTGGACAAGAGACGTATATCATGATATTTGTATCATTAATAGACTACTTGGGGGTTTCTTGGATGTCTATAGTATGTTTATTAACCATATAATATAAAAATACAAAAAGACATTGTAAAAGTGAATATAATTAACTAAGAGATAATACATAATGATAAGGTTAATATAGTAACCCAAACCTGTCTAAATTCTATTTATTGAGTGGTTTTCTACATATACCCACCTTAAAATTTAAATAATTAACTTTTTAGCCTTTATAAACTGAATATGAATTTATTATAAAATAATATTTCAAGCTTTTCCAAAGGTGCCCCTCACCCCTCTTATAAAATGGAACTCTACCTTCTCATTAACTCACACCATCAAAGCCTTTTGGTTCAGCCAAAATCTGCCCATATACTCTCTCAACTTCCCTCACTACAACCTAGAGGCCTTAGTTTGATCATAAAGCCAACCTAACATCCCTTTTGATCAAATCAAAAGGAAGAACCCGAAGATAAGGTAATGATTTCACCACCCATTTTCAAGTTTCTTTCTTCTTCCACTTCATCTTTATTTGTTATTACCATTATAAAATAATAACTCCAGTATATTATATATAATTTGATGTTATTATTAAAATTGTACAACCATATTCAGTATTCTATCCATCCTTTGAATAACATGTCATCATACGTGCGTACGTACGGCTTACCGTCTCCACGTCGTGGTGTAATTGTTATTCAATAAATTATAATTTGGATGGGTATAATAATGATGTGTAATTCATGGAAATAATAAATATGACATGATAATTATTCTTTATATATGATATAACATCCAATTATATATTATTTTAACATCAAAATAATGATATTGTCGGTCGTGCGTACGTACGGACTACCGTCTCCACGAAAGCGATGAGATTCATTCTCTATTGTATCCATTCAAGTATAATTATCATTTTATGATTTAAAAATAATGTTTATGGACTTGATATAATTTTGGATATGAATAATATACAACCTATCCATAACAAACATGTCTTACATAACAATGAATATAAAGGAAAACGAGTAAGTTAACACCCGAAATGACAATAATACTAAGATATTATTAACAAATCAATGTTAAAAGATCATATATGATATCATATTAATGTAAATGATTCCTGTATAATTAAAAAACAATTATTTCACCATTATACAGGAGGTTAACCTACCGTCGACCAAGGAAAAAGTACAAAGTAAGCGGTTTCTTATCTCACTTTTAATTCCGTGAGAATTCCATTGTTCACCACTTATTTATTGCATGTGGAGTGTGTACTACCCATGATTGTATTCATTGAGTAATATACTATAATTTATGGATATTTACATCATCATTGTTTTATCCTTCTTTCATTGGTTTATGTTTCGGGAGTTACTAAATTGATAAGGGAATTTCAAATTTCAATTTCCATTTATTCGGCTTTACGTAAACTTCATTGATTATTTTACTCTGAGATTTTTGTGGAATCACTATTCATTTTCTTATGTCATAATTTCCACTCCCCTTTTCTTTAGATATACTTTTGATACATATAATCACTCCATTGATAATATCTAAATTCATCGATATGAATTTGATAAGAGTAATTTTAACTCATTCTCCATTTGGTGAGTTAAACATCCAATTCATTGGTGTTATTTTTTCAAGATTATGTGTGAATGTCCTTTGATTGTTTTACACTGAATATCCAATCATATTTAGAGTATTTATATTTTTCACACATAACTATGTTGTTGATTTATCCTTAACCTAAGGATACAACCTTTATGAGAGATTTCATCTCAATTTACATTCCATTGAGACTTTTTTGTTGTTATACACCAAATCACTTTTATGTGGTGTATATAACGTACTTTGACATAGTATATCATGAATCCCTTTATTCTCATGATATTAAAGAGTTTTGATTACCTCAATTATTTGTATTCAAGTGTCTATCTTTTGGTTAGAAACTCTGACTAAAATACATTTTTAAGTGTTTCAAAGATTTATTATTCTAAATATTTCTCATTAATGTCCATGTTTTAAAAATCGTTTTAAGAATTTATTTATATGGACATTAAAGTTTTAAAATTAAAATTACATTTAAAAGTTTCAAAGTGTTATTGGAGACTTTGATTCAAAAATCTATTTTAAATGGCTTCTTGACAGATAGAGTGACTTTTAAATGTTTTCAAGAAAAAGGGGTATATTTCTCTCAATAGTATTGATGATTATTTTCATCTATGTCAATATCCTTCATCATTCTCGATTGAGGTTATTTTGATACAATAAAATATTCCATATTGTATTGAATGAGTTATATTTGGATGTGGATGTGCTATTTTTATACCATTCATGGTTTGTGGTTAAAGTATTGACATTTCGTATGCTAGTTTTAATACGAATGTTTATGTTATGTTTAAACATGTTCATATGAGGAATGCATTGGACATAGTAAGTGACAAGTGGAGCCCGTTATAGCTCCTCGATGCATCGGTAGGTCTCATGAGACAAACTAGTTTCCTGGCACAAGGCCTTGACAAAATCTTATTTGTAGTCTTGGCACGAGGCCTTGTCTATGTGGTTATGATAGTCTAGAATTATGCATTCCATCATTATGAAAGTGGTTACTAATATTGCATGTGATTATTCAATTAGTAGAATATCCATGTGAATAATTAAATGGCATTATTTCATTTTATTTTTTCCATAAAATGTTGAAGTTCAAGTTTAAAAGGATTTTGTTTTAGTTATACATTGCCTTCAATGTTTATTCTTATTTATTAATGTTTCCCCTATATTGTTATCCTTAATGGGCATTTTAGCTCACCCATTTTCTATGTTTTATTTATCCCAGGATGTGAAGAAATAATTTATGAATGACCTGTAGGGATAGTATGAGGGGATATGAAGACACGATGTTGTAGTAGTTTTTTTACCTTATGATGTAATGTAAGACTTATGAATATATCTAGTGTTTCCAAGACTACTAAATTAATCGGTCATTCGAGACTTGATCCTTTGTGATCATGCCAATGTTATGTAATAATGCATCGACTCGGGGTAACTAGGGTCGGGAAGTTACAGTTGGTATTAAAGGAAGTTTAGTAAAAACCTTGGAAGCTAGATTTAGATAAACTCTGATTAGATCACTTAGCCCTAAGAGAGAATTTGAGGATTACTATAGAAGAACATACTATAATTTTGGTATTGTAGATATTTTGTGAGTTTTCCGAGCAATAAATCCCTGTCTACATACGAGAAGGTAGAGGCAGCTCTGGCATAGATGTACCTAGGGGTAAAACCCAAAAACACCGCTTTGAGCTAGACTCGAACGGGAACTGGTGCACGACAACGGGCATTGTTGTCCTCTTGGTTACGACACTCCCGGGGGATATGATTTGGTAAATTCACAAGATTAGTATGAACCATTATTAAGGGAATACAAAAAAAATTCCCCTAAGAATATGTGTCAGCAAATAGATAGTGGATAACGTATATTTTAACATAGGGTACCCCATGTTAGGATATATTGTTCAATTACAAGATTATCCTATTATGTCTATTTTTTTACATTCTTATTAGATAATTATTTAAAAACCCTAATTGTATTTTCTTTTTGTTAGTTGAAACATTGGGGGAGAAAGATCACGAACAACCCTTCTCTCTCTTCCAGAAGAACTACTTACAATTATTATCCAGAAGTCATGCACAGATGATGTTGAAACTTTTTCAAATGTCCAAGTTACATGCAAACAACTTTATGAGACATCCAATACCTCAATCATTGCATGATTCTTTCAAGGATCAAGTACCGACTATGTGATAATGTTGCGCTCTCAACTTTCTTACCACGCTAAGCGTGGGAAGTACCATCAGGGTCTTTTCAAATTATTCACTTTATCTCAAAATTACGATGCACTGAATGATTTTCTAGATGCTTTAGAAGAGGGAGACCTTCGAGCATCCTATATGTATCAAATTATATATTTATGTCTTTTGGGATATACGGAAACTGATTTACCAAACCCTTATTTTGAAATATTTGAAGATGAATCAGTGAGAATTTTTCTAAAAAAACATATTAAATACGATGTCTCAAAATTATATATAAGAAATACCTATTTTTTTATGATGCATCGATTCTTCCATCTATATATTCCAAGATGGATGAGGAGTTTTTGGGTAAAGGATGTAGATGATTTTGAAAAATTCCTGAGGTACCATTGTGACACATGAACACATTCTACCAAAAGGAAAATCCTCATAGTCTTTCAAAAGTTCATGTTGTGATCCACATATCTCTAGTGACAAAATACATTCCTGACCCAACACATGTACTCACCTATGAAGAATTAGAACTAGAACCAGATCTATCTTATTGTGGAGAGCCTATCATAATTCTTCATACCGAAGATCAAGTGTTGAGAAACCGGATGACTCGTTTGGAAAATGTTCTATGGAGAAATCATAAGATGGAAGAGGCAATGTGGGAACCCGAGGAACATATGATGAAGAACCTATATGGAAATAAATGGATGGTTAAATGTTTAAAAGTGTTAGTGCTCTTTATTGATGGGGTTACTTTAGAATAATTTTCTCTTGTATGTGTAAACCTGCAATTTATCATGTGAAAATGATATTTGAGGAAGAATTATCTTTTCTGTTCCGGATATAGTTATAAATAACCATTTGGTCTTATATGATCGTTGGGTTTGAGGAAATTATAAGTTATTATAATTTGGGATGAAAATGAAAGGTATGAGATAAGAATTGTGGATAAAATATGTTATGGTTATTTTGAGGAATTTATCTCATTTTGGTAATTTTATAAAATATAGTTTTTGAAAAAGGAAAACACGCAGACCATGTGACAACCCGTCGCGTCAGACAAATCTATGGGAATTGAACCCACAACTAAAGTGCGATTGGGATATATCTCCTACCACTGGACTACGTGAAGTCCCTGGTTAGTGTGACTATTATTTTTAGTTAAATGTTCTTATTGATCATTGATAATTTTATTTGGGATCTTATGTCTTATCAAATTAATACCCTTAGTATAGGAATATGATTTGGTAATTAAGTGATAGATGTTATTTTGGATGTTGTTCGCTTTGTTGTATGGAAAATAGAATATTATGGGATTTCATTTGAGGAGTAATGGTGGATTTTTATCTATGTTTTTATTGTGGATTTATTGTGATTTGGGTTGTTTATGGAAATTATTAGGTTAATTACATCTAAGTATGTGACTTTAACAGTAATTAAGGTCATTTAGAGATACAATTTAACATGGAAGGCTACATTCTTATAAGTTTTGAGTTTCAATATTAGTTTGGATTATATTGAAGGATTTTAAGGACAATTGATTATTGAATGATATTTATTTAACTTTGGGGTATTGATGGTTTAATTTTAGAAATTAAGATTACTGTTTATTTTCTCTAATGGAATATCCATTTGGGGGGTCATCAGATATTATACTAACCATTTTGGTTTTGATTAATCTCTAAAGACAAGGTAAATATATAGTTTATCCTATGTGGATCATGTATTTCTATAGAAGATTATTCTATCTCTTCCATTGTGACCAAGTCTTTTTGAATACTCATTGTTCAAAAATAATGATTTTGTGGTAAACAGTTATTAAAGAATGAAAATATACTTAAAAAGTAAGTATATCTCTTTATGTTCTTAGTCAATATAATAAATTAATTCCTCCTCCTTATGTATTGTAAATTAAAATAAAAAAATGTTGTTTGTTTACTTTTCTTACTGGGAGACTCAGGACCGTTTGTCCCAACACAAGTTTGTGATTTTCTTATTGTTAACTTTCTCCTGATCATGTTTTCTATCCCTCTCCATCATAACTGAACACTTAGTTTATCATCCATATCCATGTTTTCCTACATGTAATCCTAGTATGGGTTATCTTGGGTGACCTTTATACCTCTCTTCCTTTCTTTTAAAGTGATAGTTTTATTGACTCTTTTTCTGATGTGGGACTTTCCATTATATTATCAAGACCAATTTTAAATAAAATTTTTAGGACGAAATTTATTTAAGGAGGGGAGAATGTAACACCCCATGCTTCTACGGTACGTTTCCCTTTGAATAATGCAATGGCGTGCATTGTACGCAACTTCGAGATTCTAACACACCACAATCAATCAAACTAGCCGTTATGAATAGTAATACATACATTTTGAAATTTCATAAATTCTATCTCTCAAAATGGACTTCATTTTTGGATTCTGAATATCGAAATTAGCCTAGGGTGAAATTATGGTACTTTTCGGATAACTTTCATATTTTGATGAATAGTGAAAATTACTAAATTTTAATTAAAAACAACTTTTTTAATCGAAATAATTAATATTGATAAATTATTAATATGAGTGGTTTTAAAGTATATTTAGAATATATTTTTACCATTTAATTTAATTTTTGTCATTGTACATAATTTCACAATTAAACCAGACATAAACATGTGCCAATCTTTTAATAGTTATTATCTCTTAAAAACATGCTTTTTGTTTTAGCAACAGAAATTAATATTAAATTAATTTTTGCCACTTCTATGTTTTGAATTTGAAAAAATGGATTCCATATTTGAAATCAGGATGTTCAAATTGTGTAAATAGGTAACTTTTATTATTAAACATTTTGAATAATTACTTCGGTAAATATTTTATTTACCATGGTTAAAGGGTAAATCCGGTAAATAAGGGTTAAAAATAATATTATAATAATAAACAATTACCCAAAACATGTACTAACCTTATTGGTTGACACATTTCCGAAAATGGGCATCTTTGGGTCGATTTTGGGACCCTATGGAGCCACTTGTAAGTGACTGGAACACTTTAATTTAATTAAGTGAAAATGAATACAAAAATGACACAAGAATATATCTTTTAGAAAAACAATTGTTATATAGGGTTATATATGTTTGATTTTCGACTATAAATATTAATTAGAAAGTTAAAATGATTTCCTCCATAATGGTATTTTATTTATAATTTTTAGACATTAAATAATTTAATTTAGTTATGACATAATTGTGATGTAGTAATTACCATAATAGTGAAAAATTAAAATGATTGATATTGTAGATACCCAAATAAATATAATTTGAGACTTTTTATGAATTAAAATAATTTTATAGGTTAATATGACATATTAGGACTGATTTAATTGACTTTTTTATAATTAATCATTGTGTTATGAGTTTCAAAAAAATCAATTATTCAATAGTTTCAAAATTGACACAAAAGAGTTTTTAAAACAAATCTTATATCATTAATTGATATTAAATTATTAAAAATCTAATGTTCGGAAAAGAGACATATATTATGATATTTGAATCATTAATGTACAACTTGGGGGTTTCTTGGATGTATATAGTATTCTTATTAACCATATAATATAAAAATACAAAGAGACATTGTAAAAGTGAAACTAATTATCTAAGAGTTAATACTTAATGATAAGGTTAATATAGTAACCCAAACCTGTCTAAATTATATTGGATGAGTGGTTTTCGACCTATACCCAACATAAAATTTAAATAATCTAATTTGGAGCCATTATAAACCGAATATGAATTTATTATAAAATAATATTTCTAGCTTTTCCAAAGGTTCCCCTCACCCCTCTTATAAAAGGGCACTCTCCCTTCTCATTAACTCACACCATAAAATCCTTTCGGTTCGGCCAAACTCTACCCAAATACTCTACTAACTTCCCTCACTACAACCTAGAGTCATTAGTTTGATCATAAAGCCAACCTAAGATCCATTTTTATCAAATCAAAAGGAAGAACCCGAAGAATAGGTAATAATTTCACCACCCTTTATCAAGTTTCTTTCTTCTTCCACTTCTTCATTCTTTTTTATTACCATTCTAAATTAATAACTCCAGTATCTTATATATACTGTGATGTTATTATAAATATGGTACAACCATATCCAGTATTCTATCCATCCTTTGAATAACATGTCACCATACGTGCGTAAGTACGGCTTACCGTCTCCACGTCGTGGTGTAATTGTTATTCAATAAATTATTATTTGGATGGTTATAATAATGATTTGTAATTCATGTAAATAATAAATATAACATGATAATTATTATGTCTATATGATATACAATCCAATTATATATTATTTTAACATCAAAATAATGATATTGTCGCTCGTGCGTACGTACGGACTACCGTCTCCACGAAAGCGATGAGATTCATTCTCCATCGTATCCATTAAAGTATAATTATCATTTGATGATTTAAAAATAATGTTTAACGTCTTGATATATTTCTGGATATGAATAATATACAACCTATCCATAAAAAACATGGCTTACGTAACAAAGAATATAAAGTAAAACGAGCAAGTTAACACCGAAAATGACGATAATACTAAGATATCATAAACAAATCAATGTTAAAAGATCATATATGATATCATATTAATGTAAATGATTCTTTTATAATTCAATAACAATTATTTAACCATTTTACAGGAGGTTAACCTACTTTCGACCAAGGAAAATGTAAAAAGTAAGGGGTTTCTTATCTCACTTTTAATTCCGTGAGAATTCCATTGCTCACCACTTATTTATTTCATGTGGAGTGTGTACTGCCCATGATTGTATTCATTGTATAATATACTATAATTTATGGATATTTACATCATCATTGTATTATCATTCTTTCAGGAGTGTATGTTTCGTAAGTTACCAAATCGATAAGGGAATTTGAAATTTCAATTTCCATTTATTCGGCTTTACATAAACTTCATTGATTATTTTACTCCGAGATTTGTGTGGAATCACTATTAATTTTCTTATGTCATAATTTCCACTCCCCTTTTCTGTGGATATTATTTTGATACACATAATCATTACATTGATAATTTCTCAAGTCATTGATATGATGTTTATAAGAGTAATTTTAACTCATTGCCCATTTGTTGAGTTAAACATCCAATTCATTGGTGTTATTTTTACAAGATTATGTGTGAATGTCCTTTGATTGTTTTACACTGAATATCCAATTATATTTAGTGTATTTATATTTTTCACACATTACTATGTCGTTGATTTATCCTTAACCTAAGGATACGACCTTTATGAGAGATTTCATCTCAATTTATATTCCATTGAGACTTCTTTGTTGTTATACACCAAATCACTTTTATGTGGTATATACAACGTACGTTGACATAGTATATCATGAATCCCATTATTCTCATGATATTACAGAGTTTTGATTACCTCAATTATTTTTATTCAATTTTCTCTCTTTTGGTTAGAAACTCTGACTAAAATACATTTTTAAGTGTTTTAAAGATTTATTATTATAAATATTTCTCATTAATGTCCATCTTTTAAAAATGGTTTTAAGAATTTATTTATATGTAAATTAATGTTTTAAAATTAAAATTACTTTTAAAAGTTTCAAAGTGGTATGGGACACTTTGATTCAAAAATCTATTTTAAATGGATTCTTGACAGATAGAGTGAATTTTAAATGTTTTCAAGAAAAAGGGGGATATTTCTCTCAATAGTTTTGATGATTATTTTCATCTATGTCAATATCCTTCATCATTATTGATTGAGGTTAATCTGATACAATTAAATATTCCATATTATATCGAATGAGTTATGTTTGGCTGTGGATGTGCTATTTTTATACCATTCATGGTTTCTGGTTAAAGTATTGACATTTCATATGATAGTTTTAATACGAATGTTTATGTTATGTTTAAACATGTTCATATGAGTAATTCATTGGACTTAGTAAGTGACGGGTGGTGCCCGCTATAGCTCCTCGATGCATCGGTAGGTCTCATGAGAAAAACTAGTGTCTTGGCACAAGGCCTTGACAAAATCTTATTTGTAGTCTTGGCACAAGGCATTGGCTGTGTGGTTATGATAGTCTGGATTATGCATTCCATCATTATGAAAGTGGTTATTGATATTGCATGTGATTATTTGATTAGTAGAATATCCATATGAATAAGTAAATGGCGTTATTACATTTTATTTTTGCCATACTATGTTGAAGTTCAAGTTTAAAAGGCTTCAGTTTTAGTTATACATTGCCTTCAATGTTTATTTTTATTATGAATGTTTCCTCTATATTGTTATCCTTACTGGGCATTTGAGCTCACCACTTTTCTATGTTTTATTTTTCCCAGGATGTGAAGAAATAATTTATGAATGACCTGCAGGGATAGTATGAGGGGATATGAAGACAAGATGTTGTTGTTGTTTATTTACCTTATGATATAATGTAAGACTTATGAATATATCTAGTGTTTTCAGGACTACTAAACTAATCGGTCTTTCGAGACTTGATCCTTTGTGATCATGTCAATGTTATGTAATAATGTACCGACTCTGGGTAACGGGGGTCATGGCATTACATAAAGAAGATTATAAAATCAAGTTATTAGTTAAGGCGATTACCACTTCTTTGAAATGATGAAATTAGATCTCCTCTAAAGGGATATAGGGTTGGTATTTTGGGAAGACTATAACCTCTATACTATGTCAAGTAAATTTTATAAGATAAATTGGTATAGTTTGGTCTTTATATAAGGCTCATAGTGGCGTTAATATTTGAAGGAGGGGGTTTTCTTTTATAATTGAGGTGAGGGGTACTTTTAGAATTTCCCAAAAGATTAAATTATAATAATTTCATTATCAATCCATATTACACAAAATGGGAATGGATTAAATTATAAGGTATGATAAGATTGTAATCTCATCATAAAATAATATTTAGACATGTTTTGGTATAATTTTATACTATATCATTTTGATTATCCCTTAATTAAAAAATTTTAAATTTAATTTTGACAACAACTTTTTCAATATGAAAGGGTGATTTTTTTTTACTTATATGGAGAGAATTTTCCCAAAAATGAGAAATTTATAAAATATAGGCCATAGAATATCAAGATTATCTTTTCAAGATATTTTGTTTTTAAATTTTAAATAATTTAATAAAATATAATTTTGATAATATATCATTATTATAAATTTTCATATTGTTTGTTTAATTTGACTTAGATAACACAAATGAAAAGTTATAATTCAAGTATAAAAATTTAAAAAAAAGACTATTATGTCTTATTCACCTATGAAATTCATGGAATGCAACAAATTAATCATAATATACAACTTTTAATATGTTTAATATCACATATATTATTTTTCCATTAATTGAATAAATATTGTTTTCAAATTGTGTTACACTTTAAAGTAATTATATAATACCTTAAAATTATGAATAAATTACCATCTTAAATATAATTTAATTATTCGTGAAATTAAAAATAATATTAATTTATAACTAGTTTTTTTCGATGTGAAAATAGAAAGGATATTTATAACTAAGAGGATGATTTTTTTTGACATTCTTGGATTTAATTGATATATATATATATAATTTTCATAGAAAATTATCCTTAAAAATAATCAATTTTTGTCCTAAGGTGAGAATGATCTAATTACCTTTCTCCAAAAAAAAATTATGATGAAAATTTATGACTTTATCACTTATTTTTAATCTTTATTAACACGATTGACCCTTTACTAGGGTGAATTTTTTACTAAAATTTCGATTCATGTTGACAAATAAAAAGGGTGTTTAATTTGTAAATGTGAAACTAATTATTATAATGTAATTAATTTTATCTAATTAAATACCTATAAATTAAAGAAATTAATTTTAATTTATGTGTGTAAAATATGACATAAATTGCATTTAGAATAAATACATTTTATCCATAAAAAGATTTATTATTATCCCGTGCATTATAAAAATATTAGATGGATGTTAAAAAATTTTATTGAATATATAATATACTTATTTCATAAAAATCATTCACCAGAATTGAATAATTTAATGTAGTGTAATAAAGTTACATTTCTTACAGTAAAATTGTTTTTCATTAAACTTTCATTTTTTATGTATGAAAATATTTTTATACCAAATTAAAAAATAATATTTATTCCAATGAACATAATTAGTTTTTTTAAAAATTTATGTAAATAATTTTACTTCGAAACAATTTTATAACAAAATGAAATATTTTACATGCTTGAAATGAAAATACAGTTTCCATAAAAACATATATTTTTACTATTAATTAAAAATTCAAAATTCTCAGAAAATTTTCTAAAATTCTTTCTAATATAATTTTGAAATTATGAATTCAAAAATGTTGATAGTTTAATTAAATAATATATTTAAATGTGTCAAAAATTAAATGTTATATTTTTTTTAAAAACGCAATGAAAACCATTTTAAAGGAAATATATATTTTAAGTTTAATATAGTTTTACTAAAAATTGAATTATTATTTCCTAATTATTAATAATTACATTTATATTGAGTTATATATTTTTCATATAACTCATAATGTAGTTAATTTTATTCATACATTCCAATCAAACAACTAGGTTATTGTAGTATCTTGTGAGCCTCATATCCCGATCCGGTGTTAAATCATGTTGTATATTTTTTTTATAAAATGCATCACAAAATATACTATTATTTACATACTCTATGATCTTTTATGGTGTTGGTTTTGTAGAATTAGGAAAAATATCTTTTAATATATCAAAGTATACATAATTTATAAATTAAATAGCCATTTGGATTCACTCGGGGTAGCTTCTTAAATGAAACTAATCATCTTTAAAACTTCTAATGTTCTTGTGAACAGAATTTCAAAAACATAGCGTGAGCCTAAAATTACCCAGTAAGAGGTTTTATAAATAGATACAAATCCTTTTAAAAAAATTCTCTTTATATCAAAACATTTGATATAAGAATTAATTTTGAAAAAATATAAAATAATGATTTTCAAAAATATCTATAAAGAAATATTGATCAAACCCATTGTTAATAAATTTTTTTAAATTATTATTTTCAAATCCATTAAAAATACATATCACTTTGAATCCCCATTTTATTTCAAAAATAGATAACCATTGAAAATACTTGGATTTATCATGGAAAAAATTTAAAATATTTTTAAAATAATATTTTTCATATGGAGAATAATGATACATTGAAAATATTAGGAAATACTTAAGTCCACTAGTGGTATAACTAATAGGACAATGCCCCCTTGAGGCCATGTGATCACCCTTTTTCTCATAACCTCATTTGATACCCAAATGCCAAATTTTATTTTACGATTTTTTAGCAGGCCTGAAATTGTCATTTATAATCCATTAAAAATCATTTAAAACTACATATATTATATTTAGAGACGAAAATAATTTTATCTATCATACACTTTAGCAATTTTAAAAAAAATACCATTTGAATTAGGAGAAATCTATAATTTGTAAACAGTACTTTGCAAATAATTACTATAAATTAATAATTAAATATATATATATATATGTGCTTGAGAATAAATGATTGAAATTTCATGAACGTCTATAGTGTTTATCCATAAATATGATGATGAATGAAATATATATTTTAAATAATATTTCATGCATAATTGAAGATTTTACAACCCTAAAATTTACATGAATTTTTTTAATCAAAATTATGGAAAAAAATCTTTTTAAAGGCTTTGAACACATTTGAACCATAATTAGTGTTTCCTAGATATATATATTTAATTTATTTTACAAAAAACATGAAACAAGGGTTTTAGAAAGAATAATTTTCCTTCAAAATAATTAAATATGAATTTTAGAAATATCTTCCCTTACAAAAAGAATTTTAAATAAAAATGGAAACTTGAATAGAAAAAAGAATTTCGTTTACATGAGAAAAATATTAGAAAACCCTAAATTAAATGATTTAAAATGAATTTCAAAAAATAATAAAATTTATAAATAAAATAATAGTTTGAAAAAATGGGAATTTTGGAAATAATAAATTTACCTTACATAAATGTATGTTAGAAAATATATTTACATTAACTTAACTAACAAAATATTTTGAAAAAATATTGTTTTTTTGACTTCATCAATTATTCTATTTTTGTATTCTCCCTATATCTACCTCAATCTCTCTCTCTTATTCTCCCCGAACTAGAAAACATAGTATGAAATGTGGAATTTTCATAGTGAAGGAAGGATCCTTCTTTATAGACTTATTATTACTTCAATATGTACTAAATAATATATATATTTACTCATTATAGGGATTTATATTTATAGTTATGATTATATATATATATATTAAGATTTAGAGTTATGAGATCTTTGTTTGGTTTTGAAAATGATGGTTATGAGATTGGGATATATACAATGAATTAGGTTTGAAAAGGATTTGATGTATTATCTGAATCATACATGAAGAGTTTTATCCACTATATAAACTCAAATATTAAAATTAATATATATATATATATATATATTTCTACCACAACACTAATTGTAGTGAAAGAAAAGGAGGAAGATTATGAAATAATTTAATTCAGACCCCCCTTGAAAGTTCATGCCATCCGATTGAAAATTGTTTAGTATATAATTATATAGTTATTTAAATTAGTTAATAGAGATTTTCTAGGAAGTATCAGATTATATATTTTGTAACTCAATTAAATTGAATGTAGGTAAAAAATTTATGTGCATGCTGATTATTTTCTCATCAAGTTGGGTTATAGATCGTTGGGGATGGGACCGATCATTGGATAAGAGGAAGAAACCAATGTCTAGGGTTTTATGGGATAGTGAGTTGAAGAATAAAGTGGTCAATTGAATTTAATGTCTATGATCCAATTAATTCGAGGACCATGATTTAAACAAATATTTTTAATAAATGTGGATAGTGTCTGTGAGTGCTTATCCCATATAGAACTTCAATTCATTCAAGATCTTATTATTAAATGATCATGTTTCATAAGCCTTGTAATATACCAACCCAGCTCACCACTAAGATGGTGGTCAGACCTATGGGTCACATGACCTCAAGCGCGCCTCATCCTATGCCAGAGGCTCTCGACAAGCAGCGATGGTGTAAGGATAGTCAGTGTGGAGACTATACCCTCCAAACAGAGTTGTGCAACAGTATAACTATAACGACCCATACTTTACTTACATTTTTATTACTTCAGAATTGAATCACACTTATTACAACATATAACAAAACCAAGAAAGGACCGTATAGGTATAGTGTCTTTAGAAACTGGGAAACATAAACAACTGGTTCATAAAGAATCTACTTTGCCTCCTATTTATATCATCATATCTAGAGTCCCTTTTTGGAATATTCTACTTAATAACCTTCTTACTGACCTGGGGAAATAAAACATACAAAAGGGTGAGCTCAAATTCTCAGTAAGGGTAAACAAAATAAATATCAATCACATCATATAAATAAGCACATAACTTTTGGAACTCTTAACCTGCAAAAGAGATCATAATTTCATAACATGGGATAAATCATAATAGTGAAATGTAATCCCAATAATCATAACTTTAAACATGAAACTTTGTGTCATACACACATAATCATAGAGAATCATTTCTTATTAGTCAAAACTCATTGCCAAGACTATCTTAGTGGACAAAGTCCATTTCTGAACCGAGTTCACTCCTCGTTTCAGTCTTGTTTCACTGAACCGGTATAACCTACCGTTCCAGCCATGTCTATCTCATGAGATATAAAATATTTACACAATTCATTGGAGAGAGATATAGGTCCCACCCATCTCATAATGATATCATTCTTATGTGTGCCACAAAATCATAAATCATACATCATTGCATAACCCATGTAGTAAAAATGGGATTTTTAAACAACATGACATCATAAAACAATTCATATAAGATAAAGGAATTCATAAAAATATTTCCAAAACAACATAATCAAATCCATGTAATAGTAGGGATAGAAACAGAACCCTATATTATCTTAGACGGAAAATAATTTTGATAAAACACTTGAACTCCATTCTTGAGGAAAATATCCTTTCTACTTCAAAAAACACTTTTCATTTCCGAACATGTCATACAATTCTAAACTAAAAGAAGTTGATTAAAAATGAAAATTAAAACTTGTAAAGTAAGATTCTTGTAAATAATGTTTTAAAAATCCATTCATGCCGTATAAGTTAAAAAAACATTCTTCTCGTACTTTTGTCGGAAAAGTCAAAAAGTACCTTGTATGAAAAAGAACAAAAGATTCCTTTCATGTCCTTTACTAAAAACTCACCGAAGGGTAAAATTCGATTTAAACAATTTTAGGTGGATGGAAATAATATTACATATTGAGGAAACATGGATGTGGATGATAAAATACACCCCAGTAAATACCAATGTATAAACAATCTCGAATATTAATGAGATTGTGATATTTCCCTTACCTTAGGTCCGATATGCTTTGTACGTGTCTAAACCTCCTGTATAATGATTTAAATAAAGTTATTGACTTATTCCTGAATCATAAATATTTTTATGATATCACATATGGTCATATTCTTAGCTTCTTAGTAGTAATATTTCATTGCTACTTGTTATTCGGGTGTTTATAATTTTACGTTCTTTTGCGTGTTTTATCGAATAAATTCTTATTCTTCTATTTAGGTTATAGATACCTCATTTCCATAATGGTATTACTGTAATATATATCATATTAATTCATTCAATTCATTTATATAATCATTGTGAAATGAAGATCATGTAGAACGAGTCGTATCACATCGTGGAGACGGTATTCCGTACGTACGCACGAGTGATGATATCGTTCCTATGATCGCGGAATTTTATTGGAGTGTATGTATACTATTTCAGAATCATAATCACATTATAATAGTCATATATAGTCATTATTTACACCATTATACCCATCCAAATAAGGTGGTGGTGGAAAATAGATTACACCACGGCGTGGAGACGGTATTCCGTACGTACGCACGTGCGGTGACTTCTTTTTCCGTAGGATGGATAGATGGTGAAATAGGGTTGTTTCATACTTATAATAACATATCAGTATATGAGTGATACGGATTTTATTACTTCATAATGAAACAACTAAAGAAGAAGAAGTGGAAGAAGAAATAAAGATGAAAGAATCGGTAACAGACATTACCTCTTCTTTGAAGTGCTTCTTTGAGACCTCCTTTTAGGGAACTAAAATAGGTCTTTTAAGAAGACCAGAACCTCTAGGATGTTTCTAGGGAAGTGGAGAGAAGAAATTGGTAGGGGTTGGCCGAGATTCAAGGCTCAAAGTGGTGTGAGGAAGAGGGGGAGGAGGTGCCCTTTTATAAGGGAGGAGAGGGGCTCCTTTGGAAAAACTAAAAATATTATTTTATCATAAAGTCAAGTTCGCTTTTAAATAGCACCAAATTGATTTATTTCGAACCTAAGGTGGGGATGGGTTGAAAGCCTCTCATACAATAGAATTTAGAAAGTTTAGGATCCTATTTAAACCTTATCATTTAGATTTATCATTAATATAAATAATTTTTCTTTTACCGTGTCTTCTTGTGTTCTTATACTATAAGGTTAATAAACATACTATAAGCAGCAAAAATAACCCCAAGTTGTTTATTATTAATATATATAACCTTATCTATGTCATTTTGCGGAACCTTAGATTTTTAAGAATAAAATAACAATTACTAATATAATATTTGTTTTAAAAACTATTTTATGTCAATTTTGACACTATTTAGTAATTAATTTTTGTTAAACTCATAACAGAATGATTAGTTCGAAAAAAGTTAATTAAGTCAATAATAACATGTCATATTAATCTATAAAATTAGTTTAATTCATAAAAAGTCTCAAATTACATTTATTTTGGTGTTTATAACATCAATTATGTCAATATTTCATTAATAAGATGATTACTGCATCGTCTTTGTGTCACAAATAAATTAAATTATTTAATGTCTAAAAATTAAAAATAAAAAACCATTATCTAGGAAATCGTTTTAGCTTTCTAATGAATATTTATAGTCTAATTTATCTTATGTATAACTCCATATTAAAAATTATTTACTTATTAAACTTTGATTTTTACTATTTTAACCCTTCTTTAAATAAATTAATAATAAATGTACTAATCTAATCCAAGTGGGCCTAAATGGTCATATTTTATTCCTAAGGTTGTTTTTGGTCTAATTAAACTTGTCCAATAGAATTAGGACATGTGTTAGGGTAATAATAATATCATTTTTACCCTTAATTACCCTATTTACTTTTAACCGTGGTAAAAAGAAGTAAAAAGTTACTATATACCAAAAAATTATTTTCATCTCATTGAACCACATTTTACTTACTGACATCAACCGTGTCTCTCAGATTTTCGAAATTCCACTCACAGATGCGGTAAAATTATGTTTTATGAAAAATTCAGTTTTTTAACTACCACTTAGTGGTTTCACTATTCATAAAAAATTGAAAGTTTTCAGAAAAATACCAAAATTTCACCCTAGGCTAATTTCGATATTCCGAATCCAATAATGAAGTCCATTTTTAAAAATAAAATTTATAAAATTTCAAAAAGTGGTTATTACTATTCATAACAGCTAGTTTTAATAATATTTTAATAGCATATCATTGTTTATTGAAACTCGGTATTGAGTACGATGCAAGCTATCGAGGAAGGTCGTGATTTCGTGTAAAGCAAGCCAAGCAAGTGTTGTGTAGAAAAAGATTCCTTTGATGATTTATATAACATAAAAGTATTGGGTGTTACATTCTACCCCCCTTAAAATGAATTTCACCCTCGAAATTCGTCACTTTGTAACAAACAGAAGAGGATACCTCTCCCTCATCATATCCTCAAGCTCCCATGTAGCTTCTTCTAATTGGTGGTTCCTCCATAAAACTTTCACCAATTGAGTGGTCTTGTTTCGTAGGACTTTTTCGCTATGATCTAGAATCTCTATCGGTTGTTTTTCATAAGAAAGATCTTGTTCCAGCTGTACAACTTCTGAGTTGAGTACATGTGAAGGATCAGGTATGTACTTTCACAGGAGAGATACATGGAACACATCGTGAAATTGAGAGAGATTCGGTGGAAGCGCCAATCAGTAAGCTACCTTCCCAACACGATCCAGTATTTCGAATGGACCGATATATCTAGGGCTCAACTTCCCCTTCTTTCCAAATCTCATGACTCTCTTCCAGGGAGATATTCGTAAGAAAACTTAATCACCCACTTCAAACTCTAGGTCTTTTTTCGGTTGTTAGCATAACTTTTCTGTCGACTCTGAGCTTATCTTATGTATTCTTGAATAGATCTGACCTTTTCTGCCATTTCATCAACGAGATCGGGTCCTAATAGCTTTCTTTCCCCAACTTCATCCCATCAAGTTGGAGTCCTGCATTTCTTTCCATAGAGAGCTTCATAAGGAGCCATCTGAATACTGGAGTGAAAGCTATTATTATAAGAAAATTCCACCAAAGTTAGGTGTTGATCCCAAACACATTTGAAATCCATAGAGCAAGCTCTCAACATATCTTCTATAGTTTGAATTGTTCTCTCAGAGTGACCGTCTGTCTGAGGATAATAAGCAGTGCTGAAACTCAACTCTGTATCCAGAGTATGCTGAAGACTTCTCCAGAACTTCGAGGTAAATCTCGGATCCTGATCAAATATAATATAAATTGGTACTCCATGAAATCTTACCACTTCCTTTACATATATCCTGGAAATATGATCCAGAGAGAAGTCCTCTCTAATAGCAATGAAGTGTGAAGAATTTGTAAGACGATCGACTGTGACCCAGATATCATTATTCCCTTTGGATGTTTTAGGAAGTCCTGTGACAATGTCCATAGTGATGTTTTCCCATTTCCATTCGGGTATGGGTAATGGTTATAACATCTCCATAGAATTCTGTCTCTCAACTTTAACTTGTTGAAAAACCAAGCATCCAGAGACATATTCAGCAACATCTCTTTTCATGTCATCCCACTAGAAGTACTCTTTCAGGTCCCTATACATCTTCGTGCTTCCGGATGAATAGAGAATGAAGAAATACGAGCCTCATCCAGCAGCTCCTTCTTTAATTCGGGGATGGGAGGAACCCAAACCCGATTCTTGAACTTTATTATCCTATCACAATCAAGGTTAAATTCAGGAACATTTCTCACCTTATTTTGTAACTCGACATCTTCTTTCTGTTCCTATTTAATCTTCACATGTATAGATGGTTGAACATTCATTTGATAAAGATAAGATTTTTCCCGTTCCTTTATAATTCCAAGATCCATCCTTTGTAAATCCATAAATATTGGATCTTTTGTGATCCTCATAATGGATAAACTGGCATGGTCATGTCGACTTAATGCATCTTCCACCTTGTTTGCTTTCCTAGGGTGGTAATGGATTGAGCAGCCATAATCCTTAATCAGCTCCAGCCATCTTCTTTGGTGCATATTCAGCTCATTTTGTGTGAAAATATACTTTAAACTTTTATGATCAGTATAAATATCACACCTTTCACCATAAAGGTAATGCCTCCAAATCTTTAATGAAAAGATTACCGCAGCTAACTCCAAATCATGAGTTGGGTAATTTTTCTCATGTATTTTCAACTGTCGTGAGGCATAAGCTATCAATATATCATTTTGCATAAGAACACACCCCAATCCCTTCTTGGATGCATTACTGTAGATCACAAACCTTTCTCCACTACAAGGCAGTGTGAGCACAGGTGCACTGGATAACCTTCTTTTCAACTCCTTGAAATTCTCTTCACATTCCTCCATCCAAACAACTTAACTCCATTCCGAGTCAACTTGGTGAGTGGATTAGATAATCATGAAAAATAATTCACAAAATGTCGATAATATCCATCCAATCCAAGAAAACTTCAGATCTCGGTTACTGTTGTTGGTCTCGACCATCTTTCGATAACCTCTGTTTTTGCTGGATCCACATATATCCCCTCTTTTGAGATTATGTGACCAAAAAATGCAACTTTTTGAAGCCAAAATTCACACTTGGTAAATTTGGCATAAAGCTTCTCCTTTCTCAGGGTCTTCAATATAATTCTCAAGTGATCTTCATGTGCTTCCTTGCTCTTTAAATAGACATGAATATCGTCTATAAAGACTACCACAAGCTGATCAAGATAGTCTCTAAAGACTCTATTCATTAGATCCATGAAGATTGTAGGGGCATTAGTAAGACCAAATGGCATCACTATAAATTCATAGTGTCCATACCTTGTACGGAATGTCGTCTTTGGTATATTCTCCCTTTTGACCCTTAATTGATGATACCATGAATGAAGATAAATCTTGGAAAAGTATTGAGCTCCGTGTAGTTGTTCAAATAGGTCATCAATGCACGAGAGAGGATATTTGTTCTTGATAGTGATCTTGTTAAGTTCTCGATAATAAATGCAGAGTCTCATTGATCCATCATTCTTATTAACAAACAGAATAGGTTCTCCCCAAGGTGACGCACTAGGGCGTATGAACCCCTTATCAATATTCTCTTGGAGTTGCTTCTTCAATTCCTGCAACTCAATTGGGTCCATTCTATAAGTTGTCTTTGAAATAGGAAAAGAACCCGGTACGAGTTCTATTGAAAACTCAACTTCACGATTCGGTGGAAGACCTAGTAATTCCTCCAGAAAGACATCATCAAACTCCCGTACAATGGGAATATTCTTAATCATGAGTTTCTCACCAACCACTTGAGATAAATAACCTTCATTTAGTGGAATAAATACCCATAAAATTGAAGAAATTTCCACTGGAAGGTTATGTTAATCTTTACATCGATAGACAATCATAGATTGATCTGGAATATGAAATGTGACTTCACTTCTTTGGCAATTCATACGATCTCCATGTAGAGAAAGGCAATCCATGCCAAGAAACACATCAAATTCCACTATAGGGAGGATCACAAGATTTGCAGGAAGAAATTTCCCACAAACATCAATCGGAGAAGACTTATAAACTTTTGATGTGACTTTTGTGCCATTAGGTGTTGTCACAGCTAACTCAACATCTAATTGTTGAGGTAATACGGTGATACCCTTAGAAAATTCTTCAGAAATAAAGGAGTGGGTGGATCCAGAATCAAATAAAACATTTGCTAATTTAGAGTGGATGGTAAGTGTACCTTTCACCACATCGTTATCGTACTCCACATCGCTGATAGAAATTGCATGTGACTTTCCTTTGTCTTTAGCCTTAAGAGTTTGTTGACATCGACCATCATCATCAACCCTTGGATTAGGTCATTTATTGGCATAATGTCCCATCTCCTTGCACTTGAAACATTGAAGTGTAGTAGGGTCATTCTGTGTATCCCTTCCTTTGTTTGCATCATTAGACATCTTCTTTCATCATCACGGCATTCAAATGCCCGATGACCTTCCTTTCCACATTTGAAACATTTACTTGTCCCTTTAAGACAACTCCCTCCATGTTTCTTTCTACACTTTGAGAATAAGGGAAAGCTCATCTTATTTTCAGTGTGCTCTTTAGATTTTCCTTTGAATTCCATTTTCCTCTTCTTATCAAACCCATATGGCTGATGGGTTACTCCAATCTCCATCTCAACTTTGAGATCACATCGAACGATTTCCTCGTAGCTATTGAAGTTCCTTATAGCTAAGGCCCTTCGAAGACTTGGTTTTAAGCCACTAAAGAATTGATCAATCTTACTCTCAGGTTGGATAATAATACCAGAAGTATACCTTGAAAGTCTTATAAAATTTGCTTCGTAGGTACCAACAGATTCATCATCCTTTTGCTTCATTTCAAGAAACTCTTTCTCCATCTTTGTTCGGAGAATACGAGGGAAGTACTTATTGAAAAATAAGTTCTTGAACTCGTCCCATTCCATGGACTCAATTTCATTCCTTTGCATCATATTCTTAATAAGATTCCAACATTGATCATCATCACCTTCCAAACGATACGCTGCTAAGATGACTTTATCATACTCAGAACATTAAAGAACTAAAAATATATTTTTAGTAGTACTAATCCATTGTTCAGCAACTAATGGATCAGTAGACCCGCTGAATGAAGGTGGATGCTGTCTCATGAAGGATTCAACAGAATTATGGTCCTTCCTTTGCTCATTTGGAAGTCCTATATGATTCATAGCTTGATAAAGTTGTGTGAGCATGGCTACAAGATTTTGCATTCCAGCTCCCATAACGTTTGGTTTCTCAGGGGGACAATCATTTCATTGCACGTCGCATTCCGCATTAACACGGTTCTTTCGGGTTCCAGCCATTGACTAAAACCAAGAAGAATAGTGTGAGAAACACTAATTATAATAGGAAAACCACATAATCAAGAATAAAATTTCACACTTAAGGTCTTATCCGGGGTTATTCATGGCCATTTCAAAAATACTAAGATTGTATTCTATGCTTAGACTTATCCTTAGGGTTCTTACTAAGGCTTTCCCATCCTAGTTTCCAAAGGTTGACTATACCTTTCCTCTGATACCAACTATAACGACCCATACTTTACATACATTGTTATTACTTCAGAATTGAAGCACACTTATTACAACATATAACAAAACCAAGAAAGGACCGTATAGGTATAGTGTATTTAGAAACTGGGAAACATAAACAACTGGTTCATAAAACATCCACTTTACCTCCCATTTATTTCATCATATCTAGAGTCCCTTTTTCGCATATTCTACTTAATAACCTTCTTCCTGACCTGGGGAAATAAAACATACAAAAGGGTGTGCTCAAATGCTCAGTAAGGGTAAACAAAAGAAATATCAATCACATCATATACATAAGCACGTAACTTTTGGAAATCTTAACCTACAAAAGATATCATAATTTCATAACAAGGGATAAATCATAGTAGTGAAATGTAATCACAATAATCATAACTTTAAACATGAAACTTTGTGGCATACACACATAATCATAGATAATCATTTCTTATTAGTCAAGACTCATTGCCAAGACTATCTTAGTGGACAAATTCCATTTCTGAACCGAGTTCACTCCTCATTTCAGTCCTGTTTCACTGAACCGGTATAACCTACCGTTCCATCCATGTTTATCTCATGAGATATAAAATCATTACCCAATTAATTGGAGGGAGATATAGGTCCCACCCATCCCATAATGATACCATTCTTATGTGTGCCACAAAATCATAAATCATACATCACTGCATAACCCATGTAGTAAAAATGGGATTCTTAAACAACATGACATCAAAAAACAATTCATATAAGATAAAGGAATTCATAAAAATATTTCCATCACAACATAATCAAATCCTTGTAATAATATAGATAGAAACAGAACCCTATATTATCTTAGATGGAAAATAATTTTGATAAAACACTTGAACTCCATTCTTGAGGAAAATATCCTTTCAAATTCAAAAAACAGTTTTCCTTTCTTAACATGTCATACAATTCTAAACTAAAAGAAGTTGATTTAAAATAAACATTAAAACTTGTAAAGGAAGCTTCTTGGAAATAATGTTTTAAAAAACCATTCATGCCGTATAAGTTAAAAAAACATTTTTCTCGTACTTTTTTCGGAAAAGTAAAAAAGTACCTCGTATGAAAAATGACAAAAGATTCATTTCATGTCCTTTACTAAAAACTCACCGAAGGGTAAAATTGGATTTAAACAATTTTAGATGGATGGAAATAATATTACATATTGAGGAAACATGGATGTGGATGATAAAATACACCCCAGTAAATACCAAAGTATAAACAATCTCGGATAAAAATGAGATTGTGATATTTCCCTTACCTTAGATCCGATATGCTTTGTACATGTCTGAACCTCCTGTATAATGATTTAAATAATGTTATTGACTTATTCCAGAATCATACATATTTTTATGATATCATATATGGTCATATTATTAGCTTCTTAGTAGTAATATTTCATTGCTACTTGTTATTCGGGTGTTTATAATTTTTTGTTCTTATGCGTGTTTTGTCGAAAAAATTCTTATTCTTCTCTTTAGGTTATAGATACCTGATTTATAGAATGGTATTAGTGTAATATATATCATATTCATTCATTCAATTCATTTATATAATCATTATGAAATGAAGATCATGTAGAACGAGTCGCATCACATCGTGGAGACGGTATTCCGTACGTACGCACGAGTGATGATATCATTCCTATGATCGTGGAATTGTATTCAAGTGTATGTATAATATTTCAGAATCAGTATCACTTTATAATAGTCATATATAGTCATTATTTACACCATTATACCCATCCAAGTAAGGTGGTGGTGGAAAATAGATTACACCACGGCGTGGAGACGGTATTCCGTACGTACGCACGTGCGGTGATTTATTTTTCCGTATGATGGATAGATGGTGAAATAGGGTTGTTTAATACTTATAATAACATAGCAGTATATGAGTGATACTTTTTTTATTACTTCATAATGAAACAACTAAATAAGAATAAGTGGAAGAAGAAATAAAGATGAAAGAATCGGTAACGGACATTACCTCTTCTTTGAAGTGCTTCTTTGAGACCTCCTTTTAGGGCACTAAAATAGGTCTTTGAAGAATACCAAAACATCTAGAATGTTTCTAATGAAGTGGAGAGAAGAAATTGTCAGGGTTTGGCCGATCTTGAAGGCTCAAAGTGGTGTGAGAAAGAGGTGGAGGAGGTTCCCTTTTATAAGGGAGGAGAGGGGCTCCTTTGGAAAAACTAAAAATATTATTTTATTATAAAGTCAATTTCAGTTTTAAATAGCTCCAAATTGATTTATTTCGAAGCTAAGGTGGGGATGGGTCGAAATCCTCTCATCCAATATAATTTAGACAAGTTTAGGTTCCTATTTTAACCTTATATTTTAGATTTAACATTATGTTAAATAATTTTACTTTTACCGTGTCTTCTTGTGTTCTTATACTATAAGGTTAATAAACTTACTATAAGAAGCCAAACGAACCCAAAGTTGATTATTAGTAATATATATAACCTTATCTAAGTCATCTTTCCGAACCATATATTTTTTAGGAATAAAATAACAATTACTAATATAATATTTGTTTTAAAAACTATTTTATGTCAATTTTGACACTATTTAGTAATTAATTTTTGTGAAAATCATAACAGAATTATTAGTTCGAAAAAAGTTAATTAAATCAATAATAACAAGTCATATTAATCTATAAAATTAGTGGAATTTATAAAAAGTCTCAGATTACATTTATTTTGGTGTTTATAACATCAATTATGTCAATATTTCATTAATAAGATGATTACTACATCATCATTGTGTCACAAATAAATTAAATTATTTAATGTCTAAGAATTACAACTAAAATACCATTTTGTAGGAAATAAATTCATATTTATAATGAATATTTATAGTTGAATTTATCTTATGTATAACCCCATATTAAAAATGATTTACTTATTAATTATTGATTTTAACTATTTTAACCCTTCTTTAAATAAATTAATAATAAATGTCCTAATCTAATCCAAGTGGGCCTAAATGGTCATATTTTACTCATAAGGTTTTTTTTGGTCGAATTAAACTTGTCCAATAGAATTAGTACATGTGTTAGGGTAATAATAATATCATTTTTACCATTAATTACCCTATTTACTTTTAACCATGGTAAAAAAAAGTAAAAAGTTACTATTCGCCAAAAAATTATTTTCATCTCATTGAACCAAATTTTACTTACTGACATCATCCGTGTCTCTCGGATTTTTCAAATTCCACTCACAGAAGCGGTAAAATTAAGTTTTATGAAAAATTCAGTTTTTTAACTACCACTTAGTGGTTTCACTATTCATCATAAATTGAATGTTTTTAGAAAAATATCAAAATTTCACCCTAGGCTAATTTTGATATTCCGAATCCAAAAATGAAGTTCATTTTGAAAAATAAAATTTAAAAAATTTCAAAAAGTGGTTATTACTATTCATAACGGCTAGTTTTAATAATATTTTAATAGCATATCATTGTTTAGTGAAACTCGGTGTTGCGTACGACGCAAGCTATCGAGGAAGGTCGCGATTTCGTGTAAAGCAAGCCAAGCAAGTGTTGTGTTGAAAAAGATTCCTTTGATGATTTATATAACATAAAAGTCTCGAGTGTTACAATAAAAGAGTAAATAACAATCTAAAACGGAAGCAGTAATACACAATTGACAAAGCAGCGGAAGACATATTTCATATAACTGAAGAATATTGGCCAATGCCAATGTATACAACAAATGAATTCATGGCATGGTTTTGATACATATTTAAAATCAATAAACAATAAAACATGATTTTCAATACAATACAAAAATAAGGAAAGGATAGAAAATCCCTATGAGAAATATCCTTGAGCATCCTGAGCTCCAGCTCGATCCTTTTCTCCTACTCCAGGTATAAGCAATATAGTAATCAATCATGTTCCACAGTCCTGTGAACATGAAGGGTCTACTCGGGAACCCCAGTGAAATGGCGGCTTGAGTAGGGTGTGAGATATAAATCTCAGTAGGCCAGCACCATAGGTTTCTAGCTCAATCCTGACAGTGTAATATAAATTAAATAGTGTGAAGGCATACATTAATAATGTAAGAAGTGAAATGTAACTAAATACTCAATTACCTACTTTAGCCCTCAGCTAGTGTCTGAACATGTAACCAGTTCATTATTTATGTAATTACCATTTAATATTAAATGGTCAAGTGAGGAAAAACCAGCAATGATAACACCTTGTTATTGTATAAATAGTGATGGTTCCAAGATGTGACATGGAAACCTGAAAATGATATCTCGTGGGGGAGTTTCAGGGTAATAACCAAGGATACATAGATTTCATGGAACGGTAACTCAGTAGTATCTAAGTTTATCTAAAGGTTAAGAGTGTAATCTAAGGATTGTAATCCATGTAATTCTACAATAAGGCGTCTACTGAGTCCAAGGTGATTGAACAAGGTAACACGTGGCTAAAAATTGATAGGGCCTGATAGGATATAACCGTAGAACTTACATGTCAATGTTGGAACCAAGGAGTGTATCCACGAAATCCAATAATAATGTAATAATCAACAAGCACCAGAGTCTAGGTGGGTATCAACCTAAGCAAACCACATCCTTAAATCAGAATGGGGTTCCGGAGTCCCAAGGTATTCTCCTCTTATAATCCAAGGTGAGGCCAGGTCAACCCATTCCTTTTGATATAGAATTCATGTAGTAATTCATTAGGTCAAATTCTTTCCATCCATTAGTGTGGACATGTTAAGTAGAGTTTCAACCATTAATTTATTGGTTCAATCCTTCTCTTCCATTAGTGTGGATAGGACATGTAGCATTTCAACCATTTATTCTAGTCTTAGTTAATCATTAAGTTCATTTGGTCCATGCCAAGACTTTCATTTGTGTGACAAGGCCATGTAGAATGAAATTGTTTAGTAAAATCCATTAAGACATTTAAAAAAGTCAAGGTCCACACCACAAACTTCCCTTAACATGGTAAGGGTTTCCACAGACATGGAACCAGTTATTCTCTCATGAACCTGAGTCCATCCATGGAATTTCTACATGGGAATCTTGGTATCTCTCATGGTATGAGTATGAAAACCCATTATTTCCATCCATGACATTCCTACTTGTGAACCTACGTATCACTCAAGGAGATATTAGCATTCAAAACATTTTATTTTTTTTGTAATTTCATTTTAGGGTTAATAATTAAGTGTTAACCATTCATTTAATCCAACTTATTCCATTTATCAAGACATTTTAATTTAATTTATAAGGCTCCAAGTATCCATGGAAAAGGGAAATTACCTACATGGGTAATTCCAATCTAAAAACAAGACTAAACACTTAGATGGTGCCTTGGTCCTTTAATCATTTCAAAAAGGGAAACATAGTGTTTTTAATTCCATTAGGGCCATGTCCTACAAATACCGTATTTCAACATAACATCAATGCATAAGATTTATAAACACGACAAGTCAAGAAAGAAAGGTCTAACAACTATTTTTTATCCTGAAGGCGGTGCACTTTGAGTGAGGGGTTTTATTACAAAAACATGATATTTATTATCAACCAAAATATTATTATATTTATCATTTTAAATATGAAACATGCTAAATCAAATTTTTGAGAATTCAATATAAATACTTTACTACATGAATTTAAATTCCAACTAAAGTACAGTAAGAAATTTATTGACGCATATATAATATTTAATGGCTTGGAAAGGGACCCTACCATAGGGTGTCAGCGATGAACCAAAATGAAGAAAAACCACTCGGAACAAAACCGGTAGATCAAAATCACCGGAACCGCCTCAAATTCAGCCAAGATTGCTGGAACTCGAACCTCAAGGCCCTGAGAGACCATATTCACAACCTAAGAACTGAATAAAAATAGAAAAACATTAACCCAAAAACCATGAGATTGGCCACACCTCGCCGGGCTCCGATTTGGTCAAAGAGAAGTTGCTAGAAGGAAGGAGAAAGGAAGAGAGGAATCACTGTGATGGATTGTGTGAAGAAACGATAGAAAAATGTGCAGGCATACATAAATAAAGTATGCAGTGCACTGTAAATAAATAATCAAGTATCTGATTCATCCCTCAGCTGGTGTATGAACACCCAACCATTTCATTAATTAAGTAATTACCATTTTATGCTAACTAGTCTAGTGAGGAATATCCAACACTGACATCACCTCATGATAATATAAATAGTGATGGTTCCAAGATGTAACAAGGAAAACTAAAAATTATATTCGGTGAGGGAGTTCCAGGTTAATAACCAATGTAACATAGATCTCACAGAATGCTAACTCAGTAGTATTTAAGTTTATCTAAAGGGTAAGAGTGTAATCCAAGGAACATAATCCAAGGCATTCCACAATGAGGTGGCTACTGAGTCCAATGTGATCGACCAAGGTAAAACATGGATAAACAATGATAGGCCCAAATGGGATGTAACCATGGAACCTACATGTCAATGCTGGAACTAAGTAGTATATCCAAGGCATCCTGTAATATTGTAAGAATATACCAGGACTAGAGTCTAGGTGGGTATCAACCTAAGTAAACCATATCCTTGAATTGGAATGGGGTTCCCATGTCCCAAGGTATTATCCTATAAGAGTCCAAGGTGAGGCTAGGTCGTCCCATTCCATTTGATATAGAAATCATGTATTAATTCATTTGGTCCAAGTCTTTCCTTCCATTAGTGTGGATAGGTCAAGTAGAGTTCCAACCATTTATTTATTGGTGAAAGACTTGTCTTCCATTAGTGTGGATAGTACAAGTAGCACTGAAACCATTTATTCAAGTCTTATTTAATCATTAAGTTCATTTAGTCCAAGCCTAGCCTTTCATTAGTGTGATAAGGCCAAGTAGCATACAACCATTTATTAAAATACATTAAGTCATTTAAAAAATCCAAGGTCCACATCGCTACCTTCCCTTAACATGGTAAAGGTTTCCACAAACGTGGAACCATATATTCTCTCATGATCCCGGGTCCATACATGGAGTTTTTACATGGGAATCCATGTATATCCCAATGTATAAGTATGAAAACCCATTGAGTCCATCCTTTGAATTCCTACTTGGTAACCCACCTATCACCCAATGTGTTATTAGCATTAAAAATATTTGAAAAAAAATTGATAATTTCATTTGAGGGTCAATAATTAAGCATTAACCATTCATTTAATTCAACTCATTACATTTACCAAAACATCTCAATTGCATTTATATGGCTCCAAGTATCCATGGAAAATGGAAATTTCCAAAATGGGTAATTCAAATATTAAAACAGGACCAATCACCTAGATGGTGCATTGATATTTTAATCATTTCAAAAATGGAAAATCAGTGTTACTAATTCCATTAGGTCCATGTCCTAAATATGCCATAGTTCAACATAACATCAAGGCATAAGAATTATAAACATGACAGGTAAAGAATGAAAGGTCGAAACATGAATTTTTAGCTCGAAGGAAGTGTACCTCGATTGATGGGTATTATTACAAAAACATGATACTACCCATCAACCAAAATATTGTTATATTTAACATTTGAACTATGAAACATGCTAAATCACATTTAAGAGCATTCAATATAGATACTTCACTACATGAATTTAAAATCTAACTGAAGTGATGTAAGTAATTTATTGATGCATTTATAATATTTAATCTCTTGGAAGGGACCCTACCTCAGCGTGTCGAAGACAAACCAAAACAAAGAGAAACCCCCCAGAACAAAACCGACAGACCAAAATCACCTGAAATGCCTCAGCATTGGTGTTGGTTGCCGAAACTCAAACCCCAAGGCCCTGAGAGACCATCCTCATACCATAAGAACCAAGGAAAACTAGAAAAAACATTAACCCCAAAACCTAAAAATCGGCCGCACCTCACTGGGCATTGATTATTTTGAAGCGAAGCCGGTAGAAGTAAGGATACTGGAGAAGAGGACTCACCATGATGAATAGTGTGAAGAAACAAGAGAAATCTGTGCAGGAATGCATAAATAAAGTAATAAGTGCAATGTAACAAAATACTCAAGTACCTACTTCATCCGTTAGCTGGTGTATGAACATGTAACAAATTCATTAATTAAGTAATTTCTAATTTATGTTAATAGGTTAAGTGAGGAATACCCAACACTTAAAACACCTTGTGATAGTATAAATAGTGATGGCTCTAAGATGTAACAAGGAAACCTAAAAATTATATCCGGTGAGGTAGTTCTAAGGTAATAACTAAGGTAACTTAGATCTAACCGAGTGCTAAATCAGTAGTATCTGAGTCTAGATAAAGGGTAAGAGTGTAATTTAAAGAGCTTCATCCAAGGCATTCCACAATAAGGTGCCTACTGAGTCAAAGCTGATCAACCAAGGTAAATGGTGACTAAACAATGATAGGGTCTGATGGGATGTAACCATGGAACCTACAGGTCAATGATAGAACTAAGAAGTGTATCCAATGCATCCAGTAATATTTTAAGAATAGACAAGGACTGAAGTCTAGGTGGTTATCAACCTAATCAAACCACATCCTTGAATTGGAATAGGGTTTCCATGTCCCAAGGTATTCTCCTATCATAATCCAAGTTGAGGCCAAGTCATCCCATTCCTTTTGATATAGAAATCATGTAGTAATTCATTTGGTCCAAGTCATTCCTTCTATTAGTGTAAATATGTCAAGTAGAGTTTCAACCATTTATTTATTAGTCCAAGCCTTTTCTTCTATTAGTGTGGATAGGCCATGTAACATTGAAACCATTTAGTCAAGTCTTAGATAATCATTAAGTTCATTTCATCAAATCCTGGCCTCTCATTACTGTGACAAGGCCATGTTGCATGAAACCATTTAGTAAAATCCATTAAGGCATTTAAAAAATTCAAGGTGCACACTACTACCTTCCCTTAACATGGTATGGGTTTCCACGGATTTGGAACAAATTATTTCCTCATGAACCTGGGTCCGTCCATGTAATTTCTACATGGGAATACATGTATCTCCCAAGGTATGAGTAAGAAAACCCATTGAGTCCATCCATGACATTCCTACTTGGGAACTCACGTATCACCCAAGGTTTAATTAGAATTCAAAACATTTGATAACAATTTGGTAATTTGATTTGAGGGTCAATCATTAATAATTAACCATTAATTTAATTCAACTCATTCCATTTACCAAAATATGTCAATTTAATTTATAAGGATCTAAGTATCCATGGAAAAGGGAAATTAAATATATGGGTAATTCCAATCCAAAAACTATACCAAACACAAAGATGGTGCCTTGTTCCTTTAATCTTTTTAAAAAGGAAGACTCACTATTTCTAATTCCATTAGGGCTATGTCCTAAACATTCTGTATCTCAACATAACTTAAAGGCATAAGAATTATAAAAACAACAAGTCAAGTAAAAAATGGTCTAACCACTACTTTTTATCTTGAAGGTAGAGAAACTCGATTGAGGGGTTTTATTATAAAAACATGATATTTCTTATCAAGAAAAATATTATTACATTTAGAATTATAAATACGGAACATGATAAATAAAATTTAAGAGAATTAAATATATATACTTTACCATATGAATTTAAATTCAAACTAATGTAAAGTAATCAATTTATTGAAACATCTATAATATTTAATGTCATAGAAAAGGACCCTGCCTTAGGGTGTCGACGACAAAACAAAACAAAGTGAAACCACCTAGAAAAAAACAAGCAGACCAAAATCACCTGAACCACCTCACCTTTAGTAGTGGTTTCTAGATATCAAACCCCAAGGCCCCGAGAGACCACCTGCACAACCTAAGAACTGAAGAAAACTGGAAAAAACATTAACCCTAAAACCTAGGGTTCGACTGCACCTCACTAGGCACAGATTAGGTCGAAGAAAAGCTGATAGAAGGAAGGAGAAGTCAGAAGATGAATCACCATGATTGATCATGTGATGAAATGATAGAAATATGTGGAGAAACTAAGGAAGAAGAGGGGTTTGGGAGAGGGGGTAGTTCGCACCGAAGGGAGAGCCCCTTGGGCTGGTGCATCGCACGACCATGGGGTGAGGGAGAGCATTAAATTATGGTTTAATTTTAATTTCATTTTATATTAAATTAATTAAATTTTAAAAAATAGGGTGATTCTCATAGTTAAGCCACATGGTTTGGAAAACTATTCACCAACCATGCGGTATCCCACTGCTCAAGAAACCCCATCCTCACGGTTTGACCCGCACAGTTTTCCAAACTGTGCGCAAACTGTGCGGAGTCTACTGCCTCCAAGACACACCTCGCATGGTCTAGGCACATGGTTTAGGAAAATATGAAAATATCATGCACAAAGCCACAACCCCTTTTTAAAAAGGGTCACATGGTTACCTGTAGTGGGCCGCATAGTTTAGTAGACCATGCAAATATTGTGCGCCATCTTGCATATTTAAAAACTTGATGTTTCTTGGGTCTGACACTCTCGAAACTTCTCAAGACTCTCGAGAGACTTCTCATACCTTCAACCAAGTCCAAAAAAACATGTATAAGTGTTACAACATGCAAAAAATAAATTTCAAAGCTTGGTTTTAAATCTGAATCATCCAGAAAATGAAAACGTTCAAAAACCATTGTATTTTAGTCTGGTTAAAAAACTTGAGATTCTACAATCTAACCACCTTAAAAACTTCTCATCCCCAAGAATACTTTGGGAACAACGTAAATATCACTTGACCTACAAGGGTCATGAAGTTTTGTTCAATGGTTTCATTGTGTTCCAAACGCCCGATGCACCTTAATAATTTCCTATGCATTCTACACTTCAACCTCTAAAACCCATGCCAATGCTCAAAGTTCAACTTAAAAACATAAAAAATGCTTAATTGATCCCATTTAGATAGATAAATTATTACACCAAAGTCTAGATATACAGTATAAATATGGTGCTTCCCACTATAGGTCTTAACTTAAGGAAGGGGGACATTCCAAGCCATGGTACCACCATTGTCAGGTACTCTGTACAAAGCACGCATTAATGTTTTTTAACGACACTTTGGGAATGTTTTCATTAAAAAGTAATGGTTTAATCCGAATCAACCTAATGAAACTGGAAGCGAATGATTTCTCATAAGACACTTCCAACCATGAGACCACACATACCATCACTTGTAAATGTGCTTCAAGATAGTTTCATCACCAACCGTAAACATTAAACTAAAAGGATGGAGAAAGATCTAAGCCATTTGTCCGACATACCTCGAAGAAGTATGGCTTAGGTGGTTAGAGAAAAACAAAAGGAATCGTTGGAGTCTGTGAGTCCAACCTAGGAATTCCTAAATGGGAACCCAAGAATCACTCAGGACTTATCATCCTTGATAAGAACCACTCTTTAGCGTGTATACCAACAATGATCATCCAACAAGTTCAATTTTTTTTAAGATTTAGTGTGCTATAAGACTGATACTCTGTTTGTAAATCAATGAAAACTCCAAGATAGGGGACATACTCATCTCCTAAAAATACTACCCTAAGAAGATTTAAGATACGGTTTTCAGTCAACCACACCCAAAAACCGGAAGGTAAAACAGTCAAACCACTAGTGGTCATCTTTGTACGAAGAAAACTCAGCTTCACCTACCAACACACCAATATTTAACTGTGCACATACCTTATAACCAAGGAATTCTGTGAAAACTCTATATTTAACCACCGACGTCCTCTAGGACCATCCATTCTTTCCCCAAGCCGCATACACTACAATCTAGATCAAAGTCATGCTACTAAGAAAGCACTGACATATAACAACACCTGCAAGTCTCAAAGGAATTAAAGTGAGACCAAATACTTAAAAATGGTCCTCTTATGTGTTCCTTCTACATGGAAGGGAAAATTTAACAAACTCAAAATTATACTACCCCCCTTCGGAGTGTCCTATATGAAAGGGAAGAAAACTAGCCACTCATTAGTGCTCTAGATCCTAACAGCGAGACCAGCATGTCAAAACACCCAAGTCTTCTAAGAGTCATCCCGAACATTGGGATGTAACTGATTGTTTAATGTTAGGCCAATATACTATGAAGATGACCCAAGACCATACTCAATAGCACAACAAGATTTACTCTAGATTCACATTTCCTCATATGACTACCACCCTGGATGATTCCTTAATCAGTCATCCATTTCTAAGAAAGAGAGAGGGTTAAATGACTAACAAGCAACCAACCATGCCCAAGGCATGTATAACCTACTAAAAAAATAATTACTCGATTCTAAATCAATTAACAAGGTCAATAAACACATGAACACTCATCCAAACAATGGTGTAATTGGAAACAGAATATCCTACTTGGGACAACAACACTCAAATGGCACCAAAGGTGAGATAAGTGACAACACTATCAAGGAATTTATGTTATGAGGGAGATATCTACCATTGGTTTCCCCTCATGAAGAAAAAGTGTCAACCCTAAATTTGTGTGACGTCAAACAAAGTCACTAGGCTCAAAATCTGATCATAAATCCATTTATAAGGAAATTAATTCCTACATAAAGTACCCATGCATTCATTTCAATGTAACTCAAAGAGAATTCTGAACTACCCTTACAGAAGGGTATTACACAGCAGGCACCACTAAAGGTTCTATTTCCAATCCTCTTATATTTAATCACATTTAATCTTTAATCATTAAAATATTTAATTAAAACATCAAGGAACCATTTTTCAAAAAAACCACAAGGTACTTGATTTTAACCAACGCACCACAGGAAAAATAGGAAATTTTTATAATACCCATTTTTAAGCATTAAACATTTATTAACATTCCATCATAAATAGGAAATTAGATTCTTAATTCCTTTTAATAATTAAGGTGACCTACAAGGGTCCAATTAAGCCAACCTGGGTTCATTATCATGCAACCCAATAGTAGTTACAAAAAATCTTTAAAATTAAAGAATCCAAATGGGTCATCTCATAAAAATATTCTTCAACTAACCTACATAGGTCCAGTTTCATTTTTAAAAGGTATCCATTTGATTTCAGATAAAAGTAAATCCTCATTTACATTTATAAGAATCACACAAGGACTTATACCGTTACATTTATTTTGGGTTGTCATTTCCTAATTCATGAAGCTCCCACACACTCTATGGATTGAAAATTTTCTCCCATTAATCGATAATAATGTCAATTTAGAATTTAAAAATATCAAACATAATGGTATAAATTATATGGGTGTCCATCTACCAACCTTCAAAGTGCCCATACACTTCAGTTTAGCATTTGACTCCCTTTAGTCAAAACAAACATACTTTAGAAAATGAATTTACCAGCCTTTTTGTAATAGTTCAATTACACAAGTTACCTTTTCCCAACTATAAGGTTCCCATACACATTACAACTGAAAACCTGCTCCCGTCATAATTTCAACCAAAAACATAGCCCATGACACCATTTACACATATCAAAGTAAGCTAGAATGTCACTACAAGAACCTATCATTAAGAAACAAGATGAAACCACTGAAGAATTGAATTTTAATCATAGAAGTATGCAATAAATAACAGTAAGCATAGATGTTATGATAATGTATTACCTAACCAAGTATAAATCTAAGCATGGAATAACAATAAGGCACATAATTATACTTAACAGGGAACATACTAATGAAACTACATGGAATTACATTTATACATGTGATGTGAATTTCTACGTGCTTAATGTGATGCATGTATGTTTCATCATTTCCATAATAGGGCAAGGGTAATAATAATAATTCCATAAATCATAAGTATCAGAATGTACACCAATCACTCTAGGTGAAATCATATCAATTGTAACAGAAAACAACATAAAAAACAATATCAGCCCATGCCACTTGGTCATTCCCCATACGTGGGGTGATCAGTTCCAAGCACGACTATTAACCATGCACTGACACTTACCTAGTATCCCATCCACCAACCCAAAATAGAAATACAAAGGGAAAAAACACCTTTGATACCAATTTGTAATGTCCCAACCCCGATCACTACTAAGAAAGTGCTTGGACCGGTGAGTCACATGACCTCAAGTGTGCCTCCCCATATGCCAGAGGATTCCGACTAACATTGAGGGTGTAAGGATAGTCAGTGGGGAGACTATACCCTCTTATCAGATTTTTGCAATGGTATAACAGAGTAAAAAACAATCAACAACAGAAGTAGTAATATATAATTGACAATGTAGCGAAAAACAGATTTCATATTACTGAACAATAGTGGCCAACACCAGTGTATACAAAAAATGAATACATGAAATAGTATGGATACATATTTGAAATTAGTAAATAGTATGATATGATTTTCAATACAATAAAAAAATAAGGAAATGAAAGCAAAGCCCCACGTGTGATCTCCTTGAGAATATTTAGGTCTTGCTCGGTCTTTTTCTCATACTCCAGGTACAAGAGATATATCAATCAATCATGGTTCACAGTCTTGCAAATAAGAAAGGTCTACTCGGGTACCCTAGTGCAATGGAGGCCTAAGTAGGGTGTGAGATATAATCTCAATAGGAAAGCACCACTGGTGTGTAGACCAATCCTGATAGTGTAATATAAATTAAGTAGTGTGTAGGCATTCATAAATAAAGCAAGAAGTGAAATGTAACTAAATACTCAAGTACCTCCTTCAGCCCTCAGTTGCTGTCTAGACATGTAACCAGTTCATTAATTATGTAATTACCATTTAATGTTAATAGGTCAAAGGAGGCATATCCAGCACTAACATCACCTCATGATAGTATAAATAGTGATGCTTCCAAGATGTAATAAGGAAACCTAAAAATGATATCTGCTGAGAGATTTCCAGGGTAATAACCAAGGTAACTTAGATCTCACAAAATACTAACTCAATAGTATCTGATTCTAGCTAAAGTTTATGAGTTTAATCCAATGAGCATAATCCAAGGCATTCTACAATACGGCGCCTACCGAGTCCAAAGTGACTGACCAAGGTAAACATGGCTAAACAATGATAGGGCTCGATGGTCTGTAACCATGGAACCTACATGTTAATTCTAGAACCAAGGAGTGTATCCAAGGCATCTTGTAATAATGTAATAATAGAAAAGGACTAGAGTCTAGGTGGGTATCAACCTACAAAAACCGCAACCTTGAATCAGAATGGGGTTCCCGTGTCCCAAGGTATTCTCCTCTTAGAATCCAAGGCGAGGCCAGGTCAACCCATTCCTTTGGATATGGAAATAATGTAGTTATCCATTTGGTCAATGTCTTTCTATCCATTAGTGTGGATAGGTCAAGTAGATTTGCAACCATTTATTTAATGGTCCAAGTCTTGTCTTCCATTGTTGTGGATAATCCAAGTGCCATTACAACCATTTAGTCAAGTCTTAGTTAATCATTAAGTTAATTTGGTCCAAGCCAAGCCTTTCTTTAGTGTGACAAGGCCATGTAACATGCAACCATTTATTAAAATCCATCAATCCATTTAAAAAAGTCAAGGTTCACACCGCTACCCTCCCTTAACATGGTAAGGGTTGCCATGGACGTGGAACCAATTATTCTCTCATGAACCCGAGTCTATCCATGGAATTCCTACATGGTAATCCACGTATCTCCCAAGGTATGAGTATGAAAACCCATTTAGTCCATCCATGGAATTCCTACTTGGGAACCCACATATCACCCAATGTGTTATTAGCATTCAAAAATCTTTAAAACAATTTGGTAATTTCATTTGAGGGTAAATCATTAAGCATTAACCATTCATTTAATTCAACCCATTCCATTTACCAAAACATGTAAATTGAATTTATAATGCTCTAAATATCCATGGAAAAGGGTAATTACCTACACGGGTAATTCCAATCTAAAAATCAGAAACAACACTTAGATGGTGCCTTTGTACTTTAATAATATCAAAAAGAGAAATTCAGTGTTTCTAATGCCATGAGGTCCATATCCTAAACATTCGGTATTTCAACATAACATCAAGTAATAGTAATTTCATTATTAAGGCAGCACACCTCGATTTAGGGGGTTTATTAAAAAAACATGATATTTCTTATCACACAAAATATTATTACATTTAGAATTTTAAATATAAAACATTCTCAATTATATTTAAGAGCATTCAATATAGATACATCACTCCATGAACTTAAATTATAACTAAAGTGTAGTAAACAATTTATTGAATCATTTATAATTTTTAATGGCTTGAAAGGGACCCTACCTTAGGGTGTCAGCGACGAACCAAAACCAAGCGAAACCCCCAGAACAAAACTGAAAAACCAAAATCACTTGAACCACCTCACCTTTAGTGGCGGTTTCTAGAACTCAAACCCCAAGGCCCCGAGATACCATCCGAACAACCTTATAACTGATTAAAATTGAAAAAAACATTAACCCTAAATCATAGGGTTCAGTCGCACCTCACCAGGCACCGATTAGGTTGAAGTGAAGCCTGTAGAAGGAAGGTTAAGGGAGAAGAGGACTCACTGTGATGGATTGTAACATCTCAAGTAAGTAAAGAATTTTGGATTTTCATATCTATGTCTATTTATGAATTAGATAGTGTTTTAGAGGCTTAAAATGAGAATAAATGTAATCTTAAGCATTTGATTCTCTAATATTTTTAAAAGATGGTTTTACCGCATTTTGATGGCGAACAATTTTTTATATCTATATTTTGATAATTTTATAAGCCGTATTTGTAAAAACAAACTTATTATTTAGAATTGGGACAATTAAATTTACATTGGATAAATATTTGGTATTTTTCTGACAATGTTCATTTTTTAATGAATAGTGAAAAATGCTGCATTTTACTTCAAAACTACTTTTTCATCTAATTTAATTATATGGATAGATTATCTTTTTAATTGGACTTAAAGTGTAAATTGAATATATTTTTACCATTTAATCCAATGGTGGTTAGTGGAATTAATTTCACTTTGAAATTGGACATAAACAATTGTCAAACCTTTGATAAATATTGTTTCTAAAAAACCCGCTATTTGTTTTGACAGCGAGAATTATTTTTAAATTAATTACTAAAATTTCTATGTTTGTAATTTAGTAAAATGGATTCCATATTTTTAATCATAAGGTCTAAATTATGTAATTAATACTCTTTTGTTTTTGGACATTATGAATAGTAATGACGGTAATTATCTTTAATTATCGTGATTAATTAGTAATCAGGTAGTTAAGGGTAATGAAGTAATATTATAATAATAAACAAATGACCCCAAAATGTGTCCTAATTCTACTGGTTGTGTGATGGACGACCATGGGATGCCTTGTGCCAAAATTTGGGACCCCATGGAATCTCATTTGGGTGATAGTGACATTTTATTATATTTTTTTTTAAAGGGAAAGTATAATCAAAGTATGCATCACCCAAGTAAAACAATTTTTGTTTTGTCTTTGTAAATGATATCTTAGACTATAAATATTCATTAGAAATATAAAAATATTTCCTACATCATGAATTTTTTTTATAATTTTTAGACATTAAATATATTAATTTATTTATGAAACCATGATGATGCAGCGATTACCTCATTAATGAACGATTTAAATAAAATGAAAAGATAATGTAAAATCTAATACTTACACTTGTCAAAGACCTATTATATGGCTGGATTTTGAACCCTTATCACCTTATCTTCGATATATATCATTGTGGGACCTTTAAAATCTGAAACTCATTATATAATAAAGTAACATTTCTGGACTTCCCAAGAGTGCCCCTCCTCCCTCTTATAAAAGACCCCCACCTCTACCACCTTACCCACACCTCTCAAGCCATTGGCTTCACCAAGATCTGCCCATTTAATCTCTTCACATCCCTCTTTTCATTATATAATCCTTACCTTAGGCGTAAATCTCTTCAAGAAAATCTTTTGGTTCAAACAAAGAGGAGTTTCCCGATTTAAAGGTAAAGTTTTTTCTAATGTTATTTTGTTTTATTTTGATTATCCAACCCCCCAAACTCTTTTTATTATTTTCATTTGTAATAACACCAGTATAACCAATATAATAGGATTTTGTTATGATATTTATTTGATTTACACTTACACACACCTCCGTCTAATGTTTAAAGAACATACTGTTTCTGTGGTTATTGAATTTCTGCCTCACGAAACGATTATTATTCAATAATCTTATAACACATTTCATGGTGGCCATTAAGATGTCACTAAATTTATATATGATATATATTATGTTTATGTTTTCCTTATGCTTCTGTATTTTTTATTTATGTCATACCTTTATGGTTTCCATTATGGGAAAACGCGATATCTTCATTTTAGGAAGTGCAGACTACCTTCCACTCAAAGTGATTTGATTCATTAATGACATATGTGGGATGTATAAAAGATGGAGTTTATGATGTTATGTATGATATTATTCTGGAATTATAATATACCTTTATATCATTATGATTTCACTTCATTAAATACGAAATAGAAATGAATGTAGCGTTCATGCGTACATACGGCTTACCGTCTCCATGAACGGTGCATTTCATTTCTTACCTCTAAATGTTACGTAGTATTATAAATTCATGTATATACTGGATATATATGATATATATGATATCTATATCATGAATATAATTCTTGATATAATGGATATTTTACCACATTAACAACATGTAATCATAAGAAGTTTATTTTTGACTCACGTACCAAAGATCGACAAAACGTCCATTATTAACATAAGTAATTACATAATGTTTATAAAATTCTAATAAGTGATATAAAATGAATAATTAACTTGAAGAAGGTTTTTAAACAAGTATAAATTAACTCGAGTTTATTATTCAAGAGATTAAAGAATGATCGATTCAAGTCGGACACGAGTTATGGGACTTCATCTCAATCTCCATTCATTGAGGAATATCTTGTTTTATACAGAACATTCTTTTATAGGGTGTATAAACCCCTTTGACATTTACTTTTATTCAATAGGTATCTTTTTATATGCATCATTTTACTAAACTACAAACGGGAATGTTTTTGTCTTACGTATGCGGTGACAATGACTTCTCCACCACCGTGACCAATATTTGAGTTTCGACTTCCTCTACAAGCCATAACTTCTTTTTTAAAATAAAAAAATACCATGTTTTACTTTTCTTTTATTTTTTTATTGAAAATTGTTTTGATAATGTTTTGATTATATCAATGTTTATTTTGATATCTTGTGATTGAAATGAGGAAATGTTATGTTTTTTATGAATGTTTTATGTGATGCAACTTATGGTTCTTGGGAATTTTATTATGAAGACGGGTGGTTCCATGATAAACTAAGGGCAGGTGAGCCCGATATAGCTCTCCAATGCATCGGCTAACGTAAAGGAGTTAAACTCTAAGGTTTCTCCAAAGAAATTTAGGGAATATAATGTATTGGGTATTTCAAACGTAACAATGAGGGTTACTTCCTATGTAAAAATGTTATGAATTCCTCAAGTTACCTTTATGTCTTATGATTTCTATGAGTTATTCATATATCTTATGATTTCATGAGGTATGATAAAGTTCATATTGTTTTATAAGTAATGAATGATTTAATTAATTCATAATAATAAATTGACTAATGTTTTCATTATGTACTTTTATATCCCTTATAGAGCTTTTTATGCTCATCCCATGTTTTTGAAAAGTTTTTCACAGGTCAAGGGAAAGGCACATGATGTGATGATAGTGTCAAGGAAGTGTCATGAATGAATCCATGTTTTGTTTTAAATATTTTTTTTATGGGAAAAATGAATACTATCTTTTAATGAAACCACTGTGTTGAAATGTGGAATGTAATGCATGATTTCTGATCTAATTATCTAAAAATATAAACCTGAAATTATCCTCAATGTGTATTCTTGAAATAACTAAGGATTAAGTACTGTTGAAGGCTGGGGCCTTATAGTTGGTATCAGAGGTCTATTTAGAGAACTTTAGGATTTATAATTCTATTAAATGATTATCCAAAAATATTATTTTTTGGACAAATTGAAATGATATAGAATTTGAAGATTACCATGTTGCTTCATCTAAGACATGTTTGTTCAGAATGTTTTTCCACAGAGGAAACACCGAACCAGTGCTAGGAAGTCTTACAGAATGTAATGACCTTTAGAATCAGCATCCTGAGATGGTCAGAATTGGAACTGAACAGTTTGTTGCAGTAATGGCGCAGTTGACTCAAGCGATAAATGGTGGTGGTATCCATACACGAGATCAGCCAGATCAACCACAGAGGAACATGTTAGTGGTGGAACATTTCATGAGGCAACATCCCCCATCATTCAGAGGACCATCTAACCCTGTGTTAGCTGAAGGGTGGATTAACGCACTGGAGAAGATTTTTGATGTGATGCGGTGCTCAGACAATCAAAAGGTTAGTCTTGTTGTTTACCATTTGGAGGGTGAAGTAGATCAGTGGTGGTCGATGGTTAAAAATATCAGGGACGCTGATGAGATTGATGCTCTTGAATGGGATGAATTCAAAGGTATGTTTCTTGAGAAATATTTTCCTAAGGTTTTTTTACTTAGGATGGAAAAACAATTCCTAGAATTGAGGCAAGATGACGACTCAGTGGAGGCTTATGAGGAAAGGTTCACTCGATTGGCAAGGTATTCTCCATATTTTATCCAAGCCCTTGATAGTAAATTCCATCATTTTTACTCAGGATAAAATCCAAAATATCGAATGGCTTTAGATTCTCATGAGTTCAAAAGTTATGAAGAGCAAGTTCGATGTGATGGGAAGGTGGAAATAGAGTTTTCCGATGATCAAGTGTTATATAATAACCAATAGAAGAAGAGACCGAGGTGACAGGAGAAAGGGAAGAATATTTCATAGAGGGCTAATGGTATGAAAACTATGCATTCAGTTTGTGATAAATGTTGTAAAAGGCATGCTAGGGAATGTCTTTTGAATTATGGAAAGTGCTACTGATTTGGTAAGATGGGACATAAGGCTCACGATTGCATTGAAAATGATCAGGGTGACGGTAAGACCAAATTTTATTTATAGTTAGTGAAATGTTTCAAGTGCAATGAGATTGGTCATTATGCAAATGAGTGTTCGACAAAGACCTCAAACGATCAGAAGTTGTCAGACTACAAGAAAAAAGGTGTGGTGAAATCCTTTGCAACTGCTTCAGCAGATTTTGGGCCATCAAATGAAGTGGTATCGGGTAATTTGTTTGTTTTTTCATATTATTCCAATGTGTTATTTGATTCGGGGTCTACACATTCTTTCATCGCGGAAAAATTTTCTAGTAAATTGGGAATTCCATCTCAAGAAATGACTCTAGAACTTGTGGTAAAAACACCTGGGGGAAAATTTGAGGCAAAAATAATTTTAAAGAATCTTCCTATCCTTATCCGTGGAAAGAACCTACTTCCAAACCTTATTGTTTTACCTCTAGTAGAGTTTGATGTTATCTTGGGTATGGATTGGCTCTCTGTTTACCATGATAAGATTGATTGTAGAGCTAAAGAAGTTTCATTTTGGAAAGAGTTTCAGTTTGTGTACAAGAATGAACCCTTACTCTTGATAACATATCAAGAGGCTGAGAAACATGTAAAAGATGGAAATGGATGTTACCTTGCACATATTGTTTAAAATAAAGGAACCGTTTAGATTTATGATGTGCTAGTGGTGAATGATTATCCTGATGTTTTTCATGATGTGTTTCCTGGAATAATACTAGATCGGGAAGTTGAATTTTCTGTTCACTTAGTTCCTAATGCTAAGACAATTTCAAAACCCCCTTATTGAATAGATCAAATTGAACTTTTAGATTTGAACGAGAAATTTCATGATTTATTAGAGAATGGATTCATTCGACCAATCACATTTCCATGGGGTGCTCATTTCTTATTTGTTAAAAAGAAAGATGGTTCAATGAGACTTTGCATTGATTATAGAGCCTTGAATAACATCACTGTTAAGAACAAATATCATTTTCCTTATATCGATGATTTATTTGATCAGCTCCAGGGAGCTCAGTATTTTTCAAAGATTGACCTGAGACCAGGGTACCATCAGTTGAAGGTAAAGGAAGCAGATATTCCAAAGACTATTTTTCGTACAAGATATGGTCATTATAAATTTTTGTTAATGACTTTTGGGTTGACCAATGCACATTCTATATTCATGGACCTTAGGAATAGAATTTTCCATAAGTTATTTGATATGTTTTTGGTTGTTTTCATTGATGATATTTTAGTGTTTTCAAAAAGTAAAGAGTAGCATGAAATTCATTTAAGGGTTATTTTGCAAACCTTAAAAGAAAAGAAATTGTATGGGAAATTCAGAAAGTGTGAGTTTTGGATGCAACAAATTTCTTTCATTGGTCACGTTGTCTCTAAAGATAGAATAACTGTTGATCCTGCAAAAACTAAGGTTGTTGAAGAATGGCCCAGACCGACAAATATAAACTAGATTCATAGTTTTCTTGGTTTGGCAGGTTATTACCGAAGGTTTGTTAAAAAAATTTCATGGTTATCTAGTCTAATGACTAAGCTAACTCGGAAGGGTGTTATGTTTATCTGGAAAAAAGAATGCGATGATTGTTTTCAGGAGTTGAAAAAAAGATTGATGAATGATCTAGTTTTGGCACTACCTTCCCGGAATGGTGAGTTTGTTATCTACAGTGATGCTTCATTGAAAGGACTTGGTTGCGTCCTAATGCAAAATGATCATGTAATTGATTATTCTTCATGATAGTTGAAAACTCATGAGGTAAATTATCCTACACATGATTTGGAATTAGCTGCTATGGTTTTTACTTTAAAAATTTGGAGGCATCATTTGTATGGTGTAATGTGTGAAATATATACTGATCACAAAATTTTAAAGTATATATTCACCGAGAAATAATTGGACATGAGACAGAGGAGATTTCTCGAATTAATCAAGGATTATTATTGAACAATTCATTACCATCCGAGAAAACAAAATAATGTAGCTGATGCTTTGAGTCGAAAATGTAATGCTTCTTTAACCATAATACGTTTGGAATGTGATCCTTTGGTTAATGATTTGATGAACTTTGGAATAGAAGTTGTTGGTGTATGATGTTCTTCTATTTTTTCAGTTATTAGTGAAATCTTCTCTATCAAACAGAAATAAGCAAGCACAGAAGCAAGATTGTGAGTTGCAGAAAAAGGTAGAGCTGGTTCAGAAGGGTAAATTTCCTGAATTCAACATTTATAATGATTGTGTTTTGAGATTTGGGAAGAGGTTGTGTGTGCCTTGTGATTCATAGTTGAGGAGGTAGTTGTTATGTGAAGCTCATATTTCTCCGTTTATAGTTCATCCTGGAATTACAAAGATGTATATAGATTTTCGGGAGTATTACTGGTGGGATGGAATGAAAAGAGATATTACTGATTTTACTGTGAAGTGTTTTACTTGTCAACAGCTTAAAATAGAGAGACAGTTACCGAAAGGGATTCTCCAGCCTTAACCAGTTCCAGAGTGGAAATGGGAGAATATATCCATGGACTTCGTTGTGGGATTGCTGAAGATGCCTCGAGGTAATAATGCAATATGGGTTATTGTTTATTTCTTGACTAAATCTGCTCATTTCCTTGATATACGAGATACTTCCTCCCCAGATCAACTTTCTCATTTATATCTTAAAGGGATAGTGAAGTTACATGGAGTTCCCCTCTCCATTGTATCTGATTGTGATCCAAGGTTTACTTCTAAATTTTGGAAAGACCTTCAGAAGTCGTTGGGTACTGAATTAATTTTTAGTACCGCTTTTCATCCTCAATCAGATTGGTATTCAGAACGAACAATCCATAATTTGGAGGATATTCTACGTGCTTGTTAGATGGCTTATTAGGGAACTTGGGACCAACATCTTTCTTTGGTTGAGTTTTCTTATAATAACAGTTTTCATTCCAGTATACAGATGGCTCCATTGGAGACATTATATGGGAAGCAGTGTCAAACTATAGGTTTTTGGGATGAATTGGGTAAAAGGAAGTTGATGGGACCAGAATTGGTAGAAGAGTTGCTAGAAAAAGTTCAATTTATACAAAAATACATGAGAACAGCTCAGAGCAGACAGAAAAGTTATGCGTACAACAAGAGGAAGGATCTCTCTTTTGAGGTAGGTGATCTTTTTTTTCTCAAAGTATCCCCATGGAAAAGTGTGATACGATTTGCTAAGAAAGGAAGTATGAGTCCAAGGTTCTTTAGACCATATGAAATTCTAGAGAGATTTGGATCAGTTGCATACCGAGTGGCTTTACCTCCGATTTTATCTCAGGTACACAATGTTTTTCATGTTTAAATGTTAAGGAAGTACATGACAGATCCATCTCATGTTTTGAGTCTAGATGTAGTGCAGCTGGAAGAGAATCTATCTTATGAGAAACAACCGATCCAGATTTTTGACCATAGGGAGAAAGTGTTGCAGAATAATTTGATTCATCATGTAATGGTTTTGTGGAAAATCCACATGATTGAAGAGGCAACATAGAAATCTGAAAATGAAATGAGGGATAAATACCCCCACTTATTTGATAAGTAAATAAATTGTGAGGAAAAATTTTTAAAGGGGGAAGGATGTAACATCCCAAGTTAGTAAAGAATTATGGATTTTCATATCTATGTCTATTTATGAATTAGATATTATTTTAGAGGCTTAAATGAGAATAAATGTAATCTTAAGCAATGAATTCTCTAATATTTTTAAAAGATTGTTTTACTGCCTTTTGATGGAGAACCATTTTTTTAATCTATCTTTTGACAATTTTATAAGATCCATTTGTCGAAATAAACTTATTCTTTATAATTGGTATATTGATATTTATTTTGTATAAAGTTTTGGTATTTTTCTGACAATGTTCATTTTTTAATGAATACTTAAAATACTGCATTTTACATCAAAACTACTTTTTCATATAATTTAATTATATGGATAGATTATCTTTTTAATTGTTTTTAAAGTGTAAATAGAATATACTTTTACCATTTAATCAAATGTTGGTCATTGGAATTAATCTCACTTTGAAATTGGACATAATCAATTGTCAAACTTTTGATAGATATTGTTTCTAAAAAACATGCTCTTTGTTTTGACAACGGGAATTATTTTTAAATTAATTATTACAATTTCTGTGTTTGGAATTTGGTGAAATGGATTCCAAATTTTGAATCAGAAGGTCCAAATTTTGTAATTAATACTCTTTTGTTTTTGCACATTATGAATAGTAACGACGATAATTATCTTTAATTGTCGTGATTAATTAGTAATCGGGTAGTTAAGGGTTACAAAATAATATCATAATAATAACAAATGATGGCAAAATGGGTCCTAATGCTACTATTTGTGTCATGGTTGACCATGTGATGCCTTGTGACAAACTTTGGGACCCCATGAAATCACTTTTGGGTGATATTGACATTTTATTATATTATTTTTTAAAGGGAATGTATAACCAAAGTATACATCACCCAAGTGAAACAATTTTAGTTTTGATTGTGTAAATTATATCTTAGATTATAAATATTAATTGGAAATATAAAAACATTTAATACATCATGATAGTTTTTTTATAATTTTTAGACATTAAATAAATTAATTTATTTATGACACCATGATGAAGCAGCGATTACCTCATTAATGAATGATTTAAATAAAATGAAAAGATAATGTAAAATCTAAGACTTACACTCATCAAAGTCCTATTTGATGAGTGTATTTGTAACCCTTATCACCTTACCCTAGAAATATATCATTTTTGGAACTTAAAATCCTAAACTCGTTATATAATAAAGTAACATTTCTTGACTTTTCAAGAGTGCCCTGCCTCCCTCTTATAAAAGGCCCCCAACTCTACCACCTTACCCACATCTCTCAAGCCATTGTCTCGGCCAAGATCTGACCATTTTAACTCTCCACATCCCTCTCTTCATCATAGAATCCTTAACTTAGGCATAATTCTCTTCAAGAAACCCATTTAGTTCAAACCAAGAGGAGTTACCCGATTTAAAGTTAAAGTCTTCTCTAATGTTCTTTGTTTTATTTTTCTTCTCTAACCCGCTAAACTCTTTTTTTAATTTTGTAAAAAAAACCAGTATCTCCAATCTACTAGGATTTTTTTATGGGAATTATTTGATTTAAACTTACAGACACCTCCGTCTAATGGTTAATGAACATACTATATCTGTGGTTTTCGAATTTCTGCCTCACGAAACGATGATTGTTCAATATTATTTTAACACCTTTCATGGTGGACATTATGATGTTACTCTATTTATATATGTTATATATTATGGTTAGGTTTTCCTTATTCTGATGTATTTTTTATTTAAGTCATACCTTTATGGTTTCTATTATGGGTAAATGAGATATCTTTATTTTAGGTAGTGCGGACTACCGCCCCCTCAATGTGATTTGATTCGTTAATGCCATATGTGGGATGTATAAAGGATGGAGTTTATGATTTTATATATTATATTATACTTTAATTATAATATACCTTTATATCATTATAATTTCACTCCATTAAATATGAAATAGAAATGAAAGTAGCGTTCATGCGTACGTACAGCTTACCGTCTCCATGAACGGTGCATTTCATTTCTTACATCTAAATGTTATGTAATATTATAAATGCATATAACTACTGGCTATATATGATATATATGATATCTATATCGTGAATATAATTCTGAATATAATGGATATTTTAACACAAGAAGAAATTGTAATTATAAGAAGTTTATTTTTGACTCACGTACCAAAGATCGACAAAACGACCGTTATTAACTTAAGTAATTAAATAATGTTCATAAAATTCCAATAAGTGATATAAAAGTAATAAATATCTTGAAAAATGTTCTTAAGCATGTATAAATTAGCTCATGTTTATTATTCATGAGATTAAAGAATGATCGATTCAAGCCGGACATAAGGTATGGGACTTCATCTCAATCTCCTTTCATTGAGGCATATCATGTTTTATACACAAATTTCTTTTATATGGTGTATAAAACACTTTTATTTTTACTTTTATTCAAAAGTTATATTTTATATGAAGCGTTTTACTAAACTACAAAAGGGAATGTTTTTGTCTTAAGTATGCGGCGACAATGACTTCTCCACCACCGTGACCATTATTTGAGTTTCAGCTTCCTCTACAAGCCATAAATTCTTTTTTAAAATGAAAAAATACCATGTTTTACTTTTCTTTTATTTTGGTATTTAAAATGGTTTTGATAATTTTTTGATTATATCAATGTGTTTTTGATATCTTGTGATTGAAATGTGGAAATGATATGTTTCCATTGTACATGTTTTATGTGATACGATTTATGGTTCTTGGGAATTTTTTATGAAGATGGGTGGTTCTATGATAAACTAAGGGCGGGTGATACCGATATAGCTCTCCAATGTATTGGGTAACATGAAGGAGTTAAACTCTAAGGTTTCTCCGAATAGATTTAGGGAATATATTGTGATGGGTATTCCAAACGTAACCATTAGGGTCACTCACTACGAAAGAATGTAATGAATGCCTCTAGTTACCTTTATGTCTTATGATTTCTATGATTTATTCATAAATCTAATGATTTCATGAGGTATGACAAATAGAATATGTTTTATGAGTAAACTATGATTTCATTAATTCTTATGAATACATGTACTAATGTTTTCATTACGTACTTTTATATCCCATACTGATATTTTTATGCTCATCTCATGTTTTTGAAATGTTTTTCACAGGTCAAGGGAAAGGTACATGATGTGATTATAGTGTCGAGGATGTTTCAAGAAAGAATCCATGTTTTGTTTTAAATATGTTTCCTTTGATGGGAAAAATGAATACTGTCTTTTATGTAACCACTGTGTTGAAATATGGAATGTAATGCATGTTTTATGATCTAATTCTCTAAAACTCTAAACCTGAAAAGATCCTCAATGTGTATTCCTGAAATTAGTCAAGATTAAGTAATGTTTAAGGATGGGGCCTTATATGGATAGTGTGAATAAATAAGATAAATCTATGGAGAAATGGAGGAGGAAGAGGAGGGAGGGATATGGGGTCTTGCGTGCCGATGGGAGAGACCCTTAGGCTAGTGCGTCACGTGACTAAGGGGTGAGGGAGAGTATTAGATTAGGTTTTAATTTTAATTTAATTTTTTTAAATTAATTAAAATTTTTAAAACTGGGAGGTGAGCATGGTTAAGCCACATAGTTTGGAAAACCATGTGCCAACCGTGAGGTACCCTACTGCTTATGAAGCCCCATCCGCACAGTTTGACAGTCATGGTTTTCCAAACCATGCGCAAACCATGTGGAGTATAATGGATCCAAGACACACCCCACACATGCTAGGAGTCTGGTTTAGTAAATTGTATGCATCCCATGCCCAAAACCACTACCCCTTTTTAAACAGGTCCACACGGTTACCTGTAGTGTGTCGCATGATTTGGCAGACCACGCTCAAGACGTGCATCCCCTTTTATCTTTAATAAGTTGAGTTTTTTATGGTCTGGTACTCTTGAAACTTCTCAAGACTCTTAGTATACTTCTCAGGCCTTCCCCCAAGTCTAAAAACAACATGTATAAGTGTTCAAACACTCAAAAAATATGTTCTGAAGCTCGATTTTAAATTTGAACCATCCAACAAATGAAAAAGTTAATAAACCTTTATATTTAATATGGTTAAAAAAATATGGGATTCTACAAGCCTCCCATACATGGAATCTGAGTAGGATCCCAATTACACAAACACACACACACCGCCTCACAGGTCATGCATTCAGGCGTTGAAACACTAGCCCTCTATATGCACTCTATGCTTGCAACCTGAGGGAACCTATTCACATTGACAATTCATAGAGAATAATCCTAACCCCTCCTCGGTGATTACGATACCCATATATGTTTTGGCCAAGTTTAACCCCCTTCCCACCTAAGAAGTGATGCACAGGTCCTTGTCTAGCCCATTGGTAAAAAAATTTACAATGTGAGTTTAAAATATTCAAGGATAATTCTAAAATATATTAGAATACGTATTTATTAATTTAATCCTTATTATAATTAAATACACATTATCAATACTTATAATTAACTGATGTTATATTAACATTTCGAAATTAATATTTTACCAACCATATTATATTTTTATTTCTTAAAAAAGATAGTACAATCCTCTGTTTTGAAAAATATAATTTTTCATAAAATAAAATTACTAATAAATATTATACAATCATTTAAAATAAACTTTTTTAATAAAATAATATATTTTATAAATCGAATATAATTATTTTAAATTTAAAATAATATTTTAAATAATATGAATTTTCTTATAAAAAATTACTAGTTTTTTTAAACACACCTTTATAATTAATAAGTTATAATTCCTAAAATAATTTCAAAAGGGATTTTAAAAATATTTTATATATAATAATGTCTATTTATTTTAAAATAATCATATCTATTTAGGTAATTAATTAAAATACTACTAATTTAATATATCAATATTCATTTTCATCAATAAAGATATCGTTTTTTGGGAAAATATATTAAAAGTGATAATATTTTAAACAAATAATTTTGGAAAAAAATTACATGTTAAAATATATTACTGTTAAAACAATTAATAATCACTTGTACTTTTATCACAAATACCTATATTATAAAATATATTTCAAGAGGGAATAATAAATCACATATTCTTAAAATATGAAATTAAAATATATTTTATCTTGATTTAATAAAATACATTTATATTGAAACATTTTAATAACAATATTACTTTATAAAAATAATATTTTTTCGAAAATAAAATAAATACAATATTTATATAATTTTAATATTAATTTAAATTATAAAACAACCCAATTAATAAATATTTATTAAAATAAAATATGATAAAATTCCTCTAATGATACATTCTCTCTCCTTAATGGAATTACGCCGTCACAATTCTTTTCTTGTACTTAATGAAATTATAAATTTTCAATATTAGAATTAGAAAACTAGGGTTTTAGGATTCTGTACTCATAAAAATCAATAAAACATGAATGGATACCTATAGAACATAATTTACACTAAAATAAAAACAATCTAATCTCTAAATTTTTCTAAAACATTCCTCGGAAAGCAATTATAACATCACAATACTCACACTTCCGAATCCAGAGTTAAAACATAATGTAATTTTTTTGTAAAGAGTATCATAAAATATATTGTCTATTACATACCTGACGGTATTTTGTAGTCTAGGTTTTGGGGTATTAGGAAATACTCTTTATAACATATCCTTGTTTAAATAATTTATACATGAAATAATTATTTGTATGCACTCATGCTATCTTCTTAAATAGAACCCACGACCTTTAGATGTTCTAATGATACAGCGAAAAACATTTTAGAAACATAGGTTGAGAATAAAATTGTTAAGTAAGGAGTTTAAAAAATATTCAAAAAATTATTTATAAATACTATGAATAATTAATTTGAAAAATATTCCATAGAAAACATTCTATGAAAACATTTACCTTCATATCAATATATTTTAGATGATAAATAATTTTGAAAAAAATATAAAACGAGGTTTATAAAAAATATAAAAAAGAAATACTAATCAAAACATTTGAAAATAAAAATATTTTAAAGAAATATTCATTTTAAATCCATTAAAAAAATATCACATTGAAAGAACAATTTATTTCAAAAATAAATAACCTTTGTAAATACATCGGTTTCTCCATGAAAACTTTTTAAATAATTGGAAAGATATTAATTTTCATATAGAGTATAATGATACTTCGAAAACCTTATGAAATCCATGATTCCACTAGTACTATCCCTAATAAGATAATATCTCATTAAGGCTCTGTGATCTTCTTATTCCTTATCAACTCATTTGATACAAATGTGATGAATTTCATTTTAATAAAATAAATTCATCGATCAATCTATTATAATTTATAAGAAATTAAAAACCTTTCAAAACTACATATATTATATTAATAGATGAAAATAATTTTATCTCTCATACACTTTAGTGAAAAATGATTTAAGAAAACACTATATGAATTAAGATAAATCTATAATTTATAAACAATATATTGAAAATAATTTTTTGAAGGAATAATTAAACTTATACATGTTCTTGAGAATACATGCAAGAATTGTCATTAATAACTATAGTGCAAGTAAATTACTATGATCATGAATGAAATACATAATATTAGTAAATATTTCATATATAAATTCAATATTTTTAACACCATAAAATTTACATGAATAGTTTTAAACAAAATTTATAATAAAACGTTTTGTTAAAATGGGTATGATATGATTTCATCCATAATTAGGTTTTTCTAGAATCTATATATGGAATATAGTTCTAGAAAACATGAAATATAGTTTTTGAAAAACATAATTTCCCTTTGAAATCATAAAATAGGTGTTTCATAAATATCTTCTATTACAAAAAGAGTTTTGAATAATGTAAAAACATGATAAGAAAATAGAAGTTTTTTTACATGATATTTTTTTAAAGAAAACATTAATTAAAATCCTTAAAACATATTTCCCAAAATAAAAAAACCTATACATAAAATCACAATTATAAATGGATATTCTTTAAAATAATAAGTTTCCCTTACATAAGTATAATTTTTAAAATATAATTCAATTACCTTAACTTGTTGAAGATTTTGAAAAATTTTGGTTTTCTTTATTTCTGTCACTTATTATTCAATTATCCTATTTTTAAACTCTTCCTCTCCCTTTCTATATCCCTATCTTGTTCTCCCTAAACTAAAAAACTCAGTTTGGAAATGGAATTTACACAGTGAAGGAATGATACTTATTTATAGCTGTATTCTCACTATTACATGTATTAAATAATATATATATATATATATATATTGATTCTATATATTTCAATTTATAGTTATATTTACACACACAGATATAGATATATATATATATATAATTTATTATCCATAGTTATGAGAAGTTTTTATGGTTTTGAAAATGGTGTCTATGAGATTCAAATATATACAAAAAATTCGGTTTGAAAATTATAGGTTGTTTTATCTGAATCATCCATTGAGATTTGTATCCATTGTATATATATATAGTGATAGAAAATATAACACACAAACACTCACTCATTCACACAAACACACATATCAATATTTATCTACATCATTGATGCTTCTCGTGCTAATAAAAGATGATGACAATAAATGAATTTAATTCATCTCCCACTTGCAAGTCCAGGCCATCTAGTAGAAAATAGAATAGTATATAATTATATTGGTGTTTGAATCAGTTATTCTAATTTCTTCAAGAAGAAACATATTATATATTTTTTAAATAATTTAAATTGGATTTAGTGAATGTTATTATGTTTATGCTGATTATTTTATTATTGAGTTGGGTCGTAGGTAGTCGGAAATGGAACAAGTAATTTTTATAAGATTAAGAAAACAAAATTAAGGATTGATGGTTTTTTGAGAATAATAAGATGATAGTCGAATTAACTGAACTTCCAAGATCAAATATATTAGATGACTTTGTTTTAAAATGACAAGATTAAGACACATGAATAGTTTCTATAAGCACTTGTCCCAAATCGCACATCTGTTCATTGAAGATGTTATTAAACATTGATCTCATGTCATCAACCTCTCGTTAATGGCACCAAGGGTGGATCCAAGACACACACACACATACACAACCTCATGGATTATTCCTCCTCAGACTAACCTGCATGCACTCTATGAATGAACTATGCATGCACTCAGCATGCGCCATTCCTACTAACAATCCATGTGGGCTCTGTCCAACCTCTCCTCATTTATTTTCATTTCCAACATTAGGCTAGCTGATTTGACCTTCCTACCCACCTATGTAATGGTGCATAGGTCCTTGGCAGGCCCATGGGTTTATTTTTTTTTATAAAAAGCAAGTTTGAAATATTTAAGAAGAATTATAGAATATATTTGTATATGTATTTATTTATTTAGTTCATCGTATAATTAAATACACTTAACAACTACTTAAAACTAATATAATTTTTTTTACCATTGATAAATTAATATTTTCCTAACCATATTATGTATTAAATAATTAAAAACACTTGTATTAAAATAAATAGATTTAAAAAGTATAATTTTTCATAAAATAAAATTTATCTTAAATATTTATCTATCATTTAAAATAAAAATTTATTAATAAAATTATATAGTTAAAAAGGTGTTATAATTATTTTAAATTAAAATTAATATTTTCAAAACTATGATTTTCTATATTAAAAATAATTTCTAGTAATTTTAAATACACAATTATAATTTAAATCTTATAATTCTTAAAAAAATCAACAGGGGTTTTTAAAAAAATTATAAATAATAATGTTTTTATAGAAAAATAATCATATATTTTTATGTATTTAATGAAAATAATAAAAATTTAATGTATCACCATTGATATTCTTCAATAAAAATATCATTTTTTTAAAAATATATCTAAATTAATAATATTATAAACATATTATTTTGAAATCAATAAATTTTACATATGAAAATATATTAATTTTAAATTAATTACCAATCACTTATACTTCTATGAAACAGAAATATATTATGAAATAAGTTTCAAGAGGGAATAGTAAATAATATCTTCCCAAAATATCAACTTAAAATATATTTTATCATGATTTATGAAAATATATTTTTATAAAAATAATTGCAGTATTGTATACCCAAATACAAATATTATTTTATAGAAAAAAAAGTAAAGGAAATATTTTTATAAATGTAATATTTATTCAAATTATAAAATAATCCAATTAATAAATATTTATTAAAAAAATATATTGGAATTCTTTGGATGTTATAGTTATAATGGCCGCATAAGATTATCATAATTGTATATTATGGTTCTTTTAAACTCGGTGTTTCATGTAACACAAGATATCCAAGAAATAAAATTATTTAAAGAGAAATAGTTTGTAAAATATTAGTTTTTTATGATACTAATGCCTACAGATTAATATAGTGTTATAGAGAACATGAACATTAGATAGTTAACCACCACAAAACCACAAATCTATGATGGGGTAAAAGACCATATTTTAATCAGAAATAAAAGTAAAAAATTTATGTTTTTTTCCAATCATTTTTCTAATGTTAATGGATTATTTTAATATCAGGATAGAGCACTGAAGAAAATATACTTACTTGATTTAATTCTATTTCATAATAATAATTATATCCTTTGGGTTTTCTTTGATAAATTTTACTTTTATCTCATCTCTTACACCATAAAATGGATATTCAAGATGAATTTATTATGTATGTAGAATAAAAAATATCTTTTAAAAAATCATATGGTCAATAAGAAATTCTTTTATCTAGTTAATATTTACCAAAACTAAAATTATTAGAACAAGTTATCCAATAATATATATAGTTCAACATTATCAATTCAATAAGTAATTAAACTTATGGTTCATCCAAAATACACTTGACCAAAATTAATCCCAATGATTGGAATGATTTGATCTCACACCCTTCTATGATCAATATAAAAATAATTTTAATCATTCATAAAGTCTTATTCCCAAATATATATACCATAATCATTTCAAAAAAATAATGTCACAATAAAACCATATATTCTTCAAAAAGTTAATTTACCTTAAATAAGATCATATATTAGCCATAAAAATTTCCATTCGAAGTAAAATAACATCCATTACCCAATATATGATCATAATTTGATTCATAATATCTAATAGGATTTCCTTATTCAAGAATACATGTAAAGATATCCAATAAATTATCATAATCATATAAAACTAACTAAATGGTAAACAATATGATTTTAATGGGCCTCGTTCATACAAAATCCAACATAAATTTCACAACTCTAAAGGGGTGGATAAGTGTGCCATAATTATCCTAATTTTCCTCAACTATTGTTATTTCATAATATTTTAACTTTCCCATTATCTTGAGAGGATTCTTTGACTTATTATCATCATTTCAGATTAGATAAGGATATTTATATGAATAATTCCCAAACTTCTTGAATCCATAGCATTTATGTGTTGGTGGGGTATTTTGTTGAACCGTCTCTTCATTCATTTCGTTTAATGGCTTCATCACATTGCTTTTAAATTCTTTTTCATGATGGATAGGTTTCCCATAGATGAAAAAAATTCTAGTTCCTTTCAGGAATTAATCATAGTGTTCCTCCACATATATTTGGAAAATAGATAGCTTAAATGTTTTCTTCCATCACGGTGATATTCCACAAGGGATTCCCTAAAAATCAAACTTCCTTTTCATACATGTAGTTCTATTAAGGTTTCTATCTTCCACTTCCACAAGAGTTCACATAGAATGATTTATTCATATATTCCAAGGTCACTTATGAATAATGAATTTTGATGACTTGGTTTCAAACCTCTAAATAATTGACTAATATTTCTTTTTGGGATGATGATAAAACCAAAATAAGACCATGAAAGTATTGTAAAGTTTTTCTCTTAGGCCCTAAAGTATTTATCATTTATTTTCTTGTGATCTAGGAATTACTTACCATTTTTTATTATAACATTTTATGGAAATACTTAAATACAAATATCCTCTCAAACTCATCCCATAACTTAGAGTAAATTTGAACCTATTTCGTTGTATTATTAATAATATTAAACCTTTATTCTTCATCACATTTTGAATAATAAATGGAAAGAAAAACATTTTCGTAGTCCAAAAACTAAAAAAAGTAAAATTTATTTCCATTACATTGATCCATTTCTTAGTAACCAGTGGTTAAAAAGTCCCATATATCTAGGGTGGATGTTATCTCCTAAAATATTCAATGGTACATTTCTCCCTCTATGGTACGTTTATAAGTTAAACATTTCCCATTTTACCATTTATATTTTGATAGATATTAGTGAGAATAGTCACATAATATTTCACCCCAACTTATAAAAAAATTATTGTTCATGAGAATGATTATTTCATTTGTTTTCACAATCATTGTTTACAAAATTCCATTTGGATCTAGAAATTAAAAAAAATAAAAGACTTATTATAAGAATTAAGTTATAAATATTTTATTGAACCATCACATATTATCAAATATAATTCATTAGATTGCATAAATTATAACACCTAGATAATCTATGGTCATTATTTATTCAAGATATTAATAATGATGCATAATAAAAATTTTATTCAACCCAATAATATCCCTTGGGATTGTAAAAATAGGCGCTTAGTTAGCATATAATCACTATCAAAAATAAATATGGTTGATATTTACTCAAACAACAATTTTTGGGGTTATTACTCCTAGAACCATCTATAACAAAAACAATTCCTCGCGTACAATCAATACAGGGATGCTTTTCTAGGAATTACACACTCCATTATTTACCATAACTTTTGAATTTCTCCAATACATAGTATTATCCTAAAGGTTATTACTAGAGTTTTTTCCTCTTATTTTATAAATATTAACTAAGCCATTCTCTAATACCAAATATATTGACCTGCAATTTTTATACATAGATATTATATCTTTTTAGTTGAATATTCATTGCATAAAATTACAATCTAAATTATAATTAAATACGTATAGTTCCTTTAGAAACATTGATACATAAAAAATTTGTTCATTTGAGATCTATATAATCTCCCACAATATTCTTCATAACAAGAACTTTAAAAAATCTAAACCTAGTAGCCCAGACTCGGTGGTTTATTTATTACATTAGAACTAGATAGAAGTAATTTCATTATCATGCAATGAATATTTTTGTTGTATTCGTAAAATAGGTACATACATGAATCTCACATTTTATTTCAAATATAAAATACATAACATCATAAAGGCAAATAATTTTCATCATAGAATTCATTCAAATATTTCTTCTTCATATCATGGGGAAACGAAACAAAATAAGGGGGAGATCTAATTCCCATTAAGGGTTAAGTACAATAGAACCTATCAATTGTAAATAAATTATAGTATATGGAAAGGTAAATATCTTAACACATGAACCATTTAATCAATAAATTGAAAATAAATAATAATATGGAAGGAATAAATTAGAAAAAGAAATTTCTAAATAAATAATTACATGATTTTCAAACATATCTATGGATATCATAACTAATTAAAAATTAACATGGACATAAATAACTAGTGTCATAATAAGGGAATGCATAATGAAGGACATCATAAACATACCTTCAATTCACCATTCCATGAAATAATATATAAATGGTTAGGAACTCATAGGAATACCCAATATAGTTAATCTCATTAGACCTATCAATGCATCAAGGGGATATATAGGGCACTTCCCATATCATATTAAGATTAATACATTCATCATATGAAAGGGTGAAACATAATCAATTTCAACATTTATATTCAAAAACTAGAATATGAAATATTAATACTTTCCTAAATAAATATACATTATTATAAACCATCCAATGTAATATGGATAATGGTATCGAAATAGTACATCCTCAGTCAAATTGATCATAACCCATTTGGATAAATAATAATGATGTTACTATTACAATATATCCCTATTAAATCATAATTAAAATAATGGAGGATTTTGTGTTTGATGAATAGAATTTCCATAAAAATTTCATTAAAATAATTCATAAGGAAAATACCATTTTTACTTTGAAAATAAAGTTTAAAAAATAAAAATTTCCATAATAATATGGGGAAAAAATTCTTGTAAAATAATCATAGAAACATATAATGTAATATAATAATCAATTAATGTTCAAGATGGAGGGAAATTTTTCTCAGGATTAATATATTAAAATAATGACTCTTTTCACATTTTATATAAGAATTCAAAAAGTAACTTGTTTAAAAAAGACCAAAAGATTCCCTTTAAAACGATTTTTATAATGTTAAACATGGGTAAAAATGTCTTTTAAAAAATTATGAAGATTTTAAAACAAATTGAAAACATTTTTTGAAATCATAGTCATGGAATAAAGATTTTCTATCAAAGGGAGAAATAAAGTTTGTTTTCTTATAAAAATACTTTCTAAACATGGGTAGATAAATAGAGGAAAATTAAATGAAAATACATAATTTCCATAAATAATAAGTGGATAAAATATAATGATTTTATTGAAGGGTAAATCATAATATTTTATAATCATAATCATAATTCTAAAAAATATGGATAAATAATGTGATTGGAACATTAAACCAATACCCCTTTTGAAACTTTTGAATCAAAAAAACCACTAATGGATGAACCTTTCATAATTTTTATCATAATAATAATAAAAAATTTATGGGAATTATATAACCTTCCCACAAGAAACAAGTGGTGTATATTTTATTTTCCCCACAAAAATAAATGTGGGACAAACATTTCTTACCTCATGTTTGAATTCATTCATATGTGTTCAAACCCATTTATAATAAATATTTAAATATTATATTTCATATATGTTTTACTTATAACCTTTTATAACCTGATCATTAACAATTATTTATTAAAATTATAGTTTCAGGTGATATTTTCTTTGTTTTTCATTTATGTTTTGGTTCGGTAGTTTTGGTCCTTATACATTTATCATAGTTATATTTTATCCAAACTTTTAATCAGTATATAAATAAAATATAAATTAATTATTTAGATATTTATAGACATGAATAAAATAATAGATAGGAATTTTAATTACACCGTTCATGGAAATGGTAGGCCGTACGTATGCATGGATGTTTTTTTTCATTTTTCAATGGATGGAATAAAAAAGTTAAGTAATTATTAAAAATTATAAAATAATTATTATATCATATTTGTATTTTATATTTACTAAATATGTCTTTATTACCATCTATGTAAAATGGAATCGTAAAATGAATCATATTGCTTCATGGAGGTGATAGTCTACACATACGCATGAGCGATGTTATAGTTTTCCAAAAGATTGGAAGGTAAGAAGGTAAATGTGATATTATGATGATAGAAGTATAATTATTTCATAGTTATAATATATACAATTTAAAACCATCATAATAATCATCCATAAAATATAGTGATGTAAAAAAAATTGCATCTCTACATGAATATTGTAAACCATATGTACGCATGAGGAATACTTTCACTTCCCATTTGATGGGAATAAGGGTGGGTAATGGTAAATTTATCATAATAATAATATCTAAGTATATTTTGGATAATATATTTATTATTTAATTATAAATACCATATATTTATTGGTGGTAATTAGAAAGTAAAAAAGTAAGTGATTGGTTAAGGCGATTACCACATTTTTGAAAGAACTCCTTTTGATATTTTCATAAGGATCATAGGGATGGTATTTTGCCAGTACCTAAGCCTCTATAATTTATATAAGGATGTTTATAAAGGACTTTTTTGATATAGTTTATTTATAGGGCTGAATGTGATGTGAATAAAAGAATGGAGGGGTGTCTTTTTATAATTGAGGGAGGGGTAATTTTGGTATTTCTAAAAATATTTGAATATAATAAATTAATATTATAACCAAATTCTTCCAAAAAGCCATTGATTAAAAGGAAATATAATATGGGGTTTAAATCCAATAAAATTAATATATTTTCATAGGTTTTGTAGTGTTTTGAACATTAATTTATGGTTTAACCCCTTAGTTATCTTATTTTAACATCAACCAAGATAATTTTGTTTCCACTCTTAAAGTGTTATAATGTTACATATAAGAAGAAAAAAGGATATTAAATGGGAATGGGATAAAATTTTAGACTATATATTATCCCAAAATTCCACTTCCAATATTTTTATTGTTTTTAAAAAAATTAATTTAATATTATTTTGATAAAATATCATAAATCTCAATTTTGACACTATTCCTTTAATTTGACTTAATAGACATGAAGAAAAGTTGAAATTAAAATATAATACTTTAAAAAACATTAATATGAATTATTAATCTATAAAATTCATGGAACACTATAACCTAATAAAATTAAATTACATTTATTATTTTTAATTAATTTATTTTATTTTTATGATAGTTGAATAAATATTGTATTGGTGTTGTACTAGAATTTAACGTAATTATCAAACAAATAAAAATTTTAAATAAATTTATATCATGAAAATAATATCATGATGATCAAAATATAAAATTATATTCATTATTATAATTATTTTATCCCTACATGAAAATATAATTGAAATTCAAAACCAAGAGTGTGACACTTTGTATCATTAATTTAATAAAATATTATACACATCATTTTTATAGGCAAGTTTCCTTTAAAAAATAATTCTTCTTCCTAATTTTATATAATAGATTTTAATTTCTTAAATAATAATTATTAAGCATAATTTTGTCCTTATCACTTAGTTTTAATCTACATTAACTTAATTTAACGTTTACTATGGTGATAAATTTCACCATAGTGGCTTTTCATATTGACCAAAAATAAAAGGGGAATATTTTAAAATTTTAAAAATCATGATTCCAAATATTAAATCTATTTATCATATTAAATATCTATATGTGGATTAAAATAATTTTAAAATAAGTGTGAAAACATGACAAAAATTATTTTTAAGTGCCAAACTGTATTTTATCTTATATAATGCATATTAAAAATAGTAATTGATTATTTATAACATTTTATTGAAGATAAAATATATAAATTTAATGAAAATTATTCATAATAGTGCTGAATTAAATTTATTATGATAATAATATATTGTTCATAATAAATGTTTTTCTAGAAAAATGCCTTTATAGATAAAAAAATATTTTATACCAAATTCAAAACATATAATTTATTCTAATCAACATTATTGAATTATTTAAAATATAAGAGAACCAAATTTAATTTTAAATAATTATAAAACCAAATATAAATGTTTAAATTCTTTAAAAAATATAATTTTTAATAAAACTTGGTAGTTTTCAATATTCACTGAAAAATCAAAATTTTCAGAAAAATATCCAAATTTCACCCTAATCTGATTTTCATATGATTATTTCAAAAAATGATTTTATTTTTATAAAATCAAATTTATATAAATTCCAAAAATTAATTATAATGTTTTCTCTCAAAAATAAAGAAAAATAATTTTTTAATAAATTGTATTTCGAAAGTATAAAATAACATTACTAAAATTTGTGTACTTATGTAATAAAAATTGGTTAATGAATTTTTATTAATTAGATCCATTATATATGTATATATTTCAAAATTTAATGGTTTGAGGACAATGATTACATTAAATAATAACATTTTAATAGTATATTGTAGTTTTTTTAGACTCAGTGACTCATGTTGTGTATACTATTGAACATAGTGTTCTTATTAAGTATTAGGGTGTTATATTCTCCAGCACCCTAATAAATCGTCTCCTTGAAATTTTAAATTATTCTTGATAATCAATGGTTTTTTATTTTTAAATTCCACTGTGGAAAACCCACATCGTAAAAAGGATTAATAAAACATCCTCTTAAAAGAGGGAATGAAAAATATGAAGGTCATCACAAAATATGGTTTCAAATAAGAGATAATTATTGGGATGTTAAAATATAGACAATGAAGAGAAAACTAAATCCAAGGATTCCTAGAGCTAGATAGATAACACGATCAAGTGAAATTTAATGTCCACAAAACAAAAAATAAGTGAGGGTGAAAAGACCATAAATTCATTGGAAATGAAGGTAATATGAAAGAATTTTTGTTTTAGGATCCTATTTCCAAAATTTGAGGAATTACCTCCGTATTTAGTGTAAAAATAGAAGGAAATATACTCACTTGACCATTATTATTTCATCCTTTAATCAATTTCCCCCAAAATATCATTTATTTACCCAAATGATGAGTATTTAAGAAAAATTTGTGAGCTTATGAGCACTAAATTAAACTTCTAACAGATCATATAATCCATAAAAGAATAAAAATATATTCCTCCTATCATTAATAAAATTAAAATTTATAGAATAATGTAAGATAATACTAAAAATTAACAAACCTTTATATAAATAAATAATTCATTAATATCTAAAATTCAATAATAAAACTAGAGTTTTAGCATATATAATTTCTTAAATAAAATAAAATATTTTCCAAATAACCCCATTAACCTCAATTTGAATGAATTATTCAACCTCAAATATTATGTTATACCATTTATCTTACATCTTTGAAAATATAATTGCATATTTTCCAAATAATCATTTACGTTAAACATAAAGGTTATATATACATCAATGTAATAAACTTTCTCCCAAAATATCATTAATTACCTTATAATCATAATAATTCAAAAGAGTTGATACTATAATATGTTTCCAAAAGTCAACATAATATTTATCTTCTAAACCATTTAAATAAAAAATCAATTTTAATCTTTATAGGACATCATATACTCCAATGGTAGGCACTGAATCCTTATCACCCTCAGTTGTGGGTTCAATCCCCATAACCATTGTAGATGTGATGACTTTTCACCTAGCTTGTGTGTTTTCCTTTTTTAAAAACTATAACATTCCCATTAACATTATTAAAAACCTAAAAAATTCTAGTAGTCAATAAATAACTTTTTTTACTGCTAAAACATTCTATAAGATATATTTACAAAATCATCTAACTCTTTTATCCTAATAAAACATAAATTCCTCAACCCCAAAAATCATATTAAAACAAAATATTATTAATAATTGTAAAATTTTTTCAATAAAATAAAAAAGTATTATTCCACAAATAACATTTTCACTAAAATATATAGTAAACCATATGGTTGTATTCCCTTAAATTACTCACAAAATTTTTTTTATTCAGGTTAAACTCCATCAAATAAAACTTAAAATGGGGTATCCATGAGTTTAAATTTATGGTTAACCTTATAATTATCTTCCTAAAAAACATTATGTTACCCTAATATAAAACAAATATTAAGGGTTATTAGTACCTCAATCATGCATTTTTCAAAAATATCATCTTATCACTAAATATTTTTTTTACATTATCAATGACATTTTACACATGTTTTCAAATATAAAAATAAAAACTACTAATAAATAGTACCTAGATTTTTCATGTTGCTTATATCAAGAATATAATTGATATAGTAATTTTATAACATAATTTAAAAAAATAAAAAATAACTTCAATCCTTTCACTTAAATTATTTCCCAAGCATAGGATCTTCCTCGGTCTAGGAGTTAACACTTAGATTAGGACCTTTATTTGAATAATTTCCATATTCCTCATAAATAAAAAATTGTAATAAAAATATTTTCTTATGATTTAATTTATTACCTTAAATAATAATCTTAATTTTCTCATTCAAATTAATTGTTTTATGCACTTATTTTCCACAAATAAAACATTTTTATATTTCTTTGAGACATTATCCAAGGTGTCTATTTACAGATTTAGAAAAAAGGAAATATTTCCTTTCTTATTACATTTCCTCTACTACCTATTATCTCAGTAAAATTTATTATTCTATTTTTGGTGAGTCCCAGTGTTGGTTAAAATGAATGTTTTTAGTCATATATCATCATAACTGATTAGGAATAATAGTGATATATGTCACTCTAGTAATAACCCCATATAGTTTTTCATAATCACTATGGTTTCCATCACATTATATTATAACATGGTTCTATTTGGTATTTTTCATTGACTAAAATTAAAAATATAATAATTAGAAACAATAAAAATATATATAAATCATGAAATATCATTCATTGGGTGTCTAAATAATGATGCCTACTTTTTCTCTATAACACCTTAGTTTAAAACATGGTCATCCGTAGTTATTATATATTCAAATCCATCATAATGGTTTATAATGAAAATGTGAGTTAAACAAATTATTCCCATAGGATTTTCAGGGTAGTTTTATAGTAAGGTCACATTAACCGTACACCAAAATGATGGTTGAGATATATGTGAACAACTATTTTTAGGGTTGTTACCCCTATATGAATTTGTGAAAATACAACATCCACTTGTTATATCCTTATATGGATTTATTCCTAGAAAAAGTAAATATTATATACCTTCTTCAGAAATTAGAATGATATATTATACTTTTACTTATCCTCAATGTTAGTACAAGGGTTTTATTCCCTAATCTATATATTACTAAATCTATTTACTAGGGTTTCAAATAAAAAATCATTGAAAACAACATTAAATAACTCTACCCAGCATCATAGGGTTGGTGGTTATATTATTAAATTATAACTAGATACATGTAAATACATCCCAAAAACCAAAAGAGTTCATTAGTCTTAGTAAAATGGATACATAAATTAATCTCAAATTATATTTTCCAACATAAAATACACAAAAAAGTGAAAGTATATATTATACATCATTGAACTTATTAAAAATTTCATCATCGCATCCTGGGGAAAGGAATGAAAATAATGGTGATCTTAAATGATCAATAAGTTTTATATAAAGTAGAATATATCATTAGTAAATAAGTTATAATATATATGGAAAGTTAAATATATTAAAATGCATTCCATTTATCCAATAACTTGATCATGAATTATAATATGGTAAGAATAAATTATGGTCAAATAATTCTATATAAATAGTCTCAAGATCATGAAACTTAAGAATGGATATAATAACTAATAAAATAACCACATGGGCACTAATAACTAGTCTCATAATGATGGAATGGATAATTTATTACATCATAAACATATCATCAAGGCCCCATGCCTAGAAATATAACAATAATGGGTAAGGCCTCAGCCAAATACCCATGATAGATTGCCTCATGATACCTACAGATGCATAGGGGTTATATAGTTAGTCTGAACAATTTCTTATTATGTCTAATGAATTATTCGTATAAAAGGGGTGAAACATAATCATTATAATAATTGGTATTCAAAAACTATAATTTTTTTTAATACTTTCTCTTATCAATAAACATAATCATAAACAAAATAGAGTAATATGGATAATGGTATTAAAATAGTACATACCTAGTCCAACTGCTTATAAAATATCTAGATAAATAATATAGATATTATTTTTATAACATATCCCGAGTAGAGCGTAAGATAAATTTGTGTTGTTGATGGTTATGAATAGAAATATCATAAAAATGACATCAAAATAATTCTTGATGATAATAACCATTTAACTTGAATATCACTTTTAAATACTATAAATTTCCATGGTATTAATAAAAAAATTCATGGAAGATAATCATAAACATTATCCACCACATTTCATTGAACATATTCATGGATCCTAGGTGCACTACCCATTGGGAATTATATAAATCCCCCATAAAATCATTCCTTACCACTAACGTCACAAATATTTGATTCTAATAGCATAGAATGAACTCTTTGGAGAATAACCACTCATCAACAGTCTCTACACCATAAAGAGTGTATCTAATGCTATGTAATTCATCATCAAGATGTTGTTTCTAAATAATCATCTCAATAAGAGATTATGTCACTAGAAACAAGCTAAATAAACCTTATCCCTTAATTCCTAGACACAAATATGGAATTTTGAAAAGAGATCCATCAAGTCCCACTCTTTTGATGAATCATTCTTAGCCTGCGGAAGAATTTTCCTGCTCAGAGCATTTGTAATGACATTCCCTTTCCCCTGGGTATAGACGATGCCAAAATAAAATGACTATAGGTATTCCACCTATTGCCGCTGGTGGAGTTTCAAATATTTTTGAGAGAATATATAACCCATGATATTATGGTCCAAATACATGGTAAAACATTCTTCGTAAAGGTAATGTCTACAAATCTTAAGCGCGTGAATCATAGCTACAAGTTCAAGGTCATGGGTTATATAATTCTTCTCATGTGGCCTAAGATTATGAGATCTATAATTAACAAAATTATCACCTTGCATAAGAATGCAACTGAAACCTGATCTCGATGCATCACAGAAGACCATATAGCCCTACCCTGCCTCAGGAAGAATAAATATCAGATCAATAGTGAAAATATGTTTTATATCAACAAAAGAACCCTTACATCATTCATTTCAAGAAAATTTTACTCCCTTCTATGTTATATCAGTCATCAAAGAAGCCAAATTTGAGAAATCGTTGATGAACCAACGATAATATGATGCTAGAACCTAGAAGATCTAAATATCAAAAACACTCAGTAGTTGTTCCCATGTCATAATATATTTTACATTTTAATAATACACTGAAAAACCATGTTATAACACCATGTGTCCCCAGAATTTCACTTCTTGAATCTAGAATTCACATTTCAAAATCATGGAATAATGTTGATGATTTCTCAGTAAACTCAGGACTATTTTCAAATGATTCACATGATCCTCTTATAACATAGAGTAAATGAGGATTTCATCAACAAATACTAACATGAATTTATCAAGATACTGAGGGAAAATCTTATTCATCAAATCCATGAAGACTATTGGATAATTGGTTAGACCAAAGTGCATGAAAATGTACTCATAATGACTATACCTTCTTTAAATAGTGGTTTTCTGAATGATATATTCTTTTATTCTCAATTTATGTAGACTAGATCAAAAATCAATCTTCGAGAACCACTTTTCCACATTAAACTAATAAAATAGATCATCTATCCATGGAAAAAAATCTTTTTCTTTAATGTCACTTTTTAGAGCTTTCTGTAATCAACACATAGTTGAAGTGAACCATCATCTTTATTAGAATAGAGAACTAGCACTGCCCAAGGTGACACACTTAGGTGTATAATGATTTTATCTAGAAGATCATACAATTAAGTTTTTACCTTTTTCAATTCAGCTGTTTCCATTTGATAAGAGGGAATAGAAATTAGTTGAGTTATATGAACTAATTCAATAGAAAAATCCACCTCCCTTACTAGTAGAAAATCAAAGATGTTAAATGGAAACTCATCAGGAAAAATGACGACCACTAGAGGGAGATCACCAATCAACGTTTCCCACTCCAAATCAAAGGAAAAATAGATATCAATTTCCCCAACTCTTGATAAGATGGTTTGGTCCTTCTCGACCTTGGGTCCCATTCACCTAGAAAGACATGGAACACACCGCTGGGTGTATTAAAGGAGACCTATCAAAGATAGAAATCAATAGGTTCTCTATTGGAAATGTGTCAATATATCTTGAATATGATGTAAAGTTGGTTTATGTAATGAACCAAAAAACACCATGAATGTTTCACATCTGATAAAGATAAAACACAAGAAGGACTATGAAGACACTACTCTCTCTTCATACCAAGGTTTGTAGTAATATTCATGATATTAGAAAAAATATCCATAGGAAGGCTTAAGAGATTAAAAACACAGGTTGAAATAAATGAATGAGATACACCAGTATCAAATATAGTAGTCACTAATGAAGAAGCTTTAATTATGGTGCCTAATTATCCACAGAAAATAGATAATATTCATTTATTATATTAGAATATTCTTTTGCTTCATTATTCATAACCATCAATTTAGTGTATTTTACAATTAGAACACTATTTTACATTATGATTGTAATTATTTGTTAAAGTTTACAATTACATGGTACATATTTGAACAAATCCTAAAACAGCAAATAGTAATTATTTTAATTTCATATTTAATTTTATGGTTTCTCATTCCATTTAAAATAGTTAATATTTTTGGATTACTTGATGATTCACATTGGAAGACCACCAAAGTGGGTCTTGAACCAATAACATTATGAGTGAATTGAATTGGATAACAACCCAATAAAATTATTGTAGTAGAAAATATCCAAGACAAATTATTATTTAATTTAACTTAATATATATAAAATTATGGAGAAAATTTCATCCAATGGTGAAAAGAGATAATTCTTAGTTTTAAAGGGAGTTCCAGGTGGCCCAAGTTGGAGATAACATTCTGGGATAGATTCTATGGCCTAGAAAAAAACCCTACAATTTCAATCATATCATGAAAAGAAACATCCATTTGGGAATAAATTTTACATTATATTAGGAGACATACATGGATTCATTTTATTTTTCTATGAACCACTCCAATTCGTCCATATAAAAGCTAAATAAGACACCATTTTTGTGGATGCAAGATGGATTTCATTTCGGTTCATGGGTGGAAATGTCCAAATTCAACAAAAATTACACCATGATAGGCATACCATAATCAAGTGGGAAGACTACTAATGTTGGTGGATCAACTCGTGGCTCTTTAAATTCCTATTTAAGGTAGTGGGGTTGAAGGAGTTAATCATCTTGGAGTTTTGTTTTCATTGTAATTTTATTATGCCGATTTGTCTTTGCAACATTCTTCTTTCTCATGTAAGTTGTTCGAATCACCTTATTTTTTAATAAAAGATATTTATTTTCTCTTATTATTTTATTCTTCATATCACATTGATACCTTTTCTTCAATGTGTGAATTTATTCACACTAAACCTTGTTAAATTTATCACACAATGGTGGAGTGATCGTAACATTATTTTTTTCACTTCATTATTTCTGCTCTCACGAGTCTACTTCTCGCTTCATTGAGATTGTAGAATTAATGGTGGTATAATACTATTATGGGATGGTCAAAGAGAATATAAATGGTATTTACTGGATGTTATTTCTCAACATATTAATTTCCAATCATTTCTTCTAATTGATAATTTCATTTGATGATTTTAACACTTATTCATCCTTATTGAATTTTAAGGTTGCACACTAAATGTGCTAATACCAACCTTTAACTTGGAGTGCTCAAAAATATGAATCTCCAAGTGTATAGGTGATTAGTATTATCATGTTTAGGTATTAAACCAGTAAGTGAAGACGTTATATGTTCTTCTTGAATGAACCCATCTCAAATAGAAGAAATTGAAATAGTTGGAATAGGAATGCATCCAAACCACCCCAAGTGATAACCTAGGATCAAATCATTATTTTAAATTGAGTTTATGTAGATATGTTAGTCATATTTTAAAACCATATAAAAATAATCCTAATTTTTATACTTCATATCCAAAAACAATCATTAGAATTTATGTGTCTATATAATTATTCTTAGGTCTCTGAGGATTTTGCAATCCAAGCTACATTACAAGTGACCGATTAAGCCTAAAATCATGGGTAAATTTGGGCGATACCAAATTTTGGAACCGTTTTTGGGGACCCAAGTAAGTAATATCAACACTTTCTTTATTATACCACATTTCTCCTTTATCACAACAACTTATCTTATCTTATCCCCTTTCTTTTGTTTTTCACTTTTCTTTGCTCATGTCCGCCTATACTCGTGACCAATCAAACTAACCTGTTCAGGTGGATAGTCATGGTTTTGGGGAGTAAAGAACACCTAGGAGCCTTTTTTTCATTAGATCCTAACCATTATAGTACTACATGTTCAAAATTTATTCACATTTCAATGGAGGGTCTTCAATGAAACTAACTCATAAACCCGGGTAGGAACAAAAATGGAAATCCAAATGAGGAAGCCTCGAACATTGGGAATGTCGTTGATCAAACCATGAATGACTACCTCAGGCCTACATAGAACAATTAAACATATTTAATTAGTCATGATTCCCAAGGAGAATCCCACAATGTATTCAACCCTCATGTCTTAAACAACCTTCCATCCTTCCATGGGATGGAGTCAGAAACGAGATACCTTCATGTGAAAGAGTTCAAAAACGTTGTTGAAACCATGTTCCCACCACATTGATGATAAGATTATTATCATTCCTTTATCACATAAGGATTGAGCAAAGAATTGGTTTATAAATTTGAGATCTGTATTAATCCACTCCTAGGACCAATGATGAGGATATTTCTACAAAAAATACTTCTCATATCACACACAAATTGCACTAAAAAATAATATCCTTCTTTTTTGAAAAATAAGTGGATTCATTCTATGAAACATGGGAATGGCTAAAATACACACTCAACATGGTACCTCACCATTTATTTTTAATCCTATAATAATTTTAAATATAATATGACGGTTTGGGATAAGTAAACAAACAATTCAAGGACATGATGTGTAATAGAACCTTAATAAATCCCCAAATGATGCTTACGAGTATCTAGAAGGACTGGCCGAACAAAACCAAACATGGTCAAAATCACCTTACTGGAGAATACATTGAACTCTTGTGGAATTCAAAAACTCAGGGAAGAAGAAATCATTAGGAAAAAATTTTCCGCACTCACTAGGATTTTCGAGATGGTCAATCTTAGGAAGGTCTAAGAAATCCGAACTGTTGACCCTATTTGAATAATTTGTGACTATCATGACCATAAGACTAAAAATTGAAAAATAATTCCTTCTATTAAGGATGTTATTTTAGGAGGACCACTAGTAAAGGATGTTTATTTCAAGAAGATATTGATTTCTTTTGTTTACATGAGGAAAATTTTTCTCTATGCCATGAATATATTTCAGATAGATCTTTTGATGATTTTCTTGAATCAACATTCAATGATACCATTGGTGAAATCAATAATATTGAGTCCATACCCATTCAAGACACTGATCTGGAAAATTTTGTAACTGAAACATTGTTTCAAAGAAGACAATTCTATCAAGAAATTTGGAAAAAGATATTGAGTTTGATACAAAGTCCCATCCTTCTTTAGAAAGTGTTAACCAATATGATATTGAATTTGAGGTATTACCTTTATCACTCATATATTAATTCATAGGAAAAAATTGAGCATTTACTATCTTCATTTCTTCCTCTATTGAAGCTGATCAAGAGAGGATTATTCTAGATGTCCTAGAAAATAATTAGAAAGTTATTTGATGGACCATTTATTATATTCATAAGATTAGACCACTCATTGGAACACATAGGATGGTTCATGAATATGACTCCAATCCATGTTGTTAACCACAATGGATACTCAATCCCAATCTTATGGATGTGGTAAAGAAGAACTTCTTATGTTGTTAAAAGTGTTTATCATCCACCCTATTGCTGAGAGTGAGTGGGTAATCCCAATTCATGTTGTCCTGAAGAAAGATAGAATCATATTTATTTCCATTGAGTATGGTGACTTTCTCACCACAATGTTCAGTAGTTGATGGAGAGTTTCCATTGAATATAGGAATATCATCTCATATACCAAGAAATACTCTTTCCCTTTTCCCTTCATTGATCAAGTCCTAGAGTGAGTGGAAAGTCATTAATTATACTACTTCTTATATGGATTCTAATGGTACAATCAAATTTTTTTCTCTTCAGAAGATCTAGGAAAAATGGCATTCACATGTCCATTCAACACTTTTTCCTTCAAACGCATTCCATTTGGGTTATGTAATTCCCTTGTTACCTTCTAACGGTGCATGATGGGAATCTTATTTGACATGGTGGGGGATTGTTTAGAGGTCTTTACAGAAGAATTTTCCATATTTAGTGATACTTTTGAGGTATACCTTATAAATGTAGAAAGGGTTTTATCATGATTAGAGGATAAAAATCTCAACCTAAACTGAGAAAAAACATCCATTTCATGGTAAATGAGTGAATAGTTTTAGGCCATATGGTCTCTGGTATATGGATTGATGTTGATAAATCTAAGGTTGATATCATTCATCCCTTTACCTCTCCAAAATCTATTAAGGAAGTGAGGTCCTTGTTAGGACATGATGGTTTCTATAGAAGGTTAATTAGGAATTTAAACTTTATTTCTCAACCAATTTGTGTTTTTTTGGTGAAAGATTCTCTATTTTTATAGACAGAAAGATATGAGGAATCATTATATATACTCAAGTCATTTCTTATCACTCCACCTATCATGCAAGCTCCAAATTGGAAACTTCCATTAAAACTCTTGTGTGATGCGAGTGACTTTGCTGTAAGATAAGTCCTTGGTCAATGGTGTAAGAAAACATCATGTGTCATTGATTATGAATGAAAATATTTAAATGATTCAAAAAAAGAAATCTACACCACCACTTATTAAGAGTTACTTTCTATCGTCTTTTCTATATAGAAATTCAGGTCCTATCTATTAGGATCACCCATCATTGTCTTCACCAGTCATTCATCCCTGAAATATATTTTCTGTAAACAAGATGCTAAAAATAGATTGATTAGGTGGTTCATTATTCTTCAAGATTTTGATTTAAATATTCTGGATAAAAATATTTTTGAAAATTTCGTAACGGATCACCACTCTAGGAAGTAATTCAAAGACAAATCACATCACCTTTCTGTGTTTGATTCATTTCCCAATGAAAACCCTTATTCTGTGATTGATTACCCATGGTGTGCTAACATATAAAAATAATTGGTTATGAGTGACATTCGAAAATTACTTTTGACCAAATCTAAGATGAAATTCTTTTAACATTTCAAAAACTATGTGTTTTATGATCCTTATCACTTCTTGTTATGTCCAGAACAAATCATTAAGATATGTGTTGCCTATTCTGAGAAAGAGTCCATTCTAAATTTATGTCATAGAGTGGCCTGTAGAGGTCACATTTCCACTAAGAAAACCACATAAAAGGTCATCCAAAGTGGTTTATACTAACCTAACCTCACTAAGAATTCCTAAAAATTCATCCAACGTTTTTTTCAATATCAACAATTAGGATCCATTACCAAAAAGAATAAAATTCCCCTCACTCCCATCATGGTTGTGTATATCATTGATTATTTGGGAATTGATTTATTTCCTAAACTCTAGGGGATGTCTTTAAATCATCTAAGATGTTGATTATTTCTCAAAATGTGTAGAGTCCACTCCCATAAATTCCAATGGCCATCATGTTGTGATCTGATTTATGAAAGCGCACATATTTTCTAGATTTGGAATTACTAAGTCTATAATCACTTATTATGGAACCCATTTCTGCAACTACCCATTCTCTACACTCGTGTATAATGTGGGATTTCTCACAGATTTTACATTTTGTACCACCCTCAGACCAATGGTCAAGTTGAGTTGGAGAATAGAGATATTAAGAAAATTCATGAAATAAAAATGTCAATCCCTTAAGGAAATATTGGTCTGAAAAACTCTTGGATTCCCTTAAGGCTTATCACACTACATTCAAAACTATCCTAGTCATTTATCCGTATAGGTTGGTTTATAGAAAAGCATTCCATTTACATATTTAAATTGAGCATAAGGCCTTTTGGGAAATCAAAAAAATGAACTTTGACATTTATTTGGCCTAAAGAAAGAGGAAATTAGATCTTAATAAATGTGAGGAACTTAGGATGGAGGATTATGAAAATTCAAGGATAAATACATCTATATTTCTAGCCTACCAATCTATAAATCTAAAATTCATACACTTTGAACCAAGAAAATTCAGGCTCTTGTATGGTTCCAAACTTCATTTTCACCTTAAAATGATAAGTTCTATATGGTCATGTCCTTACATAGTCTATAATGTGTACCCTCATGTGGAATTAGAGATTCAATATCTCACTAGTGGACATGTCTTCAAATTCAATGCTCATGGGATAAAACCATTCATTTAATCATTCAATAAATAAGTAATAAAGGAGCAGTTAACTGAGCCAACCTATGAAGCAGAAAAATTGATAGATTTAGGGTTCAAGTTAGGATAAAAAAATTAAACTAGGCACATAATGTTAGGAAACCCGCATCATTGTGGATTTTATTTTATTTTATTTATTTTTTGGTGTATTTTTTTGAATAAAATCAATTTTTTTAAAAATATTTTCATCTTTTATTTTGATACCTCTTTTTTTGTTCTTATGTGTAATATATATTTTATATTATTGTATATATATGTTTATATATATTTTAAAAAATGGGAAAAAAATCAAATAGAGAAAATTTTAAAAAAGAAAAATTTATAATATACATTTTTTCTCAAAATGCCACACCATAGGTCATGGGGACAACCCCGTCGTGTCCGACTAAGCCAAAAGACTTGAAACTATGACTGAGGAGAGAAATGGGAGTACACCTTCCACTTACCTATGCCTTATAGTGTTTCCTTCTTCCACCATTTATATATTTATAAATGTATTTAATAAATTTTTTTATATTTATTTTTTGTATATATATGTATATATATTTATCTATACAAATATATGTATATATATTTTTTTTTATTTATGATTTTTTTTCTTCCATTATTCTTATACCTTGACTCTATGTTCGATATAAAAAATATAATTGGTATCTTTTTTATCCTTTCCTTTTGACTTTATTTTTCTTTTTAGTTAATAGAACCTTAAGGGGTTCCAATTGTGTTCTAATTGTGTTGGTGTGTACGATTCAAGGGCTACTGAGATTCATTAATTTTTAAGGGAATCATAGGTGTAAAAACACAAACTACCATTATTTATAAGGCTTCTATGAGTGACATAGAGATCATGAGATTAAATGGGAGAAACATGAACTTCAACTTCAACCACTAGGTGACTTCATTCCATGATTCTCATTTTCAATTTCCTTTCTAAACTATTTTCCTCTACCTCTATCCCCATCTAAATTTTCTTTTCTTTAAACACTAGGAAAAATTTTATTTTAATTTGGGGGAGGGGGATATGAAAAAAAAAATTCTTTTATGTTCATACAAAATAAATTTCAAAATTAAAAAAAATTGAAATAAAAAAAATACATGGAATAAAAAATTATTTTATCCTTGAAAAATATAATACACATTGAACTCTTTGAAATTGAATATAAAATAATTCTTATGACATTATTAAAATTTAAATACATATTTAATTTTATAAGAATATATATTGGAAATCATGCTTTTCCAATGTTATCTTTCACTATTTTGATTTTCATCTATATAATAAGAAAACTTAATGCACGCCCATTGAATTGTGGGGTATTAGTTTGATTTTTTTGGGGTCCCATAAAAAATGGCATAGTTTTGGTGATCATTTTCATTTTAACATGTGTATTCAAAAAAATAAAAAAATCAAACAAATAATAAAAAAATACAAAATTAAAAATATAATAAATTTGCTCGTAGAGTAACAGATTGACCTAATAAATGGATTTTGGAACTTGGGGATCATGAATCCATGGTGTCTGGCCCATAGTTTTTTGTATTACATCTATTTGTTGTAATTTGTATTTTTTTATTGATTAAACTCAAGATGATTCCTGAGTATGTGAACTTCCTTTGGTTCCCTAATGTCATTGAGCCATAGAGCCATCGAAAAAGTATTGTTGCATGAGTTGACTCGATTTAGTTCAATTTTTATTATTCTAGATAAATTACAACAAAAAAAACAAAAATGAATACTTATATTAATATTAAAATGTGATTCTACTCAGTGCGTCCATAATTTCTCACTTAAATAATGATGAACCCCCCATGTCTATGTTGAGGAACAACACATCATCATGATTAATTGAAATTAAGTGAAAATTGGATGTGAATTTGAAAAAAGGAATGAGTTTGGGATTGGGATATGGATTTGGACCTATATTTTTTAAAATTATTTTTGATGGATTTCATAATTTTTTGGTATGTGGTCTTTTGGTGAGAATTGTGTATTAAAATGTTTTTTGGAAAAGGGTATTCAAATTTCATAATTTTGAGATACCTTTTTCTTAGGACTAGAAAAACTCGAGTTGGAGGGTGTGATTATCCCCTAAAAGATGCTAATATTCATTTTTATATTATAATATTAACATTCTTAATTATTTATAAACACAAATTTTAGTGCATTTTACAATTTGAACATTATTTTACATTATGATTGTAATTCATTGATAATGTTCACTATTACTTGGTACATATTTGAACACCTCCTAATACACCAAATGGTAATTATGTTAATTTCATATTTAATTTTCGAGTTTTTTTAATTCCATGAGAACAAATCATACATTTGGAGTACTTGATGATTCACATTGGAAGACCAATCCAACAACCTTTTGGGTGAAGTGAATTGGAAAATACCCCAATAAAATTAATGTACCCGACAATATAGAAGTCCAATGATTTTGCAATTTTAACTAAAAATATAGATAACATCATGGGGAACATTTCGTCCAACATTGACGAGAGATAATTTAGAGTTTAAAAGGGACTTCCAAGCAGGCGATGTTGGAGATAAAATTCTGGGCCAGATTCTATGGCCTAGAAAAAAATCCAACCATTTCAATCAAATCACAAAAACAAAAACTCCATTCAGATTTATATTTTACTAGATATTAGGATACATCTTCAGATTCATTATATTCTTATATGATACAATCTAATTCATCCATATCAAAGATCATTTCATCACCTCTGTTTGGTGGATGTAATATGGATTCCATTTAGGGTCAAGGGTAGAAAATTCCAAATTATACAAGCTTTCTACCAAACTTGTCCTACCATTACCATGTGGGAAGACTTTTACTATTTGGGGATCATCACATGCCTCTTGAAATTCCTATTTAAACAAACCTCATGGGGTTCTCATTGTGTTCTAGTTATGTTGGTGTGTAAGATTCAAGGGATAATGAGATTCGTGAATTTTTAGGCATGTGATAAGTGTAAAAACACAAACTACCATCATTGATGAGGCTTCTCTGAGTGACATATAGATCATGTTATTAAATGATAGAAACAAAAACTAAAACTTCATCCACGATGTGGTTTCATTCCATGATTCTCATTTTCAATTTCCTTTTTTAAATCATCTCATCTACCTATATCCCCTACTAAATTTTATTTTCTTTAAACACTGGGGACAAATTTATTTTAAATTTGGGGTTGGGAGATGAACGTTTTTATCACTTGTTTTCTTTTGTGTTTAAAAAAATTTATAAATTAAAAAAATTTAAAAATGTTTTGAAATAAAAACAATTCTTAGAGGGAAAAATTCATTTAATATTGAACATGATAATACCCATTTCACGTTTTGGAATTGAATACAAAATACTTCTACATTCCTTTATTCTAATATTAATGCAAGTTTAAGTTCATGAGATTTTTTTTGGAAAGTGTGGTTGTCAGATGATATTTTTCACTGTTTATATTTTCATCCATTTAATAAAAAATGCACTTACTTTGTATTGTGGGGCAATAGTTTGAGTTCTTTGGGTCCCACAATAAATGGAATAGATTTGGTGATTATTTTAATTTTAAAATGAGTATTCAAAAAAAGAATAAAAAATCAAACAAAAAATAAAAAAATAAAAAAAATAAAAAATACAATAAATTTATGTGTAGAGAAATGGATTGACCTAATTCTTGTATTTTGGAACATAGAGATTTTGACCGCATGGTTTATTTTTCCAATCTTGGGAATTTTATTTCTGTTTGTGGTAATCTGAATTTTTTTGATTGAGTAAACTCAATATTATACCTGAGTGCATGAACTTCATTTGGTTCTCTAAGGTCTTGGAGCCCGGGAGTCATCGGAAAAATCTCGCTACATCGGTTGACTCAATTGAGTTCAATTTCAATTACCATGGTAAAATATAAAAAAAATTAATACTCATCTTAATATTAAAATGTGATTCAACCTTGCGCTTCCATCATTTCTCTTTTGAATAAAGATGAACCCCCATGTCAATTTTTACGCACAACACATCATCATGCTTAATTAAAATAGGATGAAATGTGGTGATGAATTTGAACAATGTAATGAGATTGGGTTTGGGATATACTTATAGACCTACCTTGTTTAAAATTATTTTTATGGGTTTAATAATTGTTTGTAATGAGGACTTTTTTTGAGTATTGTGTATTAAATGTTTTTTGGAAAAATGAATTAAAATTTTATATTTTTCAGATAAATTTTTCTCGGGACCAGCAAAACTCAAGTTGCTGGGTGTGATTAGCCACTAAAAGATGATAATATTATTTGTTTATTTTATAATATTCATGTGCTTCATTATTCATAGATATGAGTTTTAGTCCATTTTACAATTTGAACATTATTTCACATTAGGATTGTAATTCTTTTTTAAAGTGAACTATTACTAGGTACATATTTGAACACCTTCTAAAATAACAAATGGTCATTATTTAATTTTAATATTTAATTTTTATGATTCTAATTCCATTTAGAACAATTCATACTTTTTTAGAACTTGAAGATTCACATTGGAAGACCCTCGAAGTAGGCCTTGAACCAACAATATTTTGGGCGATGTGAATTGGATAAAAGGTTAATAAAATTTATGTATAGAACAATACCCAAACCCAATGATTCTGAAATGTTAACTGAAGATATATAAAATAATGGGTAATATTTCATCCAATAGTGACAAGATCTAATTCTGAGTTTCATAAGGAGTTCAAGGTGGACCAACTAGTAGATAAAATTCTGGGCTAGATTCAATAGCCCAGAAAAATATCCCACCATTTCGATCATATATCAAAAACAAAAATTCCATTTTCTATGAATTTTTACAAAATATTATGAGTAATCAAGTGATTAATTTTATTATTCTATGTCCCACACCAATTAATCCATATAGAATCTAATTTAAATGTCTCTGTTTGGTGAATGTAAGATGGCTGCCATTTCGTCTGAAGGGTGGAAAAGTCAAAATTCCACAACCTTTCCACCACCCGAGTCCAACCATACTCAAGTGGGAAGACTTGGACTATTGGGGTATTGACTCATTCTTCCATAAATGACTATTTAAGATAGTGGTGGTGAAGTATTTATGTATCTTGGAGTTTTTTTCATTGTAATGTTATTATGCTTATTTACTTTTGAAAAATTCTTCTTTCTCATGTAAGTTGTTCAAATAAACATAGTTTTTAATAAAAGATCTTAATTTTTTATTATTATGTTCTTATTCATATCACATTGACACTGTTTTTTAAAGGAGTTAATTTATTCACACCATACCTTGTGAAATTTATCACACAATGGTGGAGTGGTCATTATTTCATTGTTTTTCACTTCTTCAATTCCACCCTCATGAGTCTACTTCCCGCTTCTATTGAGATCATACAATCAATGAATATGTAATCTTCTTATGGGTTGATCCAAGGGATTAAAAAGATAATTAATTGGATGTTATTTCTCACTAAATTAATTTATAATCACTTCTTTTAACTGAGAATTTCATTTGAAGATTTTAATACTCCATCATCCTTATTGAGTTTTAAGGCCGCACACTTCAAGTAATAATGCGATCCTTTACCTTGGAGTGGTCAAATTTTTTATAATCCATTAATATAGGTGATTAATATTAGGGTGTGTAGGTATTAAACTAGTAAGTGATGAAGTTATTTGATCTTCTTGAATGAACACATATCAAATATAAGAAATTGAAATAGTCAGAAAAAGAATGCATCAAATCCACCCCATGTGATATCCTAAGATCAAATCCTTCTTTTAAATTGAATTCACATAGATCTATTAGTTTGCTTTTAAACCCATATAAAATCAACCCAATGTTTTCCACTTTATAACAAAAAAACTATATAATTTACTTCTATGTAGGATTGTTATTACGAATCTCAGTATTCGATATCCCAAGATACAATACAAGCGATCAATTAACCCAAAACAATAGTAAATTTGGGAATGACCGGTACCTCCAAGGTTCACTGGAACCATGTCCAATTTCTATAACGACTCTTACACTATGCGAAGAAACTTAGTTTTAGATACCTATGACTGGAACCCTTTTGTACATGAAGTATATGATTTCCTTGAAGTTTTAGAAGGATTTGATGAACCATGCCACTAAGCGGAGTATAAATAATATTGAAGAACCTATGTATGTGACTAGAACATTTTAAGAGCCAAAATTCATAGGTGACTTAGTGAGAAAACCTCTTTTAATTTCCTAGGTTTCCACACTGGTAGAAATAATTGGACCTCTTCTAGGCACTGTAGGAGTTCTAGAATGACCCTACTGTCGAGAACCACTATAATAATCATCATGCTTTTTCTTTACATTAAAGAATCCCATGCTTCCACAGGGAGAGAAAGAAGCTTTTGATAACCTTGACTTGCTAGCTAGGTGAATTTCGACCATCAGTGATCTATCCCGAACATCATCATAAGAAGGAATCTTCACCAAGAAAAATTTATAATGAATACCCTGTTAAGGTCCCAACTTGATCCATCATTCCATCATATTCTCATTTGATACTATCTTAGGTGAACACTACACTAGCTTGGAAAATATATTTTGCAGACTCTATCATGGTCTTTTCAGTCTTCCCAAGATTAAAAAACTCTGCAGCCTTAGACAACACCATCAAATCTAGATAGAAATACTTAGTTAAAAGGGATTTAAATTCGTTCTATTATATGTCCTCATGTTTCTTCACCATCACCATCACCTCCAACCATCTATTTCTCGGTCCTTACAGTATGATGTTGTAACACTTCAACTTGATTTTGTCTGGTGTCTCCTACAACCCTAGAAAATTCTTAATCCTACTCAACCATTCCTCAGCCTCTTGAGGATCATTTGAGACCATAAACTATGATGGAATATTGTGAAGTAATTCGTAAGGCAAATTCTAGAGATAAACCCTTTTAGGATTCATAGTAGGATCCTGAATGGGAACCGGTGGTGGTTCCCATCTGAGATCTTGGCTAGTACGCACAATAACCTCTACTGGTTTAAAGTCTAAAAGTGTATTTTCTCACTAAGGTACAATATAATAATCCTCCTAAATCTGATTCACACATTTTATTGAAGGAATGATGCTACACAACATCATCTAAAAGCAAGAAAGACATCAGTTTAACACTCAAACAGAGGAACAATGGAAAATTAATCCCAATATATAGACAAAATATATATATTTCAATCAATCCAAATGAAAATCAAGTAAAATAAATGAAATAATCCTCAATAATTCTTTCCCAAACCACCCTTGGTGACATAAAGTTCATTGTTTTGGGAGATGGTCAAACACTCAATCGCAACTACCTCATAAGTCTCAAGAATATTACACATATGCATACTAACTTCAAGGAAATAGCTCAACCTCCTTTGATACCACTATTTCACAATCCAGCTCGGGTACCCTAGTAACCTGATAACCAAGTTAGCCTTGACATGGACCAAAGGGAGTTCTAGATCCCCATTGTTTGGTGTAAAACACTTATAATTATACAAAAATTAATGTGGGAATGATTTTTCCCCAAACATTTTGAATGAAGATAAAAAAGACAGTATGCATACAATAGAAAATCCATTGGGGGAATTTTACAAAAATTCAAATAGGTATTAACAACCCAAATTACGACAAAAAATTACTAGAAAAAAGAAATATAAATTATCCAAGTCCCAACAGATGCAACTCTACCTTTCTACATATCAACAACTAGAACCACCTCCAAGTGGTGTTTTACCCTTGCTCGAACCTAGAAGGAGATAATCTACAAATACCCAAAGGCATAGGTAGGTTGTGAGATAAAATTATAGCAGGGTCTCACTAAGGATTCCATCATAGATGCTAATATTTATTTACTAAATAAATATCCTTTAATTTTCAAATAAACTGGTTTGGATTTTCGAAATAATATTTAAACAAATCATGCTTTACATTTAAAAAATTAGAAATAATTTAAACAAACGTATTAAGTAAACACTTTTATATAAAATAGTTTAATTAAATTAGAAGGCATCAAAAACAATTCACAAACACTAGTATACATTTATATCTTATATATAAACAAGTGAGCAATATGGTCATCGTCCAGGAGGTACGATAGTTCCAGGTTAGAATCCATATACTCTAAGGTGATAATAACTACAATGTGTACACATGTCCCTCACAACTGGAAAGATAAGACTCATCTATGTCCCAATAGGGAATAATACATGCTAATAATTATTTAGTTAGTGTTTTAAAGTGTCAATCTAGGTCTAGGGAATTCCCATCCTAGCATATTTTTCTCAAATAACTCACTATCTATATTAGATTCCATGTGATCTAATATAAATAAATGATGGGAAATTTATTTTAAGACCAAATAAGATAAAATTAAATATCATTATGCTATTTCAAAAATTTCAATTTTACATTTAAAAACCAAAATGTGTTTGAAATAAAAACATGCCTTTTTCTAAGATAAAACCCAAAAATGTGTATCAAAACCATTTTCATCAAATACAATTTGAAATCAATTTCTTAAAATCAATTTACACAATTTTTAATCATATATATTTTTCAATTTAAATTAACCAATTTAAATTTCACCAATTTTTTTCAATTTCTCAATCACACCCTAATTCAATGGAAGTTGGGGTTTTCTTATTTTTTTTCCAAGAATCCAATTTACAAACTAAATACCCCAATTAAATGGGTTTGGGTTTTTAATAAACATATTGTAATAAATTTTAATAAATTTAATTTATATCAAAAAATTGAAATTAAATAAATAAATTTAGCGATAATCAAATTTGGCCGTCATAATGGAACCACGTACCTTTCTTATTGAAACACAAAGCCTGTAACAGAACCCGCTAATAAGAATGAAGGCGCAAATGATATAGGAACTCAACATAGAGACAAGATTAAAAAACATGGGGCTCAGATTCATCATTAAATAAATGATATATAATATTCCAAGGAGAGAAAGTGAATGATAAATAGACTATGATATTGGGAGAGCGCTTACCCGGAAAGTCACATTGTATTCACAATCATGACGGATTGATGAATTAAACAATCTGAAAGGTTTTAAGAGCTCCAAAAATTCCTAGTTAGGGATCTTCGGTTGAGTGTAAATAAATTTAGAAAGGATAAATATCCATTTGACCCAATAATCCTATTTAAAAACAACAACTATGACTTTACATGATGTGTAACCAAATTACACATCGTGTAATTGATAATTCCTAAAATCACCGAAAAATCCATCACCTTTTGATAAAAAGGATTTATTATTATTTTAAAACATACATGTCATTTGTAAACATTAAATGGCATGTAAATCCACAAAATTCTGAATAACCAATTGGTTTTAGGATAATAATCCAACAAATCTCTTTCTTCACCATTATAGGTATCCCCCCAATTTATTCTCGGCCCTACCCAGATAAATAAAAATGAAAACCACGAAATGTTTTAAAACATACCTATAATAGGAATAAAATTATGTTACATTAAATCCTATAATTGTAATTATTATAATAATAATATACATTCATGGGTAGTATATACACCACACTAAATAAACAAGTGGTGTATAAGGCATGCGTCCCATAAAAATAAAAGTGAGACAAAAATACCCTTCCTAAGTTCACAATTTCTTTCATATATGTTAGATAAACCTTTATAATAAATATATAATTATGATAAATATATTATAGAACTATAATAATATATATCATACCATATATGATTTACTTATAACATTTTATCACTCCTTTATTGACAATTATTTATTAAAATCACTATTTTGGGTGATATCTACTTTATTTTTCAATTATGTTTGGGTTTGCTAGTATTGTTCCTTATAATATAATCCTAGTTACATCATCTCAAAAATTATAATCATGATATAAATATTGATATATATTAATTTTATACATATTTATTAAAATACATAAAATTAGAGATAGAAAATAAAATTACATCATTCATAGAGATGGTAGGTTGTATGTATGTATGAACGGTGACTTCATTTTTTGAAATATAAAAAAAATAAAGATAAATAATAATTCAAATTTAAAAAATCATTGTTATATAAAATATATATCTTATATATTCATTAAATAAATCTTTATTACCATCTAATTAAAATTGAAATAAAAAAAATAACTTTTCTTCATAGAGGTGGTAGTCCTATGTATGCATGGGAAACATTATCATTTTACAAAAGATTTGAAGTTACGAAGGATAATGTGATATTATTATTTAAGAATTATAATTATTTAATAGGTATCTTATAAAAACATTAAACCCATTATAATAACAATCTGTGAAATATGGTGATGGAAAATGAATTGTATGATTATGTGGAGACAGTATGTCATACGTATACACAAGTGATACTTTCACTTCCCATTTCTTGGGAAAGATAGTGGGTAAGGGTAATTTCATAATAAAAATAAAAATTAATTATATTTAGGTTAAATAATTCATTAATATTCATTAAATACCATAAATATATATGGGTAAAAACAATTTAGAAAATAATGTGATATGTTAGGGAAATTACTTCATTTTTATAAGAATTTATTTAAATATCCTCTTATGGATCCTAGTGTTTGAATTTTTCGAATAATAACACCTTCAAAATGTGTTTATGGATGTTTATATGTAATTTAGGTAGTTTCTAGTAGATCTAAAATTCTCAAAATGGTGTGAATAAGTGAATTATGGGGTTCCATTTTATAATCGATGGGACGGGTAAAGTTGATATTTCTTATTATTTTAATGTGTAATTATTAATAAATTAGAGATTAAATGTTATTAATTAATCATATATGACAATATAAGAATATAAATTATTTTTTATGCAAGTATCATAAATTTAATTATATTATACTAGAGGTTAGAGTTTTTTAAATCGATGTTGAACTTGAGGGAATATATTTTCATCCCACATTTAATTTTATGAGGAACTTGCCATATTCATCAACTGTTTCATTTATGGGGTGTATATACATCCCATGAATTTATTTTATGATTATTTACATTAAAATTATTATGATTTAAATACACATATATGGTTATCTCTTTTATGATGTTTTTATTCCAAATATAAAACAATTGTGAGAAATTTATGTTATAATCTAATTATTTTTTTGAGATTATTTATGATTATGATTCTGATGATGATATTTTATGACTTAAGTCTTAATAATCTGATAAATTTAATAATATAAAATTTATTTATAGATAAAATATTTTTTATATTCATTTTACTCACTTTAGGTATTCAATTTAATGAATGAATATTTTTAAGGAAATTTCACATTATTTCTCCCTTTAGCCAAAAATACTTTTTTCATTCATGTCCATGTTTTCAGAAAAAAATTCAAGAATGTTTTTAATTTTAGCATATGATTATTAAAATTAATTTTTACCCATTTTTTTATTTCTATTTATTTAAAATTAATATTCTAATCATTTTCTGAATGATTTACTTTTATCATTTTACTAAAAATATGAAAGGAATAATTATTTTAAAATACAAAAAATGTGTGGTATTTTTGTCACTCATGACCTATAAATGGGTAGAAGTTTAAATTATAAATTTACCATGATATTTTTAATGAACATTTTATCCTTAATATTAGGAAATTTTTTATATTTTAAAAAAGATATTTGAAATTGAAAAATGTATTTTCTTTAAGAAAAGTTCTACTGATCCTTAAAAGACATTTTCATCTATTTTAACATGCTTAAATGTTACTTATTATTTATAATGATAATGATCCCATGATACCATAATAATTTAGTCTTTGGTTATATTATTATGGTGATAATTTAAGAATGATTCTATAAAACTCATTTCCTTTTGAAAACTTAATTATGTTACGATGAAACCATTATGAAATCCAATTATTTTAGGTGGGTTATGTGATGATGATATGATAAAATATATATATAACTTATTTCATTTCTATGAGTTAGAAGATGATAATTGTTTTATGATCATGTAGAACACATATGTATAATTTTCATTATGTGATATGTGGTCCAGAAATTATATATCACTCCAATGCATTGGGTAATGTTGGATATGACATGAGATAATAAGGACTGGAATGGGGAGAAAACTAAGTTGTGTAAGGGTTTTTTTCCACTATGGTAGTATTGAGAGTGAATTTTGATGAATGATATGAAGGAATATGGGTGAACCCGATCCATTATGATAATTTTGGGAGTGAAATATGACTAAAAATGTGATGGTATAGAGAGAGACCCCAATCTACTATAGAAGTCTTGGAAATGTGAATTTACTAATGAAATGATTTTCTATACATATGTTTGTTCAAAAAACATATGTATTACTCCGATCTAATACAATCATGGTTCGTGTTCATTGATTCTTTTTTGATTTCTGAGTTATGATCTGCCATTTTTTATTCCATGAATCATGATTATGATCAATGATATACAGATTATGGTTCTCAAATAGAAATCTCATACCCTCATACACATATTCTCAGGTTATGTTTATGTGATCATTCATATCTACATTATTAACCCTTACTAAGAATCTCTTCTCACCATTTCTTATTTTTTTCATTCCCTGTGTTATGAAGAAAGGATATATATAGGGTGTGTGTAATAATTATACAATGTGGGAAGATCATTATGGGATACATTGAAGATTATTTATAAAATAATAATATTGTTTATCCAGTATCTAAATACACTAAACCATTATTATTCTAGATTATGTTGTAATATTTTTTAATGAATATTCATATATTAATATGTAAAATACATGGGTATCATTAAAAACATATTTTAAAAATATAAAATTTATGGGAAAAGAAAACTAGGTCCCCTAAGAGGTGTTATATATTTACTTTAAACATATTTAAATATGTAGTTTCAATTCAAAATATATTATGGTATGTGGTTTATGAAATTTAATCTACAATTTACTTACAGTTTCGATGCTCCATTTAAAATAATAATATTATTTTATGTCTTCATTTATAGGTTTTTAATTATACACACTCTATCAAGTGATGCATTTGATATCATTTGAGAGTCAAAAGATATATGGATCGTCCTTTTCTAATATATATTTAGTTAATATATAATCAAATGTGGTTACTAGTTTGATATTAATAAGTGCAAATTCATATATTTGTAATATAGTTAGTTTATCATAAAACTCTATCACTATTCAATATTTATATTATTCGTTATATATCAATATCAACTGATCTTAAATGTATATTATTCACTATTTTTATTGTATTTTTCTTGGGTATGAATCAATGGTGATAAATTTGTAACATTACAACAAGGGAGGCTTGTATTCAATTAATTGTGATTAAAATTAGACCATAATGAGTTCAACATTGAATTATATGCCTCAATTATTTTATTTTTTAAATTATTAATTCTTATGTATTTTTTTGAAAGAAACTTGTGGATATATCAAGAAAAATAATTAATTATTCTATTTACCTATAATAATCCTTAGCTTCTTCTTAAAAATATGAATGGGAATATTGTTACTTAATTTTAGCATAATAATAATTGTATTATTTTGTTTTATGTAATATATTGATTTATTTCTGTTATAATTAATCCTTACATTGTTATTTTAAATATTATTTAATTTTTTTTCAAAACATATTAGTTAAATTATTAATAAACATTCTGTTTCCCTCATCATTTTTTTATATTTACAACATTTTTTGATTTTACCCATAATTACATTGAGTGCGGTCATAATATCCTAAAACTAAATAAAATAATATAAAAATATATGTGAAATGCTCCGGCCTTCAAAATAATGATACAAAATATTCATGAATAATTTTGTGTAGCATTTACTACACCTTCAATTCTATTTCATAGATGTTCAAAAGATCTATTCAGCATATTAACTGGTGAAAATCTATGACCTTTCTTAAAGTATATGTTTTATTTAATCAAATAATTCATTTACATAAAATGAATAATAATATAATTAATTGGTTTTTATTTATTTTATAGTTTAAAATTGAAATGGTTTTTTTTATTATTTTTAATGTGATTACATTAATGTATATAGAATTGTCTGTTAGTATTAAGTAGAATTTGATGTCAAATATGATGTGTATGAGTATGAAAATATAGGAAGTGGTTAAAATTTTAATTAGTCAAATAAATATAATTTATCTATTGTTTTAGCTAGAAACATCACATTTTTCTTTAAATTTAAATCTGAATTAGAAAATAGACATAAAATTTTGACCATGAGTCCCCATGAGGTCGAATGAAAATCTCAATAGGTGTGATTAATATATTATTGTTTATTATATTTCAATTGAATTCATAATTTTCATATATTATAATTTGGTGTATAATACACTAATACATGTTTCAGTCTTCTAATATCAGTACATAACCATCCCGATAAGATATAATTAATGAGGTTTAACAAATTAATGATATAGTAATAAAAGAATAAATAATTAAAAACTAAGATTAAACTAATTAAAAAAATATTTCTAACTACATAACCCTCAAAATTAATAAAATATTTATATAATGAAGATAAATGTTAAGTAAAACAAATTAAAGGAAGAATTTTATTATTTATTTTATATAGATCAGAGCTCCAACCTCCCTGAAAACTACTTATTCCAAAAATCATATCTCTCTCTCATTAATTCTTAATCCTCAATTTAAATGGTCTTAAATTACCTTTTATAGTCTTTTAATCATAATTAAATCTCTTTTACATATGTAATATTCCCACATTATTGAGTTTCTTAAAAGTTATTTTATGTTTCAATCTATACACTCATTGATATAATTCATCCTCTATTACAAATAAAAACTATAATTTATTTTTCCATAGAAAATATCTATTATTATTATTTAACTAATAACATATGTACTAGTTTTTTTAGGATACACAATATGGATAAAAGGTATATACCCAATATTCTTTTTGTTAATGTCATTTATTCATCCGCTTCAGTTTTTGTATGCTTACCACAAATTTCAATTATCGCCATTCATTTTAGGTTATTTATCCACAAAAATTAATAGTGTTATTTGATTATTATGACAATTTAATGATTAATAGATAAATCTAGAAAGTTATATATTTTCTCATCTATAAGAATAAATTGTTTAGAAATCATATAAATCAATATTTTTTCCTATCTTGCTCGTAATTCTATGTTCTTATCAAAAACTATGACAAAACATTCTAAATATTATCACTTTATGACATTTCCCTGCCAAATTATTAATATAATATTAAACTTTTTCAATTGGTGACTTATAGAAGATTTCATTCCATTATTTCTATAAACTATTCAAGAAATATATTTTTCCACAAATTATATTTGAAATTGATATAGAAAATATGACTTTCCCTTGGAAAACAATAGATGATATCTCTAAATTGTTACTTTCTATGGGCACTAACACCTACTATAGACTCTATTTTACCCATAATGTATACGATTATATATTTACATAAAATTTTCAATTCGATCATAGTAATTTTGTTGTTTTGGTTATGGTCCATGTCAAAAGCTATGATATTTTCAATTAAATGATATATCCTTATCAAATTTGATGAATTCCCAAAATTCATTATATTATGACTAATTATATAATATATATCTATCCATGATTAATGTTCTTTCATTAAAACATGAATAAATAAACATTTCATTAATGGAAATTTTAATCACAATAAGTGAAAAATTCAAATTTCCATAATTTATTCGTTCATCATAGTGCATGTATCATTGTTGTCTTATTGGAATTGGATTTTACAAGCCTCTAATTTTCATCTATCATAATGATTTTCATATGATAAGGTTATATTATAAGAAGTATATGCTAAATGATTAATTATCCTTAACACCCATGATGTAGAGTATCATTAACTAGTTCTGTAATGGATTTTTATTCATTATAGATAGTGTTTTACATGTTAATATATTGATATTATATGGTACAACATCCTAGTTTTATTTATTTAATAGTAAGGATGTATTTTTATTTAAATGTATAATAATAGGTTACATATTTATAATATTTTGACATGATATAATTTCCTTCAACAATATCATAATACTCAAATATATGGCTTTAATGTCATACTAAAGTGATTAATTTACCAAAATAAACATTCCCTTATTGCATTATATCATATAAAACCTCTTTTAAACACCAAATAAAATTCCAATATATTAGGATATAGTAAAGAATAAAATTAATATACTAATAATTAAAATGAACATTTTTATGGCTAAATATGATTATTAAAGTCTAGAATAATTAATAATGCAATGAGATACATATTTTAGATTATTTTAACACTTAATCCATAGAAAATATAATAAATATGACAATATTTTAGTTACCATTAAAATATGAATGTGGTCGGGATATATTAGCTTCATTAATGTATAAAAATCGAAATAATTTTACATTGAATCATTAATAATTAAATTTACATATCTTAGGAGTTAAACTTGATAATAAATTTTAAGAACATTTATATGTAACTCGTGTCTAACAAATGATTTCTATTAAGAATCAATAAGTATATTAACAATTAAAATATATAATTTTTAACTATTTATATACCAATTTTATGGAACATTAAACTCATTAACATGATATATTAAAACCATATTAAACAAAAATCATACTCAAGATCATGTATAGTGAAATAGGTGTCTAAATCCGCCATTTTAGATGGAATCAAATCCCTAGTTAAGAGAAAGTTTTTCCCAGTTTACTACTTCCCATAGATTAAAACTCTATTTGGATCTAAATTCCTATAAAACATTATGTCTTAAAATTAACAAATATTTATAATAAATAACTATTTTGAAATTATAACATTCAAATAAAAAAATTTATCTTATATTTAGGCATATATCATTCCTTTCATGAAACTCAATAAAAAAATAAAAATTTTAATAAGATATAATTTAATCATTTTCAAATTAAGTAAATATATATTTATAATGTAAATAATTAATATAAATGAATATTTAAATATGGAATTAAATTAATGAATGAAAACATCATATTTTTAACTTTAATATAAAAAATTTATATTATTTAACACAATAAAACCATATATATTTATATTTTATAAATATATAAACAAGTTATTAATATTTTCCTTATTTTATAATTTATGAACTATATATACTATTTATTATAATATTTAATATATTTTTTAATACTACAATATTACCAATAATGATTGGCCCATACATCAGCCTTGGATATTATAATCCATATATCACACAACATTATCTCATAATTCTATTCATGTTATCATGGATAAAAATATCCTATATTGTAACCTATAATAAAAATTATAAATATTATCAATATATTTTTATTCCATATATCTCTTTCATTAATTGGAATTTTTATATCATATACCACTACATGCATATTTATATTGATTCAAATTGTGATATCGTATAAGTAAAAATTAATTATAAAGGCTAACCCATATCATAGGCCCCGTTACGATTCAATATCATTTACATATACTTGGCCCCTTACAACCATATCGTTTACTCGATACTTACATGAGAAATTATCCAAAAAATTAAAATTTATTATTATATCCTTATATGGAAAAACTATTTAAATATCCTAGTATAATTCTAATATATTATGTCTTTTCTTGGCCTATAATTAAATTTCACATTTATAAAATAGAAAAAAAAATATTTAGGGTCTGATTTGATTAGAATATTAAAAAGGTAACACTTGAAAATCAATTATATTATGTAAAAAATATATTTTCAAAAATATTATAAAATTCACATTTTATATTCCCTCGCATGAAAATTCTAATTTTATTATATGAATATCAATCTTGAACTTATTTTTTCAAAATAATAATAGAGTTAATTTTTTAAATTCTCATTTAGAAATAAGATTTTAAGAAAAATTTAAAATGTATTATTTCACTATTATACTTTTTTTTATAAAATAATGATTTAAAATAAATCCAATTAACAATGTATTGACTAGAAATTTGAAATAAATAATTATAATATCATTTAGAGGTAAAAAGAGATAATTTCTAGAAAACTATATTTAAGCATAATGACTTCCCATCTTAATTAATTAAAATAATATTTAATGATTAATGATGAAAATAAATTTTATAGATTATATATATAAAGATATTAAATTAAATCCATAAATTATGATTATTGGCCACATATTTAATTTATTATCACCTTATTCTTGAAAAACTCATTTCTTAAAAAACTATTTTTGGGAATATTTAGTAAGTTTAGTTTTTATATTAATTTATACCACTTACGTGAATTGAATTTGATAAAAAGGATTAAAAATTTAAAATATGAATAATTTATATTCGGTAATAGTTTCAATATAGTTTTTTTCATATTGAATAGTAGAATAGTAAATATTAATTATCTTGGGGAAGGTTCATATGGGTTTACCGAGGGGTTAATCAAAAATGATAAGGGTTTCAATGACCTAAAATCATACATAAACCCAATTTGTTGGTTTTATTTATAAATTAACCTTATAAAATATAATATGAGACCTTTTTTATCCATTTTTACTAATAAAGTAACAGGAAATCATTTTTAACCCTTGAAAAATTATAATGGTGCCACCCACCTCAATTATAAAAGGGAACCTCCTCCCCTCTCTTTTTCATACTTCATGATCCATTTATCTCATTTAAACCATTAAAATGTATATCCCAAAAATCATTGGTCATGTTAGATATATTCTTTTATTTCTAAAATCATATCCCTATGGTTCTAATTAAAGATCCAAAGGATCATTTTCTTAGAGAAGTTAAATGTCATCACATAGTTTTTTTCTATTTTAATTTTCTTTTAAGACCTTAAATTATGTATTAATAATTAAAATATAAAAACACATGTGTATAAGATATAATAATATTTTATAATGATAATTTAATAATATTTATTTTTCTTTTTCTCTATTAAATGGGATAGAAACCCATCACTCTTGCGTACAAATTACTACCACCACGTGAATTGATGCGATTTTTTTTCAAAATTGAATCACATATATAGAAATAATTATAAAAATAATGAATATATATCACAATTGAGAAATAATATTTAACATTTAATATTAAAATATCAGCCTCTTTTTTCCCACTCACCCATTAAGAAAATGATAATTCTGCTCGTGCATACGTTTGACCTATAGTCCTCAAAAAGCGATATAGTTCATTTTCCATGTAAACATTTAAATAATTATTCTAAAAATGAATCCATTGAATAAATATTATATATATATAACATTAAAATAATTCTTGATAAGATTTTAGTGTATTCTCGACACAAGAAAAATATCATATGGGATAAAAAATATTAAGAAAATGAAGGAGTTAAATCCAAAAACAAAATTAATAATTAAATATTATTAGTGAATGAGCTTTAAGATTTTATAAGAGGATAATTTATTATATTATAAAATTGAATATGATTATGTTATAACATAAAAATAATTTTAATACCATTATACAGGAGGTTTAAGCATGTTCAACTAATGGAAAGGGAGAGGTATGCGATTTCATCTCAATTTCTATTCCATTGATAAATATTCCATACTATGCACGTATTTACTTTTATTTGGTGTATATACTACCCCTTTGATATATTAAACATGAATAACTATTTTTTAATCATGATAAATGTATCAATAAATGTTTATTATTTCATGGGGTTATAATTTATATGTTACCAACGTGGTAAGGATATATTTTACAATCTAATTTTTTAGGATTGCTTTTATTTTCATTGAAGAAATTTTATAATCTATTCTTATAAGAACAATCTATTTTCTTATCATATATATATTTAATTAGTCTCCATATTTTTTTATAAATGTTATTCTCTTTGGCATTTGAATCAAGAAATATAATATTTAAAATTAAATTAGATCTTATTTTCATTTTAAATCAGATATATTTTCTTATATGTCCATATATTTCAAAATTATTTTACAAAAGTACTTTATTTAATAAATTAATTTATTAAGGAAATTTTATATCATCCATTACTTTTAAAAAGATTTGAATGAAATATTTATAATTTGTTATGAATTTTTTCTTTTTAATTTATTTATAATAAGTCAAAAGTAATTTTTTAAACTTATATATCATTAACAGACTCCCCCTCTACCAAAACCATTTTATGATATTTAGCATCATCTACTCATTTTAAATTTTTTTACAAAAAAAATATATAATTAATTTTTCTTAATATTTCACTTCCATTTTCGTTATTTCTTCATAAGAAATTATTCTATTAAAAACCTTATATTTCTAATGAACCAATGTCCATCCATTTTATATTATTAATTTTTTGGTTATTAATATTCTCTTTAAACATTAAATTTCATATGATCTTTGGATATTACATTTCTATTAAATATCTATATTCTTTTTATCATAGATATTATTATTTCTAAAGCATATACCATTTTTACATATGGTGTTTTACTATGCACTCTAATTGATTGACTTTAGAAAATCTTGATAAATCTATATTTTTTACTCTATAAAGATATTAATTAGTAAGGAATTTTATTCATAAATTGAATAAATAATTAAATATATGAGAAATACATTGGAAATGTAGTGATGAGTGTGGTTGGGTTTTATATATCCCATTGATTCATCAATAGGTCACATTAGATAAATCAGTTATCTAAATAAAAATTAATTTTTGGTGTATACATGCCCATTGATTATATTTCCTAGGAAAAAGGCTATGGAATTATAGATATTAGGATGTATGAGATCAAGAAATCCAATATTATACATTTTTCATGATTAAAAATTTAGTTATTATTGTCATTGAGATTATTTCATTGATATTATCCATGAATTCCTTTTTCACTTAGGTTATTTATTAAATGGCATGTGTTTTTAATCATTTACCATGAAATATTTATTATTAATTAATTACTAAAGATATATTTAGATGTAAAAAACCCTTACTGGGTATTTGAGCTCACCATTATTTGTTTTCTTTCCCTAGGGTATAAAGAAGACATGTTTGAATGATTTTCAATGATGAAGAATGTTTAATTTTGTTATGTTTTATATTTTATTCCCTATATAAATGGGTATCATTTATGTATATAGATCTCTAGGGATTCTATACTAATCAATTATATGGGATTTTTTTCTTGTATTTATATTAATGTAATAATGTTTTCACTACTGAATTCTTTACCTAGACCCACTGTAAGATTCTAGACATCATGGAGGTATGAAATTCATTAAATTTAAACTATAAACTATTAATCTTGGTTAATGGAATGTTTTACAGGTGTAGAATGAGGCTTGGGGTTGTTATGTGGGGTTTTGGACTCGAAAAAAATGAATAATTTCCATTCAAAGCTTGTTTCATGGTTAGCGCACTGTTCGAAATAACTGTGCATCCTAACCATAAAAGGTAGATGGAAGGGTGCATGGTTTAGGTAAAACCAAGCAAGGGGGAGGCCAAACTGTGTGGACATAGATAGTGGAATTATGTAGTGTTAGCACATTGTTGTTAGAACCATGCAAGCCTACTTAGGTAACCATACAACCCAACCCCCCTTTGACTATGTTTATCGTATGATTTGTGCATAATTTTGTAAAGTGTGTGGACATGCTATGCACCTTACTGAAAATTGAAAATTTACAGCTTTCCCCCATAGTATTTTTAAGTCCCCACCTAATTTTCCTCCAATTTATCCTACCTACAACCATAGTAAATAATCTAATCCCTCAAGAGAACCCAAAAATTTATCCCCCTCCATTCTAGGACATTTGGAGAGTCATTGGTTACAAATCAAAGCTTTGTCTGAGTCTAATCTTCCTCTTTCTTCTCTTTTCCAGATTAGGTCTTGTATATTTTTGCATCTTCTTAAAAATCCATAAAACTATTCTTTTTTATTGTATCTTATATTATGGATTTAAGGGGTTCTTAAATCTTGATCTTAGGAAAATCATAATGGTGAGTTCATTATTGGATTCATGGTCGGAGGTCTATAAGTTATATCACATAGTTTTGTTATCGATTTTTGCATGTGTGTTGTTATATTTTTTCCCTCTTATTTTGCATTTGTTTCCATGAGTGTTAGTTTATATAATGGCTAGTTATATTATTATTTAGAACCCTTATGATCTATGTGGTATGCATTGAGTTTATATTGAAAAATATAGGGCCACCCTTGCGGTGCACTAATATTCTAGAACATGGAAAATTGTGAGGTTAGCCTAAATTTCACTTATGTTTAATTAAGACCCATGATAAATGTTTGTAAATTCTAATTGAATATATAAATGGATCTAATACTTTTTGTGTATAGTTGTTGGAAAATGAAAAATATATTGTTTGGTAAGAGGTAAAAAAAGTGTTAAATAGATTATTGTGGATGTGTAGAATGACTTATGAATTTATAATGGAAATGAAAAAATTGGTAATATATATATAATGATGAATGGGTTCAATGAGATATACAAAGGAAATTATAATTAAGCTAAATGGTCACGGCTTAATGATGATTCATGTATTGATGGACATGTTAATTGTGAACGTTATACGTATTGATTGTGTATGATGGTGATGTGGTATGTGTGGTAAATAGATTAATAATCATGTTTACATGGCTATATGGGAAGGATAAAGGAAAAAGGCTCCTCCGATGGCTTCGGTTGGACTGATGCTCTAAACCCCACCATGGAATGTATGGGTTAGGGAGTCAGAAAAATGGTGCAGGTTCTTATAGATACATTGGATAACTACCTAGACTAATGCTCCAAGGTAATAATTTTAGAATTTAGTTGAGATTACCTATACTAACACTCCAAGGTATATGATATGAATTTTATTCTGTAATTATCACCCTAGTGAGATAGCGAAACAGATTTATTACCTTTTCCTAGTGTTTGAATGACTTGTTATATAGTGAAATAAATGGAACACCAAACCCTTGGACATAGATAATAATAATGGTGAGTAAATTGATGATTTACAAATTGAAAATTTTCAACCTTGTTTACATTTATATTTATGTACTTGCATGCACGTTTTTTAGACTAGATATTTTAAAGACACCATTGGTTGTGGCCTATAGAGTTATACCTGATAGAAATGTATTGTCTTAACAATAATCTATAAATTATGATGATTCTAATGCTCAAATATTCCCTTGTTGGTTTTCTAATGAATTTTTATTGAGTGAGTTTTTAGGAATTTATATCTGGGTTAATGTAATTTAACATTATGGTAATTACTCAGGAAAAACTATTTCAAACCCTTTGTTCGGTAAATGAACGTATGCTATCAATACTATGTTACATTGTAAAAGTAGAACACATGCATATAGTATCAAACCTATTTCATGCTAAATAGTCTATACTTGGATCATAATCATTACATTCATAGAATCATCAAATGTATGGATAAGTAACCCTATGTTGGAATCTAAAATAATATTTATCAACCATACGTTCGGGAATTTGAATGTATGGTTATCAATAATATGTTTGAGATCTTATACTAAAAAGGTGAATGTATGGATTATCACCCCTATGATACTATTGTTCCCTGTATAACATAAATATGAAAGTATGGTTAAGGAACTATACATTGGAAAGAACCCTATGCTATGTGAATGAACCCTACGTGATGTGAAAGAACCCTATGCTACGCAGTTCATCCCTACATTGTGTTTACAATGGGGAAGATTTTAATCCATGTTATTAATCCAAGATTACCGCAACGGTCAACTCAGAATTGAATTCCTATTCAAGGATCATTATTATTGTTTCCAAGATTCATATTCATCGAAGAAAATTACTCATGTTCTTAAAGAAAGTTGTGAATCACCTGGTCAATTGGAATTTGAATTTCCACAATAAATCAAGGAATTATTTTGGATCTAAAATACGAAAGAAAGTTATTTGTCTTATATATTACTACAGATTATTTCTTCACAAATATTTATGATAAGTGAGTCACATATGTGACTGTATTATTGAAATTATCTTTTATAGTTCTACAGTAACTAATGATGGATTCCAAAAGAATCTACACATTGGAGATATACATGTCCGATCTTTTACTACTTTAAGATTACTATTTTTTTAGTTTCTTTCTTATTGAAGATAATTTTGGAATAAGGATCACATCAAATGCTTTCATTATTTATGTTCTTATTTTCAAAAGAAAAATATCCATCAATTTTCAGTTTCATGATGCTGTAAATTTGATATTCTTCCCAAAACATTCAAATCAATATCATTTGATTTATTGGAGTTTCAACTTATCAATCTCAGTTGTGGTGTAGTATCAGCTTCTCAATCTATGATGTGGATAATCGGTTCTATGTTATAGAACTATAAGCCATTGTTATTGGTCTTATTTTAAATGTTTCATCTTCTTACACTTATTAGTGAAATTTAGTTCTTGTGATAATAGGACTATACTATGGAAATTTACAAAGCTCACATAGAGTGTGATTGGTAGAGTTGTCTAGGGGATCTTTTTTTCCTAAACCACTATAAAAATCCATGTTCTGTATTTCTATTTATCAACTGTATATTTTTTATATAAGTATACACTACATATCAATATAAATCACAATGGGTGTCAAAATCCAGAATTGTAAAAGATTTTTTAAAATACACAATTCACCACCATCTTGTGATAATTTTTATATTCCAATCTAACAATTGTTATCATAGGAGTGATTTTGGATAAATATATAGCAATATAAAAGGATAAAATCTATAAAAATATCAAAATGGATGATCCAAGAGAAGTAATTTCAATGGTACGTGCTATATACTTTAATGGTGAAAATTATGGATGCTAGAAATCTCATATGATTATCTATCTGAAAATTCTTGGATTCAAAGTCTACTAAAAAATCATTACATTCTATAATATTCCCAAGAAACTAGAAACATGGACTGTTGAAATATAATCCAAGTATGATAGCAATTATAAAGTGATGAATGCTATTATTTTTGGTCTTGGAACATATGAATTTAAATCTGTATAACACTTTCCAACTTCCTATGATATGTGGAAAACTATTGAAATTTCTTATGAAGGAACAAATTATGTGAGACAGATGAGGTACGCTACAAAAAAATAAAGGTAGACACACTTATAAAGTTTTATAGTGAAAGAATCACATAGATAAATTAATGGATTAAGTAAATTTTCAATAATATTATAGCCTTAGGGGAACCCATCAAACAATCTGATCAATCTTTAAAAGTACTCAGAGTACTACCTTTAAAATGGAATGGAATATCTGATGCAATTCAAAAATCATCACCTATCAAGGATCTGGAAATGAAATAACTAATTAGAAAAATGATGATGTGTGAATCAAAAATATAGGAAGAATATGAAGATCATTAAATTATTGTAAAGAAATAAAATACATCTTTGAAAGTGACATCTCAAAAGCATAACAGAAAAAAAGTAAGAATTGTAAGAAAATAAAAAATCAGATTCCTCAAATTCTGAAATAGAACTGGATCACCTAGCTAGAAAGTTCAGAAAATTATACAAGAAGAAAATAGGCTTCAAAAAATACTTTAGGAAGGATGATAAAGAACCAAGAGAAGTTTGATTCTATGAATGCAAGAAAATGGGTTATATCAGACATGATTTTCCTCAACTGAATGATGAAAGAAAAAGACCCAAAAACTGATATAACAAAATTTTTGATTATGAGCACAAAAGAAAAAGAAAAATTAAATCTACAAAAATTGTATCTAAAGAATTTATCAACCCTTAAATTTATAATTCAGATAAGGATAAATAAAATCTAAAATCCAATAGGGTCTTCATGGATGAAGAGAAAATGGTAAAAACTTATTACTCTTTTGATTCTGATTATGGTAGTTCAACAAATGATGAATTTGAGGCATACTTTTCTATGCTAGAATAAAAATATTATTAATTATTAAAGAAAAATAAATATGTGAAAAACATTCATAATATTGTTTTAGGTGAAATAGAAACCATGCAAAAAAACATCACGATTTACATGAAAAATTCAATTCATCTACATCAGAAAATATTAATCATAAAAACGGATTAAATAATTGAAGGATGAAGTAAAATCCTATAAGAGTAATAATATAGTTTTTACTAAAGGTTAAAATATCATAAAATAATATTGTTTAAATAATGTCATTAAAAGGGAAATATTTTGAATATGAAGTAAGGGAGAGAAATCAAAATTGTATAAAAATTATTTTTGTGCCTGATTCAAAAAATGATACCTGTTATTATTGTGGAACAAAAGTTCATTTCACTAATTAATTATATTTAAAAAATACTCAAATAAGAGGTATTAAAATATCCTTTATTTATATTTTTTTAAGCTAGTGATATAAATTAAGGAAAAATAAAATAGGTCTGGATTACCAAATCATTGCTTGCTAAGACTACTGGACCCAAGAAGATATGGGTACCAAAACAAACATTTGTTTAATTACTTTTCCAAGAAACACGTCTATGAAAAATAAAAACCATATGGTATATGGACAATATCTATTCCAGGAATATGTGTAGAGACTCAATGAACTTTCATCCACTAACGAAAATGGATGAAGCACTAGTCACTTTTGGTGAAAATGCCAATGGAAAAATTATTGGAGTTAGAACTGTAGGAGATTCAATGCTATCTCAATCGAAAAAGTATTGTATATACAAGGGTTAAAGAAAAATCTAATAAGTATCTCTCAACTCTATGATGATTTATTTTGTGTTTATTTTTAAACAATTCATTCCCTACATTTAAAGATATGTTTTTTAAATTAAGATCACCTAGAAATTATATTTTTTATACCTTGGTTTTGAATTCCATGTGTAAACAGAAAGTGAATAATTTAGCTACCAAGACAAATGAATCATGGATTTGGTATAGAAGACATTGACACTGTAATATATATTATTTACATAAATTATCTAAGAATGTGTTAGTTTCTAATTTTTCTTGTCTTAAGTTTTATAATGAAAGATTTTGTTATGCATGCCAAATTAAAATCCAACGCAAATATTCTTTCAAATATATTAACAAAATTAATACAAATCAGACTTTAGAACTTATCCATATATAATTTTTTGGACCATCAAGAGTATAAATTTGGTCTGGAAAATTATCTGATTATTTTTTAGTAGATGATTATTCTATATTTACTTGGTTTTATTTTATAAAACTCAAAAGTGAAGTTTTCACTGTTTTGGAAAGTTTTTGTAAAATAGTTCAAAATGAAAAAGGTCTTAAAATAATTTTATTGAGAAGTGATAATGGTGAAATATCTTAGAATCAAGAATTTAATTATTTTTTCTCAAATATTGGTATTAAACACACCTTTATTTCACAAATAATACCTTAAAAAAATGGAATTGTTGAAAATATAAATAGAACTATTCATGAAATAGAAAGAACTATGCTGAATGAATACAGTATTCCTATATATCATTGAGTTGAATTTGTATGTAAAATATTCTATATCATGAAAATTGTTTTAATCAGTTATATTTTCAAAAAGACACCCTATTTACTTTGGAATAACAGAAAACCAAAAGTAAAGTACTTTGCAGTTTTTGGATGTAAGTTTTATATCTTGAATACTAAGAACAACCGTGGTAAGTTTGATCCAAATGCTGATGAAATAATATTATTAGTATATTATGAAACCTATAAATATTATAGAGTATTTAATAAAAATTCAAGGATTGTTGAAGAATTAGTTTATGTGATGTTTGATGAAACTGAACCTTTTATTAAAGATAAAGATCAAGAAGATGAAGTCATTGACTCTTTTGACACCATGGGACTTGAGACTCCTAAAACTAATTTTAAACATAATGTTAGTAAAATTCAGTGTAGTTCAAAAGAAAATGATACTAAAGATCCTAAAAGTTTCTTACCTAGATAGTTTATAACATTAAATAACCATCCTATAGAAAATATTGTATAAGACATAAACATATCAGATATAACTAGAAAAAAAGTAGGAAACCTATCAAAATTTTCTGCTTTTCTGTCTCAGTTAAGATCCAAGACTATTGATGAAGCCTCTGAAATTGAGAGTTGAATGCTAGTACTGTAGGAAGTGATAAACCAATTAAAAAGGAATAATGTTTGGGAACTAGTAAATATACCAACAAAATATCTAGTTATAAAAACTAAGTGGGTCTTTAGAACAGAATAGGATAATGAAGTTATCATAACTATAAATAAAGATACATTAATAGCTAATGGATATAATCAGAAATAATGAATAGATTATAATGAGACCTTTTCCCCTTAGAGCTTTGTTTGAAAGATTGAGATCTTTTATTTTGAAAAATGGATTTACTATTGGATTTGATGATCCAACACTTTTTGAGAAAATTGTTTGTTCTAATACTCTATTAGATCAAATCTACATTTATCATGTTATTTTTGGTTCAACTAATAAAAATATTGATATTGATTTTTAAAAATTAATGAAAAAATAATTTAAAATTAGAATGATTTGAGAACTAAATTTCTTTTTTGGATTTCAGATTTTTCAAAAATATTATAGAAAAATTTTAAATAATATAAAAATTATATATTTATTGAAAAAGTTTAGACTTGAAAATAGAAACACATATACAACTTCCATGGATGCCAATATAAAACTTGATTTGAATTAAGCTATAAAACTAGTGGACAACAAGTTATATAAAGGTATGATTGGTATTCTATGGTGTCTTACTACTACCAGACCAAACATTATGTTTTCTTTATGTATTGGTGCTAGACATCAATAAAATAAAATAGAATCTCATTTTATTGCAGTTAAAATATTTTTTAGTTATTTAAAATAAATTATTTTCAATCTCTTATGGACCCCAAAACTTCTAATTTTAATTTAATTTCATATTCAGATGCTGATTTTGGAGGTTATAGATTACATTAAAATAGTACCTTAGGAACCTATCACTTTTTTTTGGAAATTCATTAGTTTCGTAGTCTTGTAAGAAATAACACTCAGTTTCCCTATCAACTGCTGAGGTAGAATATGTGTCTGCTGGTAGTTGTTATGTGAAATTATTATGAATGAAAAACACCCTACTTGACTTTAGAATAAATTTTAATAGTATACCTATTTTATGTGATAATATAAGTGTAACACCCTGAGATTTTATGAGATATATTAATTTTAATTTCTTTTATATCTTCTATTATACACTACACCAAGATTATCTTATACTACATGCAACATTGTATTATCTTGCAGTATACGCAACACTATTCTTGGCTCGTGTTACATGCAATTTCAAATTCGTTTTGTAGAAATTATTCTACACAACATTAAGTATATATTTTGTTTAATTTATAAATGAAATAAGTTTTGATTATGTTATACGCAACACCAAACAGATATTAAACTACACGCATCCCTAACTTGGCTTGCATTACACGCAATCAAGACCTTCTTCGATAGCGTGTGTAGTACACAATAACAAGTTTCACTAAATGAGATATTAATATAATATTATTATGAACTAGAAGTTATGAAGAGTAATACCAACTTTTTAAAATCATATAAGTTTTATCGTTCAAAATAGACTTCATTTTTTTGGATTCGAAATATCAAAATTATCCTAGGGTGAATTTTTGGTATTTTTTTAAAAACATTCCATTTTTGATGAATAGTGAAAACACTAGGTTACTATTTAAAACACGAATTTTTATTTAAATAATTATTTAATTTATTTAAATTTATTTTAGGTCAAAATTAATACATAATACCTATATATGTTCAATGAAATTTATTGGAGTAATTTTATAATAATTTTAGATATATAAAAATGTTATTGAACTTTTCATCGTCTTTTACCCACCTCCTTAGAGAATTTGAAAATCTACATAAAATATAATTTTACCAATTTTGTGAGTGTAATTTTAAAAATATGAGAGACATGGTTTATATCAAAGAGAAAAATGTGGTTCAATAAGGTAAAAATAATTTTTGGTGATTAGTAACTTTGTACTTTTATTTACCACGGGTAAAAGTAAATAGGGTAATTAAGGGTAAAAATGATATTATTATTATACTAACACATCTACTAATTCAATTAGATAAGTGTAATTAGACTAAAAACAACTTTTGGAATAAAATATTACCTTTTAGGTCCACTTGGATTAGATTAGGACATTTATTATTATTTTATTTAAAGAAGTGTTAAAATAGTTAAAATCAAAGTTTAATAACTAAAACATTTTTAATATAGGGTTATACATAAGAAAAATTAGACTATAAATATTCATTAGAAATATAAATATATTTCATACATAATGGTATTTTATTTATAATTTTTAGAAATTAAATAAGTTAATTTATTTATGACACAATGATGATGCAGTAATTACCTTATTAATGAAATATTAAATAATTGATGTTATAAATACCCAAATAAATGTAATTTGATACTTTTGATGAATTCCACTAATTTTATAAGTTAATATGATATGTTAGTATATATTTAATGAACATTTTTTGAACTAATAATTCTGTTATGATTATCACAAAAATCAATTACCAAATAGTGTAAAAATTGACATAAAATAGTTTTTAAAACAAATATTATATTATTAATTGTTATTATATTCCTAAAAATCTAAGGTTCGGTAAAATAAATTATATAAGGTTATATATAATAATAATGAACCACTTGTAGGTATTTTTTCTTGTTATATTTGTTTATTAACCATAATTGTAAGAAAACAAGAAGACACAGTAAAAGTTATATTATTTAACTTAGAGTTAAATCTAAATGATAAGGATAAAATAGTAACCAAAACTTTTCTAAAACCTATTTATTGAGATTATTTCTACCCATACCCACATTATATTTTAAATAAATCAATTTGGAGCTAATATAAACCGAATATGACTTTATTATGGAATAATATTTTAAGTTTTTCCAAAGGTGCCCCTCTCCTCCCTTATAAAAATGGCATCCCTTCCCTCTTCTATTCACACCCTTTTGAGACATAAAGATTGAAAAAACCCTTCCAATTCCTCTTATAAACCTCTATAGTTATATCATATAGGTTCTGGTCTTCTCAAAAGACCAACTCTAGTTCCCTAAGAAGAAGTTTAAAGGTGGTGCATCGAGGCAGAGGTAATCTCTTCTAACGACTCATTCAGGTTTCTTTCTTCTTCTACTTCCTCTTCTTTAGTTGTTTCATTATAAAGTAATAACATCATTATTACTTATATAATGATATGTTAATATAAATATGAAACAAACCTATTTCACCTTCTATCCATCCTACGGAAAACGAAATCATCGCGCGTGCGAACGTACGGAATACCGTTTCACGCTGTGGTGTAATCAGTTTTTCCAGCACCACCTTACTTGGATGGGTATAATGGTGTAAAGATTAACTATATATGATTATAAAATCATAATTATTCTAATATATTATATCATCCACTCCAATTCCATTCAATAAATATGGGAATGATATCATCGCTCGTGCATACGTACGGATTACCGTCTCCATGACGCGATGAGATTTATTCTCCATGTTAACCATTAATGAATGATTTTAAAGTATATATAATGAATAATAATGAAATATATGACATAATAATGGTACTGTATTTATTTATATATATATATATATATATATTTAATCTACTTAATTCCCTTCAATTCAATAAGGGAACGAAAACAACGTTCATGCGTATGTACGACCTACCGTCTACATGTATGGTGTATTTCATTCCATTTATCGATCTGTTATATATATATGTATATTCTGAATATATATTATATATAAATCAAGTTTTATATTCTATAATTAATTAATCATGTTCTATGTAATCATATTATTAATTACAAGTCAAAACATGGACAATAAATGGAACAATTTTACCCAAAATGCTACTTTAACATGGAATTTACAAAAGAACGGGTAATATAAAGTCATAAATAAACCATATATGATATCATAACAATGAATATTATTCTGTAATAAGTCAATGAAATTATTTAAATCAATATAAAGGTGGTTCATATATGTACGAAGTATATCGGACCTAAAGTATGGGATAATTATTCCAATCTCATTTTTATCTGCGATTATTTATTCATAAGTATTTACTGGGGTTATATTTATCATCCATGTCCATGTTTTATAAAAATCGCTTCATGTATGTTTAAAGTCATTTTTACCCATGTTTGACTTTTAATACATGGAATGTAATGAATCTTTCTATTGTTTACCATACGAAGTACTTTTTGAATTTTCTGACAAAAGTACGAGAAGAATGTTATTATTAAATTATACGGCGTGAATGGATTTTTACGGTTTTATAAAACCATGTTTTCATGAAGAATAATCTATAATATTTCATGAATATTTTCAAAAAAATCATTTTATTTTAAAATTTCATGTCATATTGTGAAATGAAAATTATTTTGAAGAAGAAAGGATATTTTCCTCAAGAATTCATTTCAAGTGTTTTATCAAAACCATTTCTCATCTAAGATGAAATTATTTCATTTATGAATGTTTCAAGTATAATGTATCTATGATTTACATGGTTTCACTTCTCTTGTGATTAAATGATATCCATTTTTTATATGGATTAGGTTATGATGGGATGATGTTTATGTAACCCATTTGATTCTTTGGGTTATGATGAATGATTTATGTTTATGTTGTGGCACATGTAAGAATGATTTCATTATGAGATGGGTGGGACCTATATCTCCCTACAATGAATTGGGTAATGATTTATATCTCATGAGGTAGACATGGCTGGAACGGTAAGTTAATCTGGTTCAGTGTTACAGGACTGAAACGGGGAGTGAACTCGATTTAGAAAGGGACTTTGTCCACTAAGATGGTCTTGGCAGCAATGCCTTGGATACTATGGAAATAATATCATGTGATTAATGGTTTTCCACAATTACATTTTTTATTCCCATGATATTTTATCATGATTGATGTTCCATTATGATGTATTCCTTATTTACTACAATTTTTTATGTCATTGCACAAGATTTTGATGTTTAGTCATTATGTTCAAGTTTTTAAGTTCAAGTGTTTATGGATTATTTTATTCTATCCATGCTTACCCTTAAAGGGAAATTAAGCTCACCCTTTATACGTTTTCTTTTCCCCATGATATAAATGAAAGTTTTAGGAAAGAAACCAAAAGGGGAAGATCTTTATGGGAGATGTTGAAGATCTTTTACAATGATTAGAAGATTTTGTTCTGAGTTTCCAAAGACAATAAACTATTACGATCGTTGAGTGTTGGTTTTTGTTATGTATTAGGTATTCCGCAAAAGTAATGTAATTTTTATGTACATCAAGATTCGGGCCTCTATAGTTTGTATTAGAGGAATGGTTTAGTCAACCTTGGAAACTAGTATGCAAGAACTTTAGTTAGATCCCTCGTTATATTTTTAAGATATTTCTAGGGAAGTCCCTAAGGATAAGTATACATATAGGTTATAGTCCTAGAAATACGGTAACGATATTATAATTAAAACTAAGATACTATATATTGAAGTTACTCCCCCTTTATTATGTTGTTTTCCTAGAATTATTTTTACCTCTCATACTATTCTTTTTGGGTTTTAGAAAATGGCCAGAAACAGGAAGATTCACGATAATAGAGGATATGGTGGACAATGGAATGATATTCTTCATGAGAAACCAAATGAAATGGGATTTGGAAGTAAAAACATCATTATTATGCCTAATCATCAATATCACAATATGATCAATGATCTCAACTTTGGTAAGTATCCCGACTCATCTAATAAGGGAATGATGGAGTTTCATGATGATCATAGAGGAAATAAAGTTCAATTCCACTCATATAAATCATGTGGGAATAGGAATCAAGGAGAATGTTTCAAAGGATCTAGTAGATGCTTTGGGTGTGGAAATGAAGGACACAAAGCCAGTAAGTTCAAAGGAAAAGGTTCAGTTAACACCATGGACAAGGATAATGGTATTGCTACGACATCAACAACGATTAAATATTTTAAATGTGGAATGTACGAGAATTAATAAAACCAATGCCCTAAGGGAACGTCTCATAAAGAGAATCAACATGGTCGCATACATAGTATTTATGATGATGATGATGAAGAAACTACAAATGATATGTGAGTTGAAATAATTGCTCAAGATCGGTCAATGGTTTAAGAAGGTAGTGGAATGATTACATGTTTATCAAGAGTAATGTTGTATAAGTAATCTCATGGTATTATGGAATAAGGAGACATCTAAGGATTGATACACTATTGTTTTTACTTATGTTTTTGAAAGTATATGTTTAATGGTACCGGTAACCATGAAAGGTTATTCAGATATTTTTGGAAAGCACCTAATATGCGCATAAAAAAGGGATAATGAGATAATGAAATGTTTGATAGTATTAATCAGCTCATGACTGATATAAGGAAAAAGTGATATCATGGTTTGAGTATATAGAATTTTTGGGATTTTGGTATGTGGAAAGAGTTACCTTTTGAAAGAATTGTTGTTTTCACTATGGTACTATGATAATTTATGTTTCAAGAGAATACATGATTAAGGTATTCACATGTTTGGAATGCGATCAACAAGATATATCTTCTGATATATGGGGGATAAATTATGGTATTCACTTGCTTATTATTTAACCTTTCCAGTAATCATTTTCTTTATACTATGATCTTGGACTAAAGTATTTCGGATAAGCCTATTGATTGGAATGAATTAAGTTAGACAGAAGATAGTATTTTTTAAGGGTAGAACATATTTGTCAATATAATTTTTGTAATGTTATAATAATATAGTTTTCGAAAAAGGACAACCTGTAGGACGGGCGACAACCTGTCGCGTCAGACAAGGCTATGGGAATCGAACCCACAACCGAAGTGCGATAGGACTTTATCGCCTACCAATGTCCTACAGGAAGTCCCTGGTTTGTATAAACTAGTTTATTATATTAAGCGGTATGATAGATGAAGTATAAGTCCATTTTTGGAATCATATACGATTATCCTCACCATAGATGGACTTGTGTATATTTGATTAATTTTGCTAACCTTTTTTTTGAGACATATGGAATTACCCATCATTCTATCACATAATCTGTTAACACTTCACGAATGACAAATTCAACTTCATTTATTTAAGAGATGAAGTGAAAATTGTTAAAGGCATGAACAACTGTGTGATTATACCCAAATAAAGTAAGTATTTCTTTAAATTCAAATTCTTCAATGTTATGTAAATGATCTTGAAAACCAAAAATGTTGTCCTAGTACCCTTATATCCGATGAATCAGATGGTACCTTGGATCATCACAAATTTATGGCTTTGTGATTGTTGGCTTTTTCATAGACATGTCCTCTACCACTCTCCATCAGAACATGATGGTTAAATTTTTCTTCCATATCAATATTTCCACCTATGTTCTCCTATGTGGAAACCCGGTGATGATTTAATTTGTGTAAGCATTAAATTTCTTACTTTAATTTTTAAAGTTAAATTTTAGTATTCCTTTTACAATGTGGGTTTTTACGAACAAAATTTTCAAGTGTAAATGATTTATAACCATGGTGAATTTCGAGGGGAAAATTAATTTTAAGGTGGGTAGAATGTAACACCCTGAAATTTTATGAGATATATTATTTGTAATTTCTTTGATGTCTTCTATTATACACTACACCAATATTATCATGTACTATACTCAACACCGTGTTAGCTTGAAGTATACGCAACACTATTCATGGCTCGTGTTACACACAATTTCAATTTCGTTTCGTGGTAATTATTCTACGCCACATTATTTATAGATTTTGTTTAATGCATAAATGAAATATGTTTTAATTATGATATATGCAACACCAAACAAATCTTTCACTACACTCAACCCTGACTTGGCTTGCATTACACGTAATCAAGACCTTCTTCGATAGCATGTGTAGTACACAATAACAAGTTTCACTAAACAAGATATTATTATAATATTATTATGAACTCGCCGTTATGAATAGTAATACCAACTTTTTGAAATTTTATTCATTTTATCTTTCAAAATGGACTTTATTTTTTTGGATTTAGAATATCGAAATTATCCTAGGGTGAATTTTTGGTAATTTTCTGAAAAGTTTCAATTTTTGATGAATAATGAAAACACTAGGTTACTATTTAAAAACAGAATTTTTATTTAAATAATTATTTATTTTATTTAAATTTATTTTAGGTCAAAATTGATACATAATACCTATATATGTTCAATGAAATTCATTGGAGTCATTTTATAAGAATTTTAGATATATAAAAATTTTATTGAACTTTTAACCGTCTTTTACCCAACTCCTAAGAGAAATTGAAAATCTACATAAAACATAATTTTTCCGCTTCTGTGAGTGGAATTTCTAAAATCCGAGAGACACGGTTAATATAAAGGAGAAAATTTTGGTTCAACAAGATAAAAATAATTTTTGGTGAATAATAACTTTTTACTTTTATTTACCACGGTTAAAAGTAAATAGGGTAATAAAGGGTAAAAATGATATTATTATTACCCTAACACATTTACTAATTCTATTGGGTAACCAAAAACAACCTTAGGAATAAAATATTACCCTTTATGTCCACTTTTATTAAATTTGGACATTTATTATAATTTTATTTAAAGAAGAGTTAAAATAGTTAAAATCAAAGTTTAATAACTAAAACATTTTTAATATAGGGTTATAGATAATAAAAATTCGACTATAAATATTCCTTATAAATATAAATGTATTTTCTATATAATGGTATTTTATTTATAATTTTTAGACATTAAATAAGTTGATTTATTTTTGACACAATGATGATGCAGTTATTACCTTATTAATGAAATATTAACATAATTGATGTTATAAATACTCAAATAAATGTAATTTGAGACTTTTTATGAATTATACTAATTTGATAAGTTAATATTTCATGTTATTATTTATTTAATGACCATTTTTGGAACTAATCATTCTATTATGATTTTCACAGAAATCAATTACCAAATAGTGTCAAAATTGACATAAAATAGTTTTTAAAACTAATATTATATTATTAATTGTTATTATATTCCTAAAAATATTTGGTTCGGAAAACATGACATAGATAAAGTTATATATGTTAATGATGAACCACTTGGGGTTCTTTTGTATTTTTATAGTTAGTTTATTTACCATATATTGTAAGAAAACAAGAAGACACAGTAAAAGTTAAATTATATAACTTACAGTTAAATCTAAATGATAAGGATAAAATAGTTACCAACACTTGTATAAAACCTATTGGTTGAGATTATTTCGACCCATACCCACTTTAGATTTTAAATAAATCAATTTAGAGCTATTATAAATCGAATATGACTTTATTATGAAATAATATTTTATGTTTTCCCAAAGATGCCCCTCTCCTCTTTATAAAAATGGAACCCATTCCCTCTTCTCTTCGCACCATTTAGAGACTAGATGCTTGAAAAAAAAACCCTCCAATTCATCTTCTCAACCTCTTTAGTTATATCATTGATGTTCTGGTCATCTTAATAGACTATCTCTTGTTCCGTAAGAAGAAGTTTAAAGGAGGTGCGTCGAAGAAGAGGTAATCTCTTCTACAGACTCTTTCATGTTTCTTTCTTATTCTATTTCCTCTTCTTTAGTTGTTTCATTATAAATTAATAACATTAGTATTACTTATATACTTATATGTTGATATAAATATGAAACAACCCTATTTCACCTTCTATCCATCCTACGTAAAATGAAATCACCGCGCGTGTGTATGCAAAGAATACCGTCTCCACGCCGTGGTGTAATCAGTTTTTCCAGCACCACCTTACATGGATGGGTACAATGGTGTAAATAATAACTAGATATGATTATAAAATCATACTGATTCTGATATATTATATCATCCACTCTAATTCCATTAAATAAATATGGGAATGATATCATCGCTCGTGCATACATACGGATTACCGTCTCCATGACACGATGAGATTCATTCTCCATGTTAACCATTTATGAATGATTATAAAGAATATATAATGAATAATAATGAAATATATGTCATAATAATGATACTGTATTTATTTATATATGTGTGTGTGTGTCATATACTTAATTCCATTTAATTAAATAAGGGAACGAAAGCAGCGTTCATGTGTACGTATGGCCTACCGTCTACATGAATAGTGTATTTCATTCCATTTATCAATATATTATATATATATATATGTATATGTATATTCTGAATATATATTATATATAAATCATTTTTTAAAATTCTGTAATTAATTAATCATGATCTATGTAATCATATTTTTAATTACAAGTCAAAACACAGAAGATAAATGAAACGATTTTACCCAAAACACTGCTTTAACATGGAATTTACAAAAGATCGGATAATATAAAGTCATAAGTGAACCATATATGATATCATAACAATGAATATGATTCTTTAATAAGTCAATGAAATTATTTAAATCAATATATTGGAGGTTTGGATATGTACGAAGCATATCAGACCTAAAGTAAGGGATAATTATTCTAATCTCATTTTTACCCGAGATTATTTATTCGTAAGTATTTACTGGGGTTATATTTATCATAAAATTCATTTTTTATAAAAATGGTTTCATGTATGTTTAATTTCATTTTTACCCATGTTTGACTTCTACTACATGGAATGTAATGAATCTTTCAATTTTTTACCATACGAGGTACTTTTTGACTTTTCTGACAAAAGTACGAGAAGAGTGTTATTTTTAACTTATACGGCGTCAATGGATTTTTACGGTTTTATAACACCTTATTATCATGAAGCTTAATCTATATGATTTCATGACTATTTTCAACCAAATAATTTTCTTTTAAAATTTCATGGCATATTGTGAAAAGAATATTATTTTGAAGAAGAATGGATATTTTCCTCAAGAATTCATTTCAAATGTTTTATCAAAACCATTTTCCATCTAAGATGACATTATTTCATATGTGAATGTTTTAAGTATAATGTATCTATGATTTACATGTTTTCATTTCTCTTATGATGAAATGATATCCATTTGTTTTATATGGATTAGTTTATGATGGGATGATGTTTATGAAACCCATTTGATTCATTGGGTTATGATGAATGATTTATGTTTATGTTGTGGAACAAGTAAGAATGATTTCATCATGAGATGGGTGGGACCTATATCTCCCTCCAATTCATTGGGTGAAGATTTATATCTCATGAGGTAGACATGGCTGGAATGGTAAGTTAATCTGGTTCAGTGTTACAGGACTGAAACGAGGAGTGAACTCGATTCAGAAAGGGACTTTATCCACAAAGATGGTCTTGGAAGCAATGCCTTGGATACTATGGAAATAATATCATGTGATTAATTTTTTTCCATAATTACATGTTTTATTCCCATGCTATTTTATCATGATTGATGTTCCATTATGATCTATTCCTTATTTACTACCATGTTTTATGACATTGCTCAAGATTTTTATGTTTAAACATTATGTTCATGTTTTTAAGTTCAAATTTTTATGGTTTGTTTTATTCTATCCATGATTACCCTTACTGAGCAATTAAGATCACCCTTTATATGTTTTATTTTCCCCAAGATATAAAGAAAAGTTTTAGGTAAGAAAAAAAAAGTGGAAGATCTATATTGTAGATGTTTAATATCATTTACAATGATTAGAAGATTTTGTTCTGAGTTTCCAAAGACACTAAACTATTATGATCCTTGAGTGTTGGTTTTTGTTATGTATTAGGTATTCCGCAAAAGTAATGTAATGTTTATGTACATCAAGATTTGGGTCTCTACAGTTGGTATTAGAGGAAAGGTTTAGTCAACCTTTGGAAACTAAGATGCAAGAACTATAGTGAGATCCCTAGAGATATTTCTAAGGTATGTCTAGGTAAGTCCCTATGGTTAAGTATACGTATAGATTATAGTCATAGAAATACGGTAACGATCTTAGAATTCAACCTAAGATGTTATATATTGAAGGCACTCTCCCTTTATTATGTTGTTTTCCTAGAATTATTTTTTCCACGCATACTATTCTTTTTGGGTTTTAGAAATGGCCAAAATAAGAAAGATTCATGATAATAGAGGATATGATGGACAATGGAATGATTTTGTTCATGAGAAACCAAATGAAATGGGATTTGGAAGTCAAAACATCATTATTATGCCTAATCAACAATATCACAATATGATCAATAATCTCAACTTTGGTAAGTATCCCGACTCATCTAATAAGAGGAAGATGGAGTTTCATGATGATCATAGAGGAAAGAAAGTTTAATTCCCCTCATATAAAACATGTGGGAAGAGGAATCATGGAGAATGTTTCAAAGGAACTGGTAGCTGCTTTGGGTGTGGAAAGGAAGGACACAAAGCCAGTAAGTGCAAAGGAAAAGGTTCAGTTAACACCATGGACAAGGATAATGGTATTGCTACGACATCAACAACGATTAAATTTTTTAATTGTGGAATGTACGGGCATTAAAAAAACCAATGTATTAACGGATAGTCTCATAAAGAGAATCAAGAAGTTCGAATGGATAGTATTTATGTTGATGATGATGAAGAAACTGAAAATGATATCTGAGATGAAAGAATTGTTCAAGATCGTTAAATGGTTTAAGAAGGTAGTGGAATGATTACATGTTTATCAAGAGTATTGTTGTATAAGTAATCTCATTGTACTATGGAATAATGAGAAATATATGGATTGTTACACTATTATTTTTACTTATGTTTTTGAAAGTATATATATTGAATGGTACCAGTAACCCTGAAAGCTTATTCAAGTATTTTTGGAAAGCGCCTAACATGCGCATAAAGAAGGGATAAGGAGATAATGAAATGTTTGATAGTATTAATGAGCACATGACTGATATAAGGACAAAGAGATTTCATGGTTTGAGTATATAGAATTTTTAGGATTTTGGTATGTGGAAAGAGTTACTTTCTAACAACATTCTTGTTTTAAATCTGGTACTATGATAATATATGTTTCAAGAGAATACATGATTAAGGTATTCACATGTTTGGAATGCGATCAACAAGATATATCTTATAATATAAGGGGGATAAATGATGGTATTCACTTTCTTATTATTTGACCTTTCCAGTAATAATTTTCTTTATACTATGAGCTTGGACCGAAGTATTTCGGATAAGCCTAAAGATTGGAATGAATTATGTTAGACAGAAGATAGTATTGTTTAAGGCTAGAACATTTTTTCAATATAATTTCTGTAATGTTATAATAATGTAGTTTTAGAAAAAGGACAACTTGCATGATGGTTGAAAACCTGTCACGTCAGACAAGGCTATGGGAATCGAACCCACAACCGAAGATCGCCATGCGTTTATCGCCTACCAATGGCCTATAGGAAGTACCTGGTTTGTATAAACTAGTTTTATTATATTAAGGGGTATGATAGATAAATTATAAGTCCATTTTTTAGAATCATATACGATTAACCTCACCATATATGGACTTATGTATATTTGATTAATTTTTCTAACCATTTGTTTGAGACATATGGAATGACCCATCATTATATCACATGATCTGCTAACACTTCACGAATGAAAAATTCAACTTCATTTCTTTAAGAGATGAAGTGGAAATTGTTCATGACCTGAACAACAGTGTGATTATACCGAAATAAAGTAAGTATTTCTTATAATTAAAATTCTTCAACATTAGGGAAATAATCATGAAAACAAATAAATGTTTTCCTATTTCCCTTATATCCAATTAATCAGATGGTACCTTAGATCATCATAAATTTATGGCTTTGTGATTATTGGATTTTTCATAGCCATGTCCTCTACCACTCTCCATCAGAACATGATGGTTAAATTTTTCATCCATATCAATATTTCCACCTATGTTCTCCTATGTGGAAACCCAGTGATGAGTTAATCTGGGCAACCGTTACATTTCTTACTTTTCTTTTTAAAATTAAATTTTAGTATTCCTTTTACGATGTGGGTTTTTATGAATGAAATTTTCAAGTAGTAAACGATTTATATCCCTGAAGAATTTTGAGGGAAAAATTCATTTTAAGGGGTGTAGAATGTAACACCCTGAGATTTTATGAGATATATTATTTTTAATTACTTTGATTTCTTCTATTATACACTACACCAAGATTAGCTTGTACTGTACTCAACATCGTATTAGCTTGAAGTATACACAACACTATTCTTGGATCGTGTTACACACAATTTCAAGTTCGTTTCGTGGAAATTATTCTACGCCACATTAAGTATAGATTTAGTTTAATGTTTAAATGAAATAAGTTTTGATTATGTTATAAGAAACACCAAACAGATCATTCACTACACATAGCCCTAACTTGTCTTTCATTACATGCAATCAAGACCTTATTCGATAACATGTGTAGTACGTAATAACAAGTCTCACTAAACGAGGTATATTATAATAATATTATGAAATAACCGTTATGAATAGTAATATAAACTTTTTGAAATTTTATAAATTTTATCTTTAAAAATGGACATCATTTTTTTTGGATTCGGAGTATTGAAATTAGCCTAGGGTGAATTTTTGGTAATTTTCTGAAAACTTTCAATTTTTGATGAATAGTGATAACACTAGGTTACTATTTAAAAACTGAATTTTTATTTAAAAAATTATTTATTTTATTTATATTTATTTTAGTTCAAAATTGATACATAATACCTATATATATTCAATGTAATTCAATGGAGTCATTTTATAAGAATTTTAGATATATAAAAATTTTATTGAACTTTTAACCGTCTATTACGTAACTCCTAGGAGAAATTGAAAATCAATATAAAACATAATTTTTCTGCTTCTGTGAGTGGAATTTCAAAAATTCGAGAGACACAGTTAATATCAAGGAGAAAAATGTGGTTCAATAAGATAAAAATAATTTTTGGTGAATAGTAACTTTTTACATATATTTACCACGTTTAAAAGTAAATAGGGTAATTAAGGGTAAAAATGATATTATTATTACCCTAACACATGTAATAATTCTATTGGATAACAAAAAACAACCTTAGGAATAAAATATTACACTTTAGGTCCACTTGGATTAGATTAGGACATTTATTATTTCTTTATTTAAAGAAGAGTAAAAATAGTTAAAATCAAAGTTTAATAAGTAAAACATTTTTAATATAGGGTTACACATAAAAAATATTAGACTATAAATATTCATTATAAATATAAATGTATTTCCTACATAATGGTATTTTATTTATTATTTTTAGACATTACATAAGTTAATTTATTTATGACACAATGAGGATGCAGTAATTACCTTATTAGTGACATATTAACATAATTGATGTTATAAATACCCAAATAAATGTAATTTGAGACTTTTTATGAATTCCAAAAAATTTATAAGTTAATATGACGTGATAGTATGGATTTAATGAAATTTTTTGAACTAACCATTCTTTTATAATTTTCACAAAAATCAATTACCAAATAGTGTCAAAATTGATATAAAATAGTTTTTAAAACAAATATTATATTATTAATTGTTATTATATTCCGAAAAATATAAGGATTAGAAAAATGACTTAGATTAGGTTATATATATATTAATAATTAACCACATGGGGTTCTTTTGTCTTTTTATAGTTAGTTTATTAACCATATATTGTAAGAAAACAAGAAGACACGGTAAAAGTTAAATTATTTATCTTAGAGTTAAATCTAAATGATAAGGATAAAATAGTAACCAAAACTTGTCTAAAACCTATTGGATGAGAGTATTTCGACCCATACCTACTTTATATTTTAAATAAATCAATTTTGATCTATTATAAACCGAATATGACTTTATTATGAAATAATATTTTATGTTTTTTCAAAGGTTCCCCTCTCCTCCCTTATAAAAATGGCACCCCTTCCCTCTTCTCTTCACACCCTTTTGAGAATTGATGCTCGATAAAACCCTTCAAATTCCTCTTATAAACCTCTCTAGTTATATCATAGAGTTTATGGTCTTCTCAATAGACCAACTCTAGTTCCCTAAGAAGAAGTTTAAAGGAGGTGCGCCGAGGATGAGGTAATCTCTTCTACTGACTCTTTCAAGTTTGTTTCTTCTTCTACTTCCTCTTCTTTAGTTGTTTCATTATAAATTAATAACATAAATATTACATATATACTGATATGTTAATATAAATATGAAACAACCCTATTTCACCTTCTATCCAAGCAACGGAAAACGAAATCACCGCACGTGTGTACGTACGGAATACCGTCTCCACGCCGTGGTGTAATTAGTTTTTCCAGCACCACCTTACTTGGATGGGTATAATGGTGTAAAGAATAACTATATATGATTATAACATCATACTGATTCTAATATATTATATCATCTCCTCCAATTCCATTCAATAAATATGGGAACTATATCATCGCTCGTGCGTACGTACGGATTACTGTCTCCACAATGCGATGAGATTCATTCTCCATGTTAACCATTCATGAATGATTATAATGTATATATAATGAATAATAAAAAAATATATGACATAATAATGATACTTTATTTATGTATATATATATATATATTCATTTCATCTACTTATTTCCATTCAATTCAATAAGGGAACGAAAGCAGTGTTCATGTGTACGTACGGCCTGCCGTCTACATGAATGGTGTATTTTATTCCATTTATCGATATATATATATATATATATTTATATTCTGAATATATATTATATATAAATCATGTTTTATATTATAGAATTATTTAATCATGATCTATGTAATCATATTATTAATTACAAGTCAAAACACGGACGATAAATGAAACGATTTTACCCAAAACGCTGCTATAACATGGAATTTACAGAAGAACGGGTAATATAAAGTCATAACTGAACCATATATGATATCATTACAATTAATATGATTCTGTAATAAGTCAATGACATTATTTAAATCAATATACAGGATGTTTGGATATGTACGAAGCATATCGGACCTAAGGTAAGGGATAATTATTCCAATCTCATTTTTATCCGAGATTATTAATTCGTAAGTATTTATTGGGGTTATATTTATCATCCATGTCCCTATTTTCTAAAAATGGTTTCATGTATGTTTAAAGTCATTTTTACCCATGTTATACTTTTACTACATGTAATTTAATGTATGTTTCTATTATTTACCATACGAGGTACTTTTTGACTTTTCTGAAAAAAGTACGAGAAGAATGTTATTTTTAACAAATACGACATGAATGGATTTTTACGGTTTTATAAAAACTTATTTTCATGAAGCTCAGTGTATAATATTTCATGACTATTTTCAAAAAAAATCATTTTATTTTAAAATTTCATGGAATATTGTGAAATGGAAATGATTTTGAAGAAGAAATGATATTTTCCTCAAGAATTCATTTCAAGTGTTTTATCAAAACAATTTTCCATCTATGGTGACAGTATTTCATATGTGTATGTTTCAAGTATAATGTCTCTATTATTTACATGGTTTCACTTATGTTATGATGAAATGATATCCATTTGTTTTATATGGATTAGGTTATGATGGGATGATGTTTATGAAACCCATTTGATTCTTTGGGTTATTATGAATGATTTATGTTTATGTTATGGCACAAGTTAGAATGATTTCATTATGAGATGGGTGAGACCTATATATCCCTCCAATTAATGGGGTAAAGATTTATATCTCATGTGGTAGACATGGCTACAACGGTAAGTTAATCTGGTTCAGTGTTACAGGATTGAATGGAGGAGTGAACTCGATTCAGAAAGGGACTTTGTCCACTAAGATGGTCTTTGCGGCAATTCCTTGGATACTATGGATATCATATCATGTGATTAATGGTTTTCCACAATTACAAGTTTTATTCCCATGATATTTTATCATGATTGATGTTACATTATGATCTATTCCTTATTTACTACCATTTTTTATGTCATTGCTCAAGATTTTGATGTTTAAATATTATGTTCATGTTTTTAAGTTCAAATGTTTATGGTTTTTTTATTCTATCCATGATTACCCTTACTGAGAAATTAAGCTCACCCTTTATATGTTTTCTTTTCCCCAGGATATAAAGAAATGTTTTAGGTAAGAAAACAATAGGAGAAGATATTTATGGGAGATGTTGAGGATCTTTTACAATGATTAAGAGATTCTGTTCTGAGTTTCCAAGGACACTAAACTATTATGATCCTTGAGTGTTGGTTTTTCTATATATTAGGAATTCCGCAAAATTAATGTAATGTTTATTTACTTCAAGCATTGGGTCTCTACAGTTGGTAATAGAGGAAAGGTTTAGTCAACCTTTGGAAACTAGGATACAAGATCATTAGTGAGATCCCTAGATATATTTCTAAGGTATGTCTAGGGAAGTCCCTAAGGTTAAGTATACGTATAGGTTATAGTCCTAGAAATACGGTAACGATATTAGAATTAAACCTAAGATGTTATATATTGAAGGTACTCCCCCTTTATTATATTGTTTTCCTAGATTTATATTTTCCTCTCATATTGTTCTTTTTGTGTTTTAGAAAATGGCCAGAAACAGGAAGATTCACGATAATGTAGGATATGATGGAAAATGGAATGATATTCTTCATGAGAAACCATATGAAATGGGATTTGGAAGTCAAAACATAATTATTATTCCTAATCAGGAATATCACAATATGATCAATAATCTTAACTTTTGTAAGTATCCCAACTCATCTAATAAGAGAAAGATGAAGTTTCATGATGATCATAGAGGAAAGAAAGTTTAATTCCCCTCATATAAATCATGTGGGAAGAGGCATCAAGGAGAATGTTTCAAAGGAACTGGTAGATGCTTTGGGTGAGGAAAGGAAGGACACAAAGCCAGTAAGTGCAAAGGAAAAGGTTCAGTTAACACCATGGACAAGTATAATGGTATTACTACAACATCAACAACGATTAAATGTTTTAAATGTGGAATTTACGTGAATTAAGAAAACTAATTACCTAAGGGAAAGTCTCATGAAGAGAATCAACAAGGTCATATGGATAGTAATTATGTTAATGATGATGAAGAAACTACAAATGATATGTGAGATGAAACAATTGTTCAAGACCGGTCAATGGTTAAAGAAGGAAGTGGAATGATTACATGTTTATCAAGAGTAATGTTGTATAAGTAATCTCATGGTACTAATGAATAATGAGATATCTAATGATTTTTACACTATTGTTTTTTCATATGTTTTTGAAATTATATGTTGAATGGTACCGGTAACCATGAAAGGTTATTCAGATATTTTTGGAAAGCACATAATATGCACATAAAGAAGGGATAAGGGGATAATGAAAATTTTTATAGTATTAATGAGCACATGACTGATATAAGGAAAAAGTGATATCATGGTTTGACTATATAGAATTTTTGGGATTTTGGTATGTGGAAAGAGTTACCTTTTGACAACATTCTTGTTTTCACTATGTTACTATGATAATTTATGTTTCAAGAGAATACATGTTTAAGGTATTTACATGTTTGGAATTCGATCAACAAGATATATCTTATGATATATGGGGGATAAATGATGGTATTCACTTTCTTATTTTTTGACCTTTCCAGAAATTATTTTTTTATACTATGAGCTTAGACCGAAGAATTTCGGATAAGCCTAAGGATTGGAATGAATTAATTTAGACATGAGATAGTATTGTTTAAGTCTAGAATATTTTTTTCCTTATATTTTCTGTAATGTTATAAAAATGTAGTTTCAAAAAAAGGACAACCTGCAGGACAGGTGACAACCTGTCGCGTCAGATAAGGTTGAGGGAATCAAACCCACAACCGTAGTGCGACATGCCTTTATCGCCTACCAATAACCTACAGGAAGTCCCTGGATTGTATCAACTTGTTTTATTATTTTAATTGGTATGATAGATGAAGTATAAGTCCATTTTTGGAATCATATACGATTAACCTCACCATAGATGGACTTATGTATATTTGATTAATTTTTCTAACCTTTTGTTTGAGACATATGGAATGACCCATCATTCTATCACATGATCTGCTAACACTTCACGAATGAAAAATTCAACATCATTTCTTTAAGAGATGAAGTGTAAATTTTTCAAGGCATGAACAATGGTGTGATTATACCGAAATAAAGTAAGTAATTCTTCTAATTAAAATTCTTCAAATTTAGGGAAATGATTTGAAAACAAAAAATGTTTTCCTAGTGCCCTTATATCCGATGAATCAGATGGTACCTTAGATCATCACAAATTTATGGCTTTGTGATTGTTGGATTTATCATGGCCATGTCCTCTACCACTCTCCATCAGAACATGATGGTTCAATTTTCCTTCCATATCGATATTTCCACCTATGTTCTCCTATGTGGAAACCCAGTGATGATTTAATCTGGGTAACCATTACATTTCTTACTTTACTTTTTAAAATTAAATTTTAGTATTCAATTTACGATGTTGGTTTTTACACATGAAATTTTCATGTAGTAAACGATTTATAACCCTGACGAATTTCGAGGGCAAAATTCATTTTAAGGGGGGTAGAATGTAACACACAGAGATTTTATGAGATATTTTTTCTTAATTTCCTTGATGTCTTCTATTATACACTACATCAAGATTATCTTGTACTATAATCAACACTGTATTATCTTGATGTATATGCAACACTATTCTTGGCTCGTGTTACACACAATTTTAAGTTAGATTCGTGGAAATTATTCTATGCCACATTAAATATAGATTTAGTTTAATATATAAATGAAATAAGTTTTGATTATGTTATACGCAACACAAAACAGATCTTTCACTACACGCAGCCCTGACTTGGCTTGCATTAGACGCAATCAATACCTTCTTTGATAGCGTTTGTAGTACAGAATAACAAGTTTCACTAAACAAGATATTATTATAATATTATTATGAAATAGCAGTTATGAATAGTAATACCAACTTTTTGAAATTTTATAAATTTTATCTTTCAAAATGGACTTCATTTTTTTGGATTCGGAATATCGAAATTATCCTCGGGTGAATTTTTGGTATTTTTCTGAAAACTTTCAAATTTTGATGAATAGTGAAAACACTATGTTACTATTTAAAAACCGAATTTTTATTTAAATAATTATTTTTTTTATTTAAATTTATTTTAAGTCAAAATTGATACATAATACTTATATAGGTTAAATGTAATTCATTGGAGTCATTTTATAATAATTTTAGATATATCAAAATTTTATTGAACTTTTAACCATCTGTTACCAAACTCCTATAAGAAATTGAAAATCTACATAAAACATAATTTTACCACTTCTGTGAGTGGAATTTCAAAAATCTGAGAGACACAGTTAATATCAATGAGAAAAATGTGGTTCAATAAGATAAAAATATTTTTTGTTGAATATTAACTTTTTACTTTTATCTACCATGGTTAAAATTAAATAGGTTAATTAAGGGTAAAAATGATATTATTATTACCCTAACACATGTACTAATTCTATTTGACAAGAACAAAAAACATTAGGAATAATTTATTACCCTTTAGGTCCACTTAGATTATATAAGGACATTTATTATTATTTTATTTAAAGAAGAGTTAAAATAGTTAAAATCTGAGTTTAATAACTAAAACATTTTTAATATAGGTTTAGACATAAGAAAAATTAGACTTTAAATATTTATTATAAAGATAAATGTATTTTCTACATAATGGTATTTTATTTATAATTTTTAGACATTAAATAATTTAATTTATTTATGACGCAATGATGATGTCGTAATTACCTTATTAATGAAATATTAACATAATTGATGTTATAAATACCCAAATAAATGTAATTTGAGTCTTTTTATGAATTACACTTATTTTACTAGTTAATGTGACATGTTATTATTGATTTAATGAACTTTTTTTGAACTAATCATTCTGTTATGATTTTCACAAAAATCAATTTCCAAATACTGTCAAAATTGACATAAAATAGTTTCTAAAAAAATATTATATTAAAAATTGTTATTATATTACTGAAAATATAAGGATCGGAAAAATGACTTAGATAAGGTTTTATATATTAATAATGAACCACTTGGGGTTCCTTTGTCTTGTTATAGTAATTTTATTAACCATATATTGTAAGAAAACAAGAAGACATGGTAAAAGTTAAATTATTTAACTTAGAGTTAAATGTAAATGATAAGGTTAAAATAGTAACCAAAACTTGTCCAAAACCTATTAGTTGAGAGGAAATCGACCCATCCCCACCTTATCTTTTAAATAAATTAATTTTTAGCTATTATAAACCGAATATGACTTTATTATAAAATAATATTCTTAGTTTTTCCAAAGGTGCCCCTCTCCTCCCTTATATAAAGGGCACCCCTTACCTCTTCTCTTCACACACTTTTGAGACGTGATGCTCGGACAACCCCTACCAATTCCTCTTCTAAACCTATCTGGTTATATCATAGAGGGTCTGGTCTTCTCAAAAGAAAAACTCTAGTTCCCTAATAATAATTTTAAAGGAGGTGCGTCGAGGAAGAGGTAATCTCTTCTATGGACTCTTTCAAGTTTCTTTCTTCCTCTACTTCCTCTTATTTAGTTGTTTAATTATAAAGTAATAACATCATTATTACTTATATACTGATATGTTATTATAAATATGAAACAACCCTATTTCACCTTCTATCCATCCTACGGAAAATGAAATCACCTCGCATGCGTACTTACGGAATACCGTCTCCACGCCGTGGTGTAATCAGTTTTTCCAGCACAACCTTACATGGATGGGTATAATGGTGTAAATAATAACTATATATGATTATAAAATCATACTAATTCTGATATATTATATCATCCACTCCAATTCTATTCAATAAATATGGGAACGATATCATCGCTCGTGCATACGTACAGATTATCGTCTCCACGACGCGATGTGATTCATTCTCCATGTTAACCATTCATGAATGATTATAAAGTATATATAATGAATAATAATGAAATATATGACATAATAATGATAATGGATATATATATATGTGTGTGTTTCATCTACATAATTCCATTCAATTCAATAAGGAAATGAAAACAGCGTTAATGCGTACGTACGACCTACCGTCTCCATGAATGGTGTATTTCATTCCATTTATCAATCTATTTAAATATATATACGTATATGCTGAATATATATTATTTATAAATCATGTTTTATATTTTTTAATTAATTAATCATGATCTATGTAATCATATTAATAATTACAAGTCAAAACATGGATGACAAATGAAAGGATTTTACCCAAAATGATGCATTAACATGGAATTTACAAAAGAACGGGTAATATAAGGTCATAAGTGAACCATATATGATATCATAATAATGAATATGGTTCTGTAATAAGTCAATGACATTATTTAAATCATTATATATGAGGTTCAGATACGTACGAAGCATATCAGACCTAAGGTAAGGGATAATTATTCCAATCCCATTTTTATCCGAGATTATTTATTCGTAAGTATTTACTAGGGTTATATTTATCATCCATGTCTCTGTTTTCTAAAAATGGTTTAATGTATGTTCAAAGACATTTTTACCAATTTTTGACTTTTACTATATGGAATGTAATGAATCTTTCTTTTCTTTACCTTATGAGTTACTTTTTGACTATTCTGACAAAAGTACGAGAAGAATGTTATTTTTAAATTATACGGCGTGAATGAATTTTTACGATTTTATAACACCTTATTTTCATGAAGCTTAATCTATAATATTTCATGACTATTTTTAACAAAATACCTTTATTTTAAAATTTTATGGCATATTGTGAATATAAAATGATTTTGAAGAAGAAAGGATATTTTCCTAAAGAATTCATTTCAAGTGTTTTATCAAAACCATTTTCCATTTAAGATGACATTATTTCATATGTGTATGTTTCAAGTATAAGGCCTGTATGATTTAAATGGTTTCACTTCTCTTATGATGAAATGATATCCATTTGTTTTATATGAATTATGTTATGATGGGATTATGTTTATGAAACCCATTTGATTCTTTGGGTTATGATGAATGATTTATATTTATGTTGTGGCACAAGTAATAATGATTTCATTATGAGATGGGTGGGACCTATATCTATATCCAATGCATTGGGTAAAGATTTATATATCATGAGATAGACATGGATGTAACTCTAAGTTATTCTGGTTCAGTGTTACAGGATTGAAACAAGGAGTGAACTCGATTCAGAAAGGGATGTTATCCACTAAGATGATCTTGGCAGCAATGCCTTGGATACTATGGAAATAATATCATGTGATTAATGGTTTGGCACAATTAAATGTTTTATTCCCATGCAATTTTATCATGATTTATGTTTCCATTACGATCTATTCCGTATTTACTGACATGTTTTATGTCATTGCTCATGATTTTGATGTTTAAACATTATGTTCAAGTTTTTATGTTAAAATGTTTATGGTTTGTTTTATTCTATCAATGATTACCCTTACTAGTAATTTGAGCTCATCCTTTATATGTTTTCGTTTCCCCAGGATATAAAGATAATTTTTAGGTGAGAAAACAAAAGGGGAAGATCTTTATAGGAGATTGTAATGCCCCGAACCCAGTTACAACGAGTCGATGCATTATTACATAACATTGGCATGATCACAAAGGATCATGTCTCAAAAGACCGATTAGTTTAGCAGTCTTGTAAACACTAGATATATTCATAAGTCTTACATTACATCATAAGGTAAAAAACTACCACAACATATTGTCTTCATATCCCCTCATACTATCCCTGCAGGTCATTCATAAATTATTTCTTCACATCCTGGGAAAAATAAAACATAGAAATGGGGTGAGCTCAAATGCCCAGTAAGGATAACAATATAGCAGAAACATTCATAAATAAGAATAAACATTGAAGGCAATGTATAACTAAAACAAAAGCCTTTTAAACTTGAACTTCAACATAGTATGGCAAAAATAAAATGAAATAATGCCATTTACTTATTCACATGGATATTCTACACATCGAATAATCACATGTAATATCAATAACCACTTTTATAATGATGGAATGCATAATGCCAGACAATCATAACCACATAGCCAAGGCCTCATACCAAGACTAGAAATAAGATTTTGTCAAGGCCTTGTGCCAAGACACTAGTTTGTCTCATGAGGCCTACCGATGCATCGAGGAGCTATAGCGGGCTCACCCGTCACTTACTAAGTCCAATTCATTCCTCATATGAACATGTTTAAACATAACATAAACATTCATATTAAAACTAGCATACGAAATGTCAATACTTTAACTACAACCCACGAATGGTATAAAAATAGCACATCCACATCCAAACATAACTCATTCGATACAATATGGAAGATTGTATTGTATCAGATTAACCTCAATCGATAATGATGAAGGATATTGACATAGATGAAAATAATCATCAAAACTATTGAGATAAATATCCCTCTTTTTCTTGAAAACATTTAAAATTCACTCTATCTATCAAGAAGCCATTTAAAATAGATTTTTTATCAAATTGTCCCATACCACATTGAAACTTTAAAAAGTAATTTTAATTTTAAAACGTTAATGTCCATATAAGTAAATTCTTAAAAACATTTTTAAAACATGGACATTAATGAGAAATATTTAGAATAATAAATCATTAAGACACTTAAAAATGTATTTTAGTCAGAGTTTCTAACCAAAAGAGAGTAACTTGAAAACAAATATTTGAGGTAATCAAAAATCTGTAATATCATTAGAATAAAGGGATTCATGATATACTATGTCAAAGTACGTTATATACACAACATAAAAGTGATTTGGTGTATAACAACAAAGAAGTCTCAAGGGAATGTAAATTGAGATGAAATCTCTCATAAAGGCTGTATCCTTAGGTTAAGGATAAATCAACTACATAGTAATGTGTGACAAATATAAATACACTAAATATGATTGGATATTCAATATAAAAAATCAAAGGACATTCACACATAATCTTGTAAAAACAACACTAATGAATTGGATGTTTAACTCAACAAATGGATAATGAGTTAAAATTACTCTTATCAAATTTATATCGATGACTTGAGAAATTATCAATGGAGTGATTATGTGTATCAAAAGTATATCCACATAAAATGGGAGTGGAAATTATGACATAAGAAAATGAATAGTGATTCCACACAAATCTCGGAGTAAAATAATCTATGAAGTTTACGTAAAGCCGAATACATGGAAATTGATGTTTCAAATTCCCTTATCAATTTGGTAACTTATGAAACATAAACCCATGAAAGAAAAATCATACAATGATGATGTAAATATCCAAAAATTATAATATATTACACAATTAATACAATCATGGGTAGTACACACTCCACATGCAATAAATAAGTGGTGAACAATGGAATTCTCACGGAATTAAAAGTGAGATAAGAAACCCCTTACTATGTACTTTTTCCTTGGTCTATGATAGGTTAACCTCATGTATAATGGTGAAATAATATTTATTGAATTATACAAGAATCATTTACATTAATATGATATCATACATGATCTTTTAACATTGATTTGTTAATAATATCTTAGTATTATCGTCATTTCGTGTGTTAACATACTCGCTTTCCTTTATATTATTTGTTACGTAAGCCATGTTTGTTATGGATAGGTTGTATATTATTCATATCTAGAATTATATCAAGTCCTTAAAAATTATTTTTAAATCATAAAATGATAATTATACTTGAATGGATATGATGGAGAATGAATCTCATCGCTTTCGTGGAGACGGTAGTCCGTACGAATGCACGAGCGACAATATCATTCTTTTGATGTTAAAATAATATATAATTGGATGGTATATCATATAGAAAGAATAATTACCATGTTATATTTCTTATTTACATGAATTACACAACATTATTATACCCATCCATATAATAATTTATTGAATAATAATTACACCACGACGTGGAGATGGTAAGTTGTACGTACGCACGTATGGTGACATGTTATTAAAAGGATGGATAGAATACTGAATATGGTTGTACCATATTTATAATAATATCACATTATATATAAGATACTGGAGTTATTATTTTAGAATGGTAATAACAATGAAATAAGAAGTGGAAGAAGAAATGAACTTGAAAAGGGTGGTGAAATCATTACCTCTTCATCGGGTTCTTCCTTTTGATTTGATCAAAAGGGATATTAGGTTAGATTTTGACCAAAATAAGGCCTCTAGGATGTAGTGAGGGAATTTTAGAGAGTATTTGGTCTGAGGATGGATGAACCAAAAGGCTTTGAAGGTGTGAGTTAAGGAGAAGGGAGAGTTCCCTTTTATAAAAGGGGTGAGGGGCACCTTTGGAAAAGCTAGAAATATTAATTTATAATAAATTAATATTCAGTTTCTAAGGGATCAAAAGTCGATTATTTAACTTTTAAGGCGGGTATAGGTCTAAAACCACTCAACCAATAAAATTTAGACAGGTTTGGGTTACTATATTAACCTTATCATTAAGTATTAACTCTTAGTTAATTAGTTTCACTTTTACAATGTCTCTTTGTATTTTTATATTATATGGTTAATAAACTTAATATATACATCCAAGAAACCCCAAAGTGGTCCATTAATGATACACATATCATGATATACGTCTCTTGTCCGAACCATAGATTTTTAGGAATTTAATATCAATTAATAATATAATATTTGTTTTAAAAACTCTTTTATGTCAATTTTGAGAGTATTAAATAATTGATTTTTTTGAAACTCATAACAGAATTATTTCTTCAAAAACAGTCAATTAAATCAATCATAATATGTCATATTAACCTAGAAAATTACTTTAATTAATAAAAAGTCTCAAAATATATTTATTTGGGTATCTACAATATCAATCATTTTAATTTTTCACTATTATGGTAATTACTGCATCACCATTGTTTCATAACTAAATTAAATTATTTAATGTCTACAAATTATAAATAAAATACCATTATGTATGAAATCGTTTTAGCTTTCTGATGAATATTTATAGTTGAAAATACAACATATATAACCCTATGTAACAATTGTTTTTCTAAAAGATATATTCTTGAGTCATTTTTGTATTCATTTTACCTTAATTAAAATAAAGTGTTCCTATCACTTACAAGTGGCTCCATGGGGTCCCCAAATTGACCCAAAGATGACCATGGTCGGAAATGTATCAACCAATAAGGTTAGGACATGTTTTAGGGTAATTTATTATTATTATAATATTATTTTTTAACCCTTATTTACCGGATTTACCCTTTAACCATGGTAAATAAAATATTTACCGAAATAATTATTCAAAATATTTAAAAATAAAAGTTAACTATTTACACAATTTGAACATTATGATTCCAAATATGGAATCCGTTTTTTCAAATTCAAAACACATAAGTGGCAGAAATTAATTTTAAAATAATTCCCATTGTTAAAACAAAAAGCCTGTTTTTAAGAGATAATAACTATCAAAGGATTGTCACTTGTTTATGTCTGGTTTAATTGTGAAATTATGTCCAATGGAAAACATTGAATTAAATGGTAAAAATATATTTTAAATATACTATAAAACCACTCTAGTTCATAATTTATCAATATTAATTATTTCGATTAAAAAGTTGTTTTTAATTAACATTTAGTAATTTTCACTATTCATCAAAATATGAAAGTTATCCGAAAAGTACCATAATTTCACCCTAGGATAATTTCGATATTATGAATCCAAAAATGAAGTCCATTTTGAGAGATATAATTTATAAAATTTCAAAAAGTAGGTATTACTATTCATAACGGCTGGTTTGATTGGTTGTGGTGTGTTAGAATCTCGAAGTTGCGTACAATGCACGCCATTGCATTATTCAAAGGAAAACGTACCCTGGAATCTTGGGGTGTTACATTCTCCCCTCCTTCAATAAATTGAATCCTCACAATTTTTTTAAAATTGGGCATGATAATATAATGGAAAGTCCCACATCGGAAAAAGAGTCAATAAAACTATCACTTTAAAAGAAAGGAAGAGAGGTATAAAGGTCACCCAAGATAACCCATACTAGGATTCCATGTAGGAAAACATGGATATGGATGATAAACAAATTTTTCAGTTCTGATGGAGAGGGATAGAAAACATGACCAGGAGAAAGTTAAAAATAAGAAAATCACAAACTTGTGTTGGGACAAATGGTCCTCAGTCTCCCAGTTGGAAAAGTAAACAGACAACATTTTTTTATTTTAAGTTAAATTACATAAGGACGAGGAATTAATATATGATATTGACTAAAAACATAAAGAGATATACTTCCTTTTTAAGTAGAGTTTCATTCATTAATATCTTTTTACCACAAACTCATTTTTTTGAACAATGAGTATTCAAGAAGACTTGGTCACAATGGAAGAGCTAGAATAAACTTCTATGGAAATACATGATCCACGTACGATAAAATATATATTTACCTTGACATTAGAGATTAATCATAACCAAAATGGTTAGTATAATATCTGATGAACCCCCAAATGGATATTCCATTAGAGAAAAAAAACACTAATATTAATTTCTAAAATTAAACCATCAATACCCCAAAGTTAAATAAATACCATTCAATAATCAATTGTCCTTAAAATCCTTCAATGTAATCCAAACTAAAATTGAAACTCAAATCTTTTGAGAATGTAGTCTTCCATGTTAAATTGTACCTCTAAATGACATTAATTACTCTTAAAGTCAAATACATAGAAGTAATTAACCTAATCATTTCCATAAACAACCCAAATCACTATAAATCCACAATAAAAACATAGATAAAAATCCAACATTACTCCTCAAATGAAATCCCATACTATTCTATTTTCCATACAACAAAGCGAACAATATCCAAAATAACATCTATCACTTAATTACAAAATCATTTTCCTATACTAAGGGTATTCATTTGATAAGACATAAGATCCCAAATAAAATTATTAATGATCAATAAAATCATTTAACTAAAAAGAATAGTCACACTAACCAGGGACTTTACGTAGTCCAGTGGTAGGCGATAAATCCCAATCGCACTTTGGTAGTGGGTTCTATTCCCACAACTTTGTCCGATTCGATGGGTTGTCACACGGTCTGCGTGTTGTCCTTTTTCAAAAGATATATTTTATAACATTACCAAAATGATATAAATTCTTCAAAATAACCATAACATAATTTAACCACAAATCTTATCTCATGCCTTTAATTTTCATCCCAAATTATAATAACATATAATTTCCTCAAATCCAACGATCATATAAGACAAAATGGTTATTTATAACTATATCCGCAACAGAAAAGATAATTCTTCCTCAAATGTCATTTTCACATGATAAATTGCAGGTTTACACATACAGTAGAATCTTATTCCAATGTAATCCCATCAATAAAGAGCACAAACACTTTTAAAGATTTCACAATCCATTTATTTCCACATAGGTTCTTCATCATATGTTCCTCGAGTTCCCACATTGCCTCTTCCATCTTATGATTTCTCCATAGAACATTTACCAGACGAGTCATCTGGTTTCTCAACACATGATCTTTGGAATAAATAATTATGATAGGCTCTCCACAATAAGATAGATCAGGTTCCATTTATAATTCTTCATAGGTGAGTACATGTGTTGGGTCAGGAATGTATTTTTTCTCTAGAGATATGTGGATCACAACATGAAATATCGAGAGACTAGGAGGATTTTCTTTTTGGTAGAATTCGTTCATGTGTCACAATGGTACCTCAAGAATTTTTCAAAATCATCTACTTCCTTTAACCAAAAACTCCTCTTCCATCTTGGATTATATAGATGGAAGCATCGATGTATCATAAAAAAATATGTATTTCTTATATATAATTTTGAGACATCATCTTTAACATGTTTTTTTTGAAAAATTATCACTGATTCATCTTCAAATATTTCAAAATAAGGTTTTGGTAAATTAGATTTTGTATATCCCAAAAGACAAAAATATATAATTTGATACATATAGGCTGCTCGAAGGTCTCCCTCTTTTGCAGCATCTAGAAAATCATTTAGTGCATCATAATTTTGAGATAAAGTGAATAATTTAAAAAAACCCTGATGGTACTTCCCACGCTTAGCATGGTAAGAATGTTGAGAGGGCAACATTATGTCATAGTCGGTACTTGATCCTTGAAATAATCATGCAATTCTAGAGGTATTGGATGTCTCATATAGTTGATTGCATGTAACTTGGACATTTGAAAAAGTTTCAACATCTTCTGTGCATGACTTCTGGATAATAATTGTAAGTAGTTCTTCAGGAAGAGGGAGAAGAGTTGTTTGTGATCTTGCTCCCTCCATGTTTAAACTAACAAAAAGAAAATACAATTAGGGTTTTTTAATACTTATCTAATAAGAATGTAAAAAAATAGAAATAATAGGATAATCTTGTAATTGAACAATATATCCTAACTTGGGGTACCCTATGTTAAAATCTAGGTTATCCACTATCTATTTGCCGACATATATTCTTAGGGACATTTTTTGTATTTCCCTAATAATGGTTCATATTAATCTTGTGAATTTACCAAAGCATATCCCCCGGGATTGTCTTAACCAAGAGTGCAGCAAGGCCCATTGTCGTGCACCAGTTCCCATTCGAATCTAGCTCAAAGTGGGGTATTCAGGTTTTACCCCTAGGTACATCTGTGCCAGAGCCGCTTATACCTTCTCGTATCCATACAGGGATGTATTTCTTGGAAAACTCACAAAATATCTACAATACCAAAATTCTAGTATGTTCTTCTATACTAATCTTCAAATTCTCTCTTAGGGTTATGTGATATAATCTGAGTTTATCTATATCTGGCTTCCAAGTTTTGTACTAAACTTCCTATGATACCAACTGTAACGCCCCGACCCCAGTTACCCAGAGTCGGTGCATTATTAAATTACATTGGCATGATCAAAAAGGATCAAGTCTCGAAATAACGATTTTTTTAGTAGTCTTGGAAACACTAGATATATTCATAAGTCTTGCATTACATCATATGGTAAAAATAACTACAACAACATCTTGTCTTTATATCCCCTCATAATATCCCTACAGGTCATTCATAAATTATTTCTTCACATCTTGGGAAAAATAAAACATAGAAAAGGAGTGAGCTCAAATGCCCAGTAAGGATAACAATATAGTAGGAACATTCATAAATAAGAATAAACATTGAAGGCAATGTATAACTAAAACAAAAGCCTTTTAAACATGAACTTCAACATAGTATGGAAAAAATAAAATGAAATAATGCCATTTACTTATTCACATGGATATTCTACTAATCGAATAATCACATGAAATATGAATAACCACTTCCATAATGATGGAATGCATAATGCCAGACTATCATAACCACATAGCCAAGGCCTCGTGCCAAGACTACAAATAAGATTTTGTCAAGGCCTTGTGCGAAAACACTAGTTTGTCTCATGAGACCTACCGATGCATCGAGGAGCTATAGCGGGCTCCACCCGTCACTTACTAAGTCCAATGCATTCCTCATGTGAACATGTTTAAACATAACATAAACATTCGTATTATAACTAGCATACGAAATATCAATACTTTAACCACAAACCATGAATGGTATAAAAATAGCACATCCACAGCCAAACATAACTCATTCGATACAATATGGAAGATTGTATTGTATCATATTAACCTCAATCGAGAATGATGAAGTATATTGACATAGATGAAAATAATCATCCAAACTATTGAGAGAAATATCCCCCTTTTTCTTGAAAACATTTAAAAGTCACTCTATTTGTCAAGAAGCCATTTAAAATAGATTTTTTAATCAAAGTGTCCAATACCACTTCGAATCATTTAAAAGTAATTTTAATTTTAAAACTTTAATTTCCATATAAATAAATTCTTAAAACCATTTTTAAAACATGGACATTAATGAGAAATATTTAGAATAATAAAGCTTTAAAACACATAAAAATGTATTTTAGTCAGAGTTTCTAACCAAAATAAAGACACTTAAATAAAAATAATTGAGGTAATCAACACTCTGTAATATCATAAGAATAAAGGGATTCATGATATACTATGTCAAAGTATGTTATATACACCACATAAAAGTGATTTGGTGTATAACAACAAATAAGTCTCAACGGAATGTAAATTGAGATGAAATCTCTCATAAAGGTCGTATCCTTAGGTTAAGGATAAATCAACGAAATAGTTATGTGTGAAAAATATAAATACACTAAATATGATTGGATATTCAGTGTAAAATAGCCAAAGTACATTCACACATAATCTTGTAAAAACAACACTAATGAATTGGATGTTTAACTCAACAAATGGATAATGAGTTAAAATTAATCTTATCAAATTCATATCGATGACTTGAGAAATTATCAATGGAGTGATTATGTGTATCAAAAGTATATCCACATAAAAGGGGTGTGGAAATTATGACATAAGAAAATGAATAGTGATTCCACACAAATCTCTGAGTAAAATAATCAATGAAGTTTATGTAAAGCTGAATAAATGGAAATTGAAATTTCAAATTCCCTTATCGATTTGGTAACATACGAAAAATTCACCCATGAAATAAGGATAATACAATTATGATGTAAATATCCAAAAATTATATTATATTACACAATTAATACAATCATGGGCAGTACACACTCCACATGCAATAAATAAGTGGTGAACAATGGAATTCTCACAGAATTAAAAGTGAGATAAGAAACCCCTTACTTTGTACTTTTTCTTTGGTTGACGGTAGGTTAACCTCATGTATAATGGTGAAATAATTTTTATTGAATTATACAAGAATCATTTACATTAATATGATATCATATATGATCTTTTAACATTGATTTGTTAATAATATCTTAGTATTATCGTCATTTCAGGTGTTAACTTACTTGTTTTCCTTTATATTATTTGTCACGTAAGCCATGTTTGTTATGCATAAGTTGTATATTATTCATATCCAAAATTTTATCAAGTTCTTAATAATTATTTTTAAATAATCAAATGATAATTATACTTGAATGGATACGATGGAGAATGAATCTCATCACTTTCATGGAGACGGTAGTCCGTATGTACGCACGAGCAACAATATCATCCCTTTGATGTTAAAATAATATATAATTGGATGTTATATCATATAGACAGAATAATTATCATGTTATATTTATTATTTATATGAATTAAACATCATTATTATACCCATCCTAATAATAATTTATTGAATAACAATTACACTACAACATGGAGACGGTAAGCCGTACGTACGCACGTATGGTGACATGTTATTCAAAGGATGGATATAATACTGAATATGGTTGTACCATATTTATAATAACATCACAATATATATAAGATACTGGAGTTATTATTTTATAATGTTAATAACAATGAATGAAGAAGTGGATGAAGAAAGGAACTTGAAAAAGGGTGGTAAAATCATTACCTCTTCTTTGTGTTCTTCATTTTTATTTGATCAAAAGGGATCTTAGGTTGGCTTTCTGATCAAAGTAAGGCCTCTAGGTTGTAGTGAGAGAAGTTTATAGAGTATTAGGGCAGAGTTTGGCCGATCCAAAAGGCTTTGAAGGTGTGAGTTAATGAGAAGGGAGAGTGCCCTTTTATAAGAGGGGTGAGGGGCACCTTTGGAAAAGCTAGAAATGTTATTTTATAATAAATTCATATTCGGTTTCTAATGGATAAAAAGTGGATTATTTAAATTTTATGGTGGGTATAGGTCGAAAACCACTCAACCAATAGAATTTATACAGGTTTGGGTTACTATATTAACCTCTTCATTAAGTATTAACTCTTAGTTAATTAGTTTCACTTTTACAATGTCTCTTTGTATTATTATATATATATGGTTAATTAACATACTATATACATCCAAGAAACACCCAAGTGGTCCATTAATGACACACATATCATGATATATGTCTCTTGTCTGAACCTTATATTTTTAGGAATTTAATATCAATTAATATTATAATATTTGTTTTAAAAACTCTTTTATGTCAATTTTGACACTATTCAATAATTGATTTTTGTGAAACTCATAACAGAATGATTACTTCTAAAAAAGTCAATTAACTAAATACTAATATGTCATATTAACCTAGAAAATTAGTTTAATCAATAAAAAGTGTCAAATTATATTTATTTGGGTATCTACAATATCATTCATTTTAATTTTTCACTATTATGGTAATTATTGCATCAACATTGTGTCATAACTAAATTGAATAATTTAATGTCTAAAAATTATAAATAAAATACCATTATGTATGAAATCTTTTTAGATTTCTAATTAATATTTATAGTCTAAAATAAAACATATATTACCCTATATAACAATTGTTTTTATAAAATATATATTCTTGTGTCATTTTTGTATGCATTTTAACTTAATTAAAATAAAGTGTTCCTATCACATACAAGGGGCTACATGGGATACCAAAATAGACCCAAATATTCCCATGGTCGGAAATGTATCATCCAATAACGTTATTACATGTTTTAGGGTTATTTTTTATTATTATAATGTTATTTTTTAACCCTTATTTACCGGATTTACCATTTAACCATGGTAAGTAAAATATTTACCGAAATAATTATTCAAAAAGTCTAAAAATAAAAGTTACCTATTTACACAATTTGAAAATCCTGATTCCAAATATGGAATCCATTTTTTCAAATTCAAAACACAGAAGTGTCAGAAATTAATTTAAAATTAATTCTCGTTGTTAAAACAAAAAGCGTGTTTTTAAGAGATAATAACTATCAAAAGATTGGCACTTGTTTATGTCTAGTTTAATTGTGAAATTATGTCCAATGACAAACATTGAATTAAATGGTAAAAATATATTCTAAATATACTTTAAAACCACTAAAATTCATAATTTATCAATATTAAATATTTCGATTAAAAAGTTGTTTTTAATTAAAATTTAGTAATTTTCACTATTCATCAAAATATGAAAGTTATCTGAAAATTACCATAATTTCACCCTAGGCTAATTTCGATATTCCGAATATAAAAATGAATTCCATTTTGAGAGATAGAATTTAGAAAATTTCACAAAGTAGATATTACTATTCATAATGGCTAGTTTTATTGGTTGTGGTGTGTTAGAATCTCGAAGTTGCGTACAATGCATGCCATTGCATTATTCATAGGGAAACGTACCGTGGAAGCTTGGGGTGTTACATAGATGTTGAAGATCTTTCACAATCATTAGTAGATTTTTGTTCCAAGTTTTCAATAACACTAAACTATTATGATCCTTGAGTGTTTGTTTTTGTTATGTATTCAGTATTCCGCAAAAGTAATGTAATGTCTATGTACGTCAAGGTTTGGGTCTCTACAATAAGTGCAATAAATATTTCAAAAAATCCTATAAGTCCTTCTAGGAATTAACACATTGATATAAGGCATAATTTTCTAAGATATCATGTCCTTAAAAAGAATATTTCATTAGAATTGCTAAATACTGATTATCAATTAGTTTATATTTTTACTAAACCACTTCATAGTGAATGTTTTGATTTTATTAAGTGGAAGTTAGGATTTTTTAATTTTCAATGAATTATTTATTCAATTTATTTTATTTTAATATCTTTGGTTATATTTTAATTGATGTATATGTTTTATATAATGTTTTATCATTCTGTATTGCTTTTTTTCATGTTAATTTGATTTTAAAATGATTTATTTTATTTTTCTTTTCAAAATTAAAAATTAATGAGTATATTCTCAATTAGTGTAAGAAAATTGGTCTCTTTCTACCACTCTCTTTCTCCTCTCCTACACATCCCTTCAGTTTACAGAGTATCTCTCTCACTCTATCAATTCCCATTTTCTAAAACCCTAATCCTTTAGTCCCTTTAATCAAAAAACCTTCAGAGATGGAAACATTTCAAAGATCTGATGATGTTGAGTTGGAAATCTCTACATAGGATTCCAGAAAATCTCACAAAGTGCTCAAGGAAACGTAAAAGATTTTGATTATTTATATTTTATAAATATTTTTATCAAGGATAGAATAGTATTTCAAGGTATGGATTATGAATTTGGATAAGATAAAACTCATATAGTTTATAAAATTGAAGTAAAGGAATTTGGTAGAAATGCTTTGTTCAGTCTTAGATTCGTTGATGATACTATTGTCTCTAAGATTAAAAAATCTAATTTTTATTTGTATTATTTTGAAACAGATGAGTCGATTCATTTTCCCCGTAAGTGGGAGTTTGAGATTGATTTGAGGAATATAGGTAATCGAAGACATTTTCCAGAGGACATAATGTTTTTATTGATTAGAATGAGAACTATCAAAAAGTTAATAACAAAACAGATTACTTCTGTCCGTCAAGTGATGATAAAATTAATTCAATATAGAATTTTTTCAAGGACTGATGAATTATAAAATGTCATATATCCTAAAATGTATGTCATGTTTTTGTTTTTTAATCACATCAAGTTCAATTTATTTCATTTTATGATAAGGTATATAAACTACTAATTCCATATGGATGCGAAGATGGGATATTATCCACATGAAAGGATAATTTCCTTTTTTCTTCTAAGAAAAGGAAAAAAATTCAATTTTTTGGTAAAACATGTCATCACAACAACATCTTTAATGCTAGGTCTATTAAAAATATAGGCTTTTTTGGATAAATTCTTGAAATATTATTCATACAGTTGGTGCCGAACAACAACATAAGTTGTTGATAGCTTCTTAGGGGGATCAAATAATGATTAATTCAGTTGTCTCTATAAGACAGAGACCTGATGAATAGGCTAAGTCTAGGCCAAAAGGAAATATTATTCAGATAATAAACATTTTGGTAGACATTCCAAATAATGTTGATGAAATACCATAAGTTGATGTGCTTGAGGCTCCAGGGGTTGATCATGTTGAGTAAGAGGCTCACAATTAAGAACATATTAGGGAACGTGTCCTTTATCCTGAAACTCAATCACTTATTGTTCCTAATTCAGAGGCTACTGGAGGATCCGCCTAACAAGATAGATCAGTTTATAATGTAGATCCAAGTTTGGCCTTGATAGAAGTTCAAAATAGGGATGATATCCTTGAACATGGCACTCAATATTTTTGATCTTATGATTATCATGCGGAACCCATAGTTATAAAGGTAAATCTGTGGGAGGCTCAGAATTTGATTCTTATAGAACAATTGGAAGCTGAGAAAAACAGGTTTGAAGAGTTAAAATTTTTACAGTGCTAAGATCATAGTTTGAGGCTCATAAGATCCATCTAAGGTATTTCAAGTAAAATATTATTTTTATTGGATACCTTCAAGAGTTTATCAGAAAAATATCTAGATAGTTCAATTTATTGTGAGATGAATCTATTAAGAAGTTATAATTTGACGAGTTTAGGCTAATGATAGGGATAAAAGTTCAATCTCTAAGGGAAATAAATCAATCATCATCCTTCTATCAACAGACACCGCCAAACCTAATGAAATGATTTGAAGTAATTACTTTAGTGTTGGATGATTTCAATGATAGGCTACACACTCTTTAGTGTGACAGTACCCAAATAAGTGTTCTGTTAGACAATAAAAGGTATATTGTTAGTCAACTCACTTCAAATGAATCCTGGTTGGGATTAGTGATTAATCAGGTTAAGGATAAGTTGACTTCATTCATTCAGTTAGAGGAAGCTGTGAATGAATTTATGAAGGTTAATCAGGTTGATAATCTAAATATTGGACAATATTTGAAGAAAATTATTCAAAATTGGTCATAATTATTCAACAACCATTTATTGAACATTGTTTTGAAGCTCATTGAGATTAATGGTACTGTCCAAGCCATTTCTCATACTACTGCACCTTTTTCCTCTCGTGATTCTGATTAAATCCCATCATTTTTAAGACAAAATTTCATTGGATGTGGATTGTACTCTATTTTCACAATGTTTGAATTCATTTTTAATTAAATTTAGTTTATTCTTATTTTGGTTTATTATCTTTAATTTTTGTTCAATACTTAACTACCAATACTAAATTTATTTCTCTTATCAGTTTTTATAACTATTATTATATAGTCCAGTTCTACATTAACCGTGGTTTATATAAGTTGTTCCTTAAAAATTCATTTTTTATATCACAAAAGGGGGAGAATATTTAAGGAAAGATAGAATAATATCTATGAATACTATGGAGGATATGGGAGAGATTATTTGAAAACAAAAAAATTTTATTTGAGAAAATATTTAACTTACAAGTAACTATTTTCTTTATTGAAAAAATACTGTTAAGTTGAAATATAAAAATATTTCTATTAGTATTTTTGTATGTTTACAAAACCAATATTTTCTTTAAATTTTTTTCTAGATTATGTTATGGATTTAATGATCATTAAAATGGGGATATTTTTGGGCATGTATTGTCTCAAAAATACTACATAAATTATGATGGTTTTGATGCACAAAAATACCCTAGTTTATTTTATAATGAAATTTTCCTTAGTGAGTTTTTAGGAATTTATATCCATTTTATATTAATTTAATGTTATAGGAACTACTCTAGAAACACTATTTTATACCCTACATTAGGTAAATGAATTTATGTTATCAACCCTACTTTACACTGGAAAAATTAAATGCTTTCATATAGTATCAACCCTAAGTTACGCTAAATAGTTTTCACTTGGATCAGAATCCATACTTTCGGAGAATCAACAAACGTATGGATCAATAACACTACATTGGAATCTAGAAATATTGGACATTAACTCTATGTTCATAAATTTTAACATATGAATAATCAATTTTATGTTCATGATCTTCTTCTAAAAAGGTGACCGTATGGAGAATCATCCCTATGATAATTTGGTTCCCTACTTTACATAAAGATGAAATCATGGTTAAGGTACCATATGTTTGAAGGAACTCTACGCTATGCGAATGAACTGTACTCTACTTGATGGAACCCTATGTTACATAGTTTAACCATACATTTGGTTTACAATGATGTAGTTTTTAAGCCACATTATTAATATGAGATTTCTACAATGGTCAAGTTAAGATTGAAGACCAATTCAAGTATCTTCTTGATTTTTTCAAAGAATCATATTTATCAGAGAAAATCACTCCTATTATTAGGGGAATTTACAACTCCTCTGGTCAATTATTATTTGAATTTCTACAATCAATCAGGCTATTATTTTGGATCTAAAATAATGAAGAAATCAATATGTTCTCTATACTATATTAGAGTATATCTTAAAAAATATGTGTCATGAGAGATTCACATATGAGACTATATTATTGAAATTATATTTAATGATTTTCTATAACAAACTATCTATTATAAAAGAAGCTACACTTTGGAGATATACAAGTTCAATATTTTACTAATATAAGATTACTACTGCAGTTTAGTTGTTACCTTATTGAAGATAATTTTGCAACAAGGATCACTTCATACTGTTTCATTCTTGAAAATATTATTTTCAGAAGAAGAATATCCATCAATTTTCTTTTACATGATGCTTTAACTATGAAGTTCAACCCGAATACTTCAAATACATATCTTATTATTTATTAGAGTTTCAACTACTCATACTCAGTTGTGCTGGAGTATCAGGATCTCGATCTATGTTATGGATACTCAGTTGTCTTTTATAGAACTAGAAGACTTTTTTATTAGTCTTGTTGTGAAGGTGTCAACAGCCTCTACTCAGTTATGTAATTTCACTCTTCTGAAGAGGGGATCATAGTAGTGAAATTTACCAAGATCGTAAAGAGAGTGATTAGTAAAGTGGACTAGGGGATCTTTGTGCCCCAAACCACTATAAAAATAGATTTTCTTTATTTCTCTTTCATTGTTTCGTATTATTTTTATAGAAGTAAACACTTCATATCTGTATAAATAACAATGGGTATCAAAATCCATAATTGAGGATGATTTTTGAAATGAAACAATTCACCCCTATCTTATGTTACGTTGTATATTCTGACCTAACAATACTCACACCATTCTTGGGACTCCATTGGGTACTCGAGTATATTTCTTGGTTGCAGGTCAAGAAAAGGGTAAATTCCGCATACCAGGGAGTTGAGTTGGGCTTGTGATGTGCATGGACAAGGATCTGGGCTTTAATTCGAGACCTATTTTGGGGATTTAGTTGTTGGTATTTATTTATAGTTTTCCATCACTTTAAGAATTTTTATCATGACATTACATATTTATCATTTTTTGTGCTTTTACCCTATTTAGGAATTAGTTGGAAAATCATGTTTTTGTTTTTGTATTTTTACTTTTATTTGAAACGTATGTGATTTATTGTGGCCTACTCTGGTAAAGAGGGTATAGTCTCCCCACATGACGTATAAGACCCTCACCAATAGTCAGAAACCTCTAGCATATGGGGATTCACACTTGAGGTCATGTGGTGACCCTGATCAAAGCACCGGTTTAGTGGATCCCGATTCGGGGATGTTACAATGTGGTATTACATGATGTTTTTTTCTATACCTTACTATTTATAATGGTAGACCTGAGACTAGGCTGTGTCATGTCTTGAAAATCATCATGTTCTTGGGAGTAGCTAACCCATGCTTGAGGGAAAAAACAAGTACCTAGGGTGGGAATTTTATATTTTTTAATATGGGTTGTTATAGTTGAATGATATTTCACCATTGGGTGATGCACATGTTGTGTGATGTGACTATTTTATGAAATTTTTCTCATGAGCGAAAGGTCATGAGGTTTTTCATTCATGAATCATTTTTAAAACATAGGTATGTAGGTGGCATGCATTATTATAGGAACACACAGGATGCGAGTGTGGGGCATAATGAGTATTATTCATATCACCTCCTTAAGAACTTCATGAAAATGGTGTCTAATAAAGATAATGAAAATAGTTAATTAAATAAATATAAAATGTTTAATAACAAAGTGTAAATGAGTTAAAAGACGATTGTAACAATATCTGAAATGGAAAATGTGCCTAAGAAGAAGTGGTTTTAAGAAGTGTTTAATGAAATACTTGTCAGTAGAAAATTTGGTTTACCCATGTTGATCATGACCCATGGTAGGGTTGGAAGAGGGTAGTGTTATATGTGTGATGAAGACCATTAGGTTAGTGTATATAAAGTGGGTTTCTTATGGTCAGTGGAATTTCTTTATTTTCAAAAATGATGGATGTTTTGTGTTATGTGTCCTGAGATGTGTGCATGGAATTATAGGAAGATTCCAACGTGACATCGTGTTTTAATAGGGTGACAAGACGACATATCAAAGAATGCTCCTCCAGAGGTGGAGCAAGAGAACTTGGTGGTTCATGGTAACATGGGAGAATACAAGATTCCTGATAACTTCACTAATTTTATGGTGATGATGGAATGAGACCCAGCATGTGTTTCACCGAACATGTTTGAGTTGGCTAAAGAGTTTTATCTACAGCCCCCTACGACCTTTACTGGGGAGGGTGGACCAGAGGAAGTTGAGTTATGGATAGAGTCCATCCAGACCATTCTTTATCAATTAGAGACTCCTCCTAAGAAGAAATTCAAGATGGCATCCTACATGCTGAGAGGTTAGGTAAGGCATTGGTGGGAAATCTTAGTTCAGACTGAGCAGGTATAGGGTATTCTCTAGAATAGTTTCCAGGAAAATTTTCTATAGCATTACTACATAGAGACTCTAAGTTAGGATAAGATTTTATTATTTATGAGGTTGACTCAGGGAACTATGTTAATGATGGAGTATGTAGGCCGTTTCATGGACTTTCAAAATTTTTCATCTTTGGTAGGGGATGAGGCAGTAATGGAAGGTCACTTATAGGATGAACATAGACATGTCATCAGGTACTAGGTGAATATATTACACCTAAGTAGGTTTATGGAGGTGATGTACTAGGCTCTTATTTCAGTAGGAAATATCATGGAAGATTCTAGTGGTGGATGTGTAGCTCTTATTGGGTGACTTGGTGTTGTAGCTTTCGATGGAACGAAGTGCTACTTTGAGAGTTCACGCTAGGGTAGTGGAAGGGTAGAGTAGTTAGAAAAGAGAACTAGGTTTTTAGGGAAGCAATTATATTTTTTTCTATTAGTGTATAAGGTCAGGACAAATGTTCAATAAGTGTCCCCAAATACCAATTGAGTTCCAACCATACAACATATTGGGGAATGTGTAGATGTTCTGTAGGAACCACTAATATTTGGGTAATGATGGAGGCCTAAGGCCAGGGAAGAGTACATATAGGGTGCCAATTACTCCATATCAAGCAGGTAGTTGGGGATTGATTCTTCATATAGATAGAGGTGGTGGACAAGGTAAACCATGGTGAGAGAATTCATATCAGCATAGCAACATAAATCCATGAATTCAGGCCAAGGCCTAGGGTAGAGGGTCAAGTAATCTTTATTTAGTTCTACCTGCACCTGGAGGGGGTGAAGCTAGGTATTTAATAGTTTGAGGTACGATTCTCATATATTACACTCTTGATTGTTCTTTTTTCATATAGGTGCCTCACATTCCGTTATTTTTTTATCATTTTATGGTTTTTTGGCCTATCAGTTGAATGTATTTGTGGGTTTATGTTGAATGATACACTATTATGGGTGCAGACAAAAAATCTTAGGTAGTGTAAAGATTTTTATCTTGAAGTCTATAAGTACCATTTTCTTTGGGACTTATATGTGCTAGAGATGTCGAGTTTTTATTTGATTATGGGAATGGGATGGATGGTGTTGTACCGGGTCCATATTGATTGTTACCATCACAGGGTAACATTCACATCTCTTTAGGTCGAAACATTTGTCTATCATGGTGAATGAGATGTTCGAGTATGCCATGTAGGGCCATTTTTTCATTAGTTAGGTGAAATGACAACCCATGTAGCTTTTCTTATGCTTCATGATGATGGATTAGAGCATCATATCTTTCCACCTATTGTGGATCAATTTTAAGATGTGTTTCAGGATGATCTCTTAAGGCTTCCACATGATAGAGATGTATAGTTCTTGATAGAGTTGATGCTGGGAGTAGAACCAGTTTCCATTATACCATATATAATGGCATCGATAGAACTCAAAGATTGTAAAATCAAGTTAGATGAATTTGAGAATAAAGGTTTTATTCATCCATGCATGTCACCTTGGGGATCTCTTATAATTTTTCTAATAAGGATGATGGATCATTTCATTAGTGAGTTGATTTTTAGAAAATAAATTAGATGATGGTTAAGAATCCATACCCTCTTCCTAGAATCTATGATTTTCTTAACCAGCTTTGGGTTGATTCTGTGTTCTCTCAAATCAATATGAAATCGGGGTATCATCAGCTAATGGTGATAACTTCAAATATACCATAGGCTATCTTCAAGAAAAGATACGGGTTGTACAACTTTGTTGTCATGCTTTTTGGATTGACCAATGCACCAACTTTTTTTATGGCCCAAATAAACATAATCATTCACACATACCTAGATCAATTTGTAGTCATTTTTGTTCACGAAATATTAGTGTACTCTAAAACTTGTGATGATCACGCCAAACATATTGAATCATTCTGAGTACACTAAGAGAGAATAGGATATACACCAAGCTATCCAAATATCATTTCTAGATTTATAGGGTGCATTTCTTGGGTCATATTTTCTCAGAGGAAGCAATGTTTGTATATCCTTAAAAAGTGTAGGCAGTTGTGTCTTGGTATCATCCCATGAATGTTTCTAATGTCTAGCTATTTTCTGGGATTGGAATGTTATTACTAAAGGATCACTAAAGACTTTTATCATTTAGAGGCACCACTTTAAGGCTTGACTATGAAGGGAATAAAGTTTCAATGGATTGAGGCATGTGAGAATGATTTCTATGAATTAAAAAAGTGATTGAATACCGCTTTGATTTTGATGTTACCTTATCTCGAAAAGGGATATACCTAGTTTTTTATACATCTAGTGTTGGAGTTTGGATGTTGTTGATGTAGGATGAGTGGGTGGTTGCATATAAGTTGTTACAGTTGAGACCTCATGGAAAAAATTACTCTACGTATGATCTTCAAATGGATGGAATGGTGTATACCTTAAAATGTTGGTAGCATTAATTTTTGGGAGAATGGTTCATGACATATAATGATAATTGGAGCCTTAATTACATCTTCTCTTAGTGTAATATAAATCTTTGGTAATGAATATGGGTTGATAACATGAAGCCTTTTGACTTTGAATGGGCATATTGGGAAAGGAAAATAGTGTTCCAAATGATTTGAGTCAGAAGACTTAAAATTAGGTAGTCAAAGAATCTAGTGCCGAGTAGAGTATGATGGTGTCGTTTGCTAATATGCATTTGGAGGTCCAGGTTGGCCAAGGTAAGGTGACCCTTTCATCCTTACCAGTTGAGTTTTCATTTATGATCCGAATTAAAGAAGAGAAACATGAGGATTCAAAATATTTTTCTTTGAAGGAAAGTCTTAAATGTGGGGATTCACCATCTGGTTAGACCACTGGATATGATGGGATCATTTATGTTTGGGGATATTTTATTGGTCCAACATGTATGCAGGAATATTTGATGTGTGTGTTTCATCCATCAAAGCAGGTAGTGCATCCTGGATAAACCGAAATGTATCACGATCTTGGTAGGCAGTATTGGTGGCCAGGGATGAATAAATAAGTTGCGGGTTTCATGGTGTGATGCCATACCTTCTAATAGGTGAAGGTTTAACATCATTAGCCAAGTGTCTTGTTACATCCATTTCCCATTCTATAATGGAAATGAGATGATGTGATAGTGTATTTCATGCTAGGTCTTCCGAGGATGACATAGAAGAATGAGGAAATTTTGGTGGTTGTGGATCAATTGACTAAAGTGGACGTTTCTTTCCAATTTGAGATACTTTCACCATGGATTAGTTGGGTGAGTTTTATGTTCAAAAAATAGTATGGCTATATATAGTTCTTTATAAAATGGTTTTTGATCATGATCCATGTTTCACAGCATGCTTCTAGTAGGGATTACAAAAGGCACTTGGTACCTAGGTGTTATTGAGTACGACCTTTCACCCACCGATGTAAGAGAAATAATAGTATACTATTCAGGTGTTAGAGGACATGTCAAGGGTATGCATCCTAGATTTTGGGGGATTATTGAAGAATTATTTAGAAAATTATGAGTTTACCAACAATAATAGTTACTAGGATTCAATTCAGATTGATCCGTTTGAGGTGCTTTATATTATACATTTTAGATCTATATTGTTTTGGTTAGATGTGGGGGAAAATATTTCTTGGGACTAAGTCTTGTGAAGGATACATCAGAATATATCCAGTTGATCCAAAAATGTATAGAAACAGCTCAGAGTAAGAAAAAGTCATATTTATATCGGCACCATAGACCTCATGAATTTGTGGTTGTTGATCATGTGTTTATTCATGTTTCGCCATGGTTGGAGCACTGCTAGATTTAGATATAGGGGAAGATGGATACCTGGTATAAGGGAACTTTCAATATTGTGGAGAGGATCAGACCAGTGTGGTATCGATTGGCTTTCATAGCTATATAGTGGAATGCATAATATCTTATAGGTGTCACATATTTAGTGGTATCACATAACACATTCCACTTGATATATGTTGAGGATGTTGAAATTGATTTTGAGGCATTCTTATAAGAGCATTCAGTTTTTATTGTCCAACGTAGTGAGATGGTATTTGGTGGAAAGACTTTCCCTTTGGTTCAAGTTATGTGGTAGCATTGGAATGTTTAGAAAGAGACTTGGGAAAGAGAATTAGATGTTTGGGCCTAGTGGATCAATCTATTCTCTTTAGTCTCGTAATAATGTTTGGAATTACAGCTTGAGTAAAAGTAGTTATACGGTGGGGAAGTTGTACGATCTTGAACATCATGGAGGTATTCCCTTGTTTAAATTTTAGTTCAAAACTCTTAATTTTGGCTAATGTAATGTTTAATAGATTTAAGAGGAGGCTTGGGGGTGTTTCGGTGGTTTGAGACTCAATATAAATTAGAAAATGGTTATCCATTTGATGTTTCATGGTTGTGACATAGATATAGATGACCATGTATCCTAACTATGCAAGGCAGGTGGAAGGGTGAATGGTATAGGTGAAACCGTACAAGGGGCAGGCCAAACCATGTGGATTTTAATAGTGGAATTTTAAATAGCTGGTGCTTGGTTTATCAAACTATGTGAGCCTCCCTAGATAACTATGTGACCTAACTTCCCTTAGATAGTGTTTAGTTCATTATTTGTGTACGGTTTGAAAAACAATGTGGAAAAACCATGCGCCCCATTAAAAATTAAAAATTTACAGTTTCCCCCTCCTTTTTTTATGTTTCCACCCAAATTTTCTCCCCTTTTTCCTACCTTTAGACCTAGTGACAAACCTAAACCCCCAATGACTCCAAAGTATCAACCACCCTCATTTCTAGGCTTTTTAGAGTGTTGTTGGTCTTGGATCGAAGCTCCAGGTGAGTCTAATATTCTTCTTACTTCCCTTTTTAGGATTAGTGCTTGTAAATTTTTTCATCTTATTATGAAGCTCTATAAACCTATTTTCCTAGTGTATATTAGAATGGGTATTAAAGAGGTGATTAAATTTGGATCTAAGTCAATGTTTAAGGGTGTTTTCATCATCATATTCAAGGTAGGTGGTCTATAAGTTATATCCCAAATTTTTGTTATATATTTGTGCATGTGTGTTGTGATATTGATTCCCTCTTATTGTGAATTTGTTTCCTTGAGTGAGAGTTGGAATAATGGATAGTTAAATAATTATTTAGACCCCTCATGATCTCTGTTGGATTCATTGAGGTTATTTTGACCTATCTAGGGCCACCCATGGGGTGAACTAATATTCCCAAATGTGTAAAATTGTGAGGTTGGATTAAAGTTAACTTGTTTTGAATTAAGACCCATGATAAATGTGTGTAAATACTAGTTGATATTATAAATGGAACTAATAGTGGTTGTGTCTAGTTTCTGTAAAATTCTCATGTTATTGTTTTGTATGAGGTAAAAAAGGATTAAATATATTATTATGAATGTGTCAAATGACTTATGAATTTGTAATGGAAATTCATAAATGGGTAAGACATATGTAATGATGAATGGGTTAAATTTTGATATACGAAGGAAATAGTAATTTAGATAAATGTTTATTGCTTAATGATGATTCATGTGTTGATATAAATTTGAACTGTAAATGTTATTCATATTTATTGTGCGTGATGATAATGTAGTATGTGTGGTAAATGGATGACCAAGCATGTGCACATGGCTTGATGGGTGGGATAAAGGATAGAAGATCCTCCGATGTGTTGGGTTGTACTGATGCTCTAAATCCCAATATGGAATTCATGATTTATTGATCTAGTCTAATGATATTGGCCTCTATAGATTAATTGAATGATTACATGGATTAACGATCCATGGTAATAATGGAATAATTTTGTTGAGAATACATAGACTGATGCTCCAAGGTATGTGATATGAAACTAAATATGTGATGATCACCCTAGTGAGATAGGGAATCATATTTACAAACCTATTCCTAGTAGTCGAATGAAATAGGTTGTAGTAAAATGAATGGAACACCCAAAAAATGGACTTAAATGATGATAAAAATTAGTCAATTGATGATTTACCAATAGAACCTTTTCAAAAAAAATAATTTTTCATTTATGTAATTTCTTTCAATTTCTATTATACTGTATATTTTTTAGAAAAAATTGGTGGTGGACTACTAAGTTTTAATCACACCCTTCTTGGGCCACAATTGGGTACCTGAGTAGATTTCATGGTTCCTGGTGAAGACAAGGGAAAAGGCCCCATGCTATAGAGTTTAGTTGGGATTGGGATGTGCGTGGTTTAGGATCTAGATTTGGATTCAAGACTCGTATTGTGGATTTAGATGTTGGTATTTATTTTTTCTTTTTCCTTTAATTTTGGAACTGTTAGTAGGAATGACACATTTATCATTGGTTTTTATTGTAACTTGTTTGGGAATTCGTTGGAAAGTCGTGTTTTCTTTTTGGCTTCTTATTTTCCTGTATATAATATGTGTTCTATTGTGGCATACTCTTGTAAAGAGGGTATAGTCTACCCATGTGACTTTTAAAACCCCAATCTCTAGTCGGAAACCTCTAGAATATGAGGAGGTGTGCATGAGGTCATGTGGAGACTTGGTTCAGAGAACCTGTTTAGTGGATTCCAAGTTGGGGAAGTTACACAAACAGTTAAAAAAGTGGGTATCTCCCATAAAATCATGGGTATAGGGTACCCCCATGGTTCTATAAACCATGAGTGCTTAAGCCATTGGAGAAGACCTATACCCATTTTTTGACCAAACCGTGGGTATAATCCATGTATACCCACAGTTCGTAAACTGTTGGTGTAGGAAATTTCAATGGAAATTCCTATACCCACAGTTTAGTCAAACTACGGCTATAGGTCCTTTATTAAAAAAAATCATCCACTGGGATTTGATCCGAGATCCTTCTTCCTACACTCAAACAACATTACCACTATCCTATAACACATTTCATATTATTATATTCAAATATATATATATATATATATATATATATTTATATTCAACATATTATTATTATTATTATGTGATAATAATGGGCCAACCTATACCCACGGTTTAGTCAAACCGTTGGAATATATCCTTTATTAAAACAAATCCTCTGCTAGGAATTGATCCCATCACCTTACGCCTTTACTCCATCATCATTATTGTTATTCTACAACACATTTTGTGTTTTATATTCATATATATATATATATATATATATATATATTTATAAAAATTTATTATTATTATTATTATTATTAAAAAAACATGGGAAAACCTTTACCCTTGGTTTGGTCAAACTATGGGTATAGGTTTCATACACCAACGGCTTACCCAAACTGTTTCTATAGGTTCCGAGATAAATTTCCTATACCCACAGTTTGGTCAAAACATGGGAATACTTTCTTCCCACAAAATGTTTTTCCCATGAATCCTATTATCACAGTTTATGAAAATATTGGGTATAAGGGTGACATATACCCATTGTTTTTGGAGAATCGTCAGTATAATTCCATCACATGAAAAAATTTCCCCTACAAAACCTATACCCATGGTTTTACAAAAATTATGGGTATATGGGTGACCTATACACATGGTTTTTGGAGAATCATGGGTATAGGTCCTTTATATGAATTGTTTTCCCGTAGCTATAGGGGGGATATATAGCCATGGTTTTTTACAAAACTACATGTATATCCTCGTTTTCTAGTAGTGATTCCACAAATCTAGGTTACTAAAATTGGGTCTTTTATAGTTGGTATTAATTAAAATATAGTAGAAACCTTGGGAACAAAATTAAATAAAACATATATTATGGAATATAACCTTATGATATGCTTAAAGGATATGACTATGTATAGAATAAAATCCTAAAATTATTTTAATTTTGAAATTATGTGGTTTTTATAGAAATACATATTTATATAGATACTACAAGTAGACATAGTTTTTGTATTGATGTATCTAGAGGTAATTAACCAAAATAGGATTGGTCATGTATATTTAAAACATAATTTTTATGAACAATGAGTGTCCCTTAAATCAAAAATGGTCTGAAACTATAATGTATATGATTAGGTTAATTCACATATTTATTATAAATCATTATAAAGGATTTGAAAATATTTTAATGATTTGTATATATCCCAAAATAAACCATGTTTATGATTCTGATAAAAATAATGAATAAATTTCTATTTTATTTTATGTTTGAAACTATATTTATAATTATATATCATGACATAAAATTTATATTTTTATAAGATAATCCAATATATTCCATTGTTTATAAATTGTTCTTAGAAGAAATATCAGTATCAATACTTCTAGCCAATGTAGAAGTTATCCAATTGAGAAGGCCAATACAACTGGTGTTGGAGATGAGAAAATCATGGATATATTTTGCGAATATATCCTAGTTTTTGACTTATAATATTTTACATATGGATAAACATGATGTTCCATACCTTGCTAAACCGATGTTGTATCACTTCATGTGACATAATCATACATCAATTAGTGGAACTATTAATCCATTGGTTGTTGAGAAATGGATTATGTACCTCAAAAATATATTTTTGGCCTTTGGATGTGATTTAAAGTAAAAGGTTTTTATGAAGATATATTTTATCAAAGGAGAAACTAATAAATTTTGGCCATTAGTCCATAATTCTATGGAAGAAGATGAAATAGAATATATGGAAGGGATATATTTTAATGTAACAATATTTAGTAAATATTTCCTCAGGATAAATTAATTGAAATGAATATAATGTTACTAAGATTAAAGAAAATATAATAAGAAAGTTTTGTGTAGTATGACACTACCTTTAAAAGATGTTTTCGTTAAGCTATTATTTATATACGTACGGTGAAAATAATGATTGCCTATTACATTTAAAATATTAAGCTGAGTATCCGAGAGGAACTAGTTTCTAACACATTTTTATCATATGATGAAATATTATTATGTTCCATCAAAATAGAGAAGTAATTTTTTAGATCCTATATCTTGAAGATAAATCATGCTAAGAATAGGTTAGATGAAAAAACGGAACGTGTGAAAAATGAAGAAGAAAATAGATCATTATCCATAATGTGAGAATTGTAGAATAAAACATTATATAAAATGATTGAAGGTCATGGGAGTTTGTTATATGTGGAGAGATAAGGGTCATCTGGATAATGAATGTAAGGGAAATATATATACCACTATTATAAAATGCATCTAATATAATGTAATAGGGAATTATTTAAACCAATGAATAAAGAAACAAGTGAGCTTATAGTAGAAGAGGCTAAGGTGTGAATGAAAAGAAAATGTGATCACTACAGCTGAGGTTGGAGTTTCTAAAGATACGGTGGAAGGAAAATTAATAATATCTTTAAATTTATCAAATTCATTATTATTATTTTAGGTTCTTCACACTATTCTATATATTCCATGTTTATTTTAAAAATTATATATTTTAATAGAACAAGAATAAGAGATATGTCATTCAAAACACCTTATAAAAATCTCAATACAATAAGTATGTGTTAGGGAGTTTTTATTATGAAACATAAAAACTCTCTATTTACTGAAATTATTAAACATATTATTGACTTTTATATAGTCATTGTTATAGAAATTATTTCAAAATATGATATAAATATTTATTAAAACGAAAAAAAAATATTATGATTCAGGATGTAGATGTTTAATAAATTCTCTTTAGATTTGAGACTTCATTATATGGGGAATGTCTAGATCCACCCCCAATAGCACTTTCGAATGATATTTTTGGGGAAGAAGTATAGAAACAAAATATGTTCACATCCAAGGAAATCATAAAATTTAGGATTCAACAATTGCAAAAAAATAAATTTATGTAGTTCAATAGGAATTAAATGGTCATACACTAGAGAATAAAGTTAACTTTTTCATTGATTTAGCCCCTAATGCAAGACATATAGCTATTAATACCTATAGAATGTCCATTGTAGAATTAGTGCTTTTAATGAAATAACGAAAGGAAATATGTGATAAGGGATTTATATACCCTAGTGTTTCACCATGGAGAACCCATAATATTTTCCTCAAGAAAAAATATTTATCTATGTGGAAACACATTAATTATAGGGAAATAAATTCTATTACAATAAGGAACAATAATAATCTACCTTGAATTGATGAATTATTTCTTCAACATCACAATGCTCAAAATATTTCAATGATTAAACTTAATTCTGGGTATCATCAATTCTTATTACAGAAGGAAAATACTCTGAAGACAATATTTTGATTGAGGTATAGAAATTAAGAGATTACAATAATTCCATTTTGATTGAATAATGATACCTCTATTTGTATGGATCAAATGAACAAAGTATTTAATGAATATATTGATAATATTTTTTTCATTATATATTGACTATAAAATGGAAAATTCAAAAAGAAATAGTGACCATGGGAATCACTTTAGGATTATTCTTAAGAAACATAGAAGAAAATATTAACCTGAGAAATCTAACAAGTGTGAATTATGGATCTAGAAAGTTTTAGTTATTGGTCATATTTTTTCAAGGATGAAAGATAAATTCATTTTGTAAAAAAAGTGGAAGGAAAGGAATATTTTAAACTAATGAACATAATTGTGGTATATAGTTTTATTGGATTGGAAGGTTACTATCTTCACATTTTTCAAAAAATTTCATTATTGTAATTTTAATAGAAAGAGATCAACATGAGATAAAGACTGTGGTTCGTGATACTCGAAGATTATGATTTCTCCATATACCACCAACAAGGGAAGGAAAATAAGGTAGTTTATGCATTGAGATGGAAAGATCATAGTGTTCTAACCAATATGAGGATTGATCAGGATACTATGTTCATGGATATAGTAAAGATAGATATGATAATAATTATAGAAGAGGAAGAAAAACTTTTTTTTCAAATGATTACCATCCCATTATTTTTATAAAAGATAAAAAGTTCTCGACCCCATGATGAGAATATTGAAAATAAAATTAAATCCATGAATGATATAAATGTAGAAAAAATAATTTGTGATGTAGTAATTTTAATAATTGGAAAAAATATGTGTTAAATGTATACCTAATCATAAAAGGAAATTATTGGATGATTCAAAATTATTGAATTTCTCTATACACCCTCGTAGTACTATGATTTATTGGTATTTGAGGGAAATTTTTTTGTGGGATAATAGGATGTGAGAAACTATTGATTATGTAATAATATTATTTTTTTATAGGTGAAGGCTGAGAAACATCATACTATTCGAGTGATTCAAACTCTACCTATTCCTATGTGGAAATGGGAAGGAATTACTCTAGAATTTGTCAGTAGATTGTTGAAGTCTCCTAGAAAAAATGATTTAAATGGGTTATAGTTGATCAAATTAAAAAAATGAACATTTCCATGCCATTAAATAATATTTGACCCTTGAGATACTTGAACAGCTCTATATTAATAATGTTGTAATACCTCATGGTACACCTATTTCCATTATTTCTTATAATAATCTAATATTTACATAAAAATTCTATAACTAACATCAGAAGTATCTTAATAATAGGATTCATTTAGGAACTATATATCACCCTAAAATTAATGGACAATCTAAAATGGCTATTCAAACATTATAAGTCATGTTGAGAAAATGTTCACATGACATTCATGGTATATGGGATCAATATTTACCATTAGTAGATTTTTCACTTATAATATCTCCCATTTAAGTATTCAAATTGCACTATATGAATCATTATATAAAACAAGATGTCATACTCCATCTTTTTAGTATGAAGTTGTTGAAAGGATGTTTCATGGACACAAACATGATAAAAAGAAAATGCAAAGGGTAAAGACAATTCAGACTCATATTAATGTATCTCTAAACTAGAAAATGAGTTATGTTGATAATCAGATGAATTTATTTTAACATTATATGGGAGATAACATTTTATTTAGTGTATCCCCATGAAAGTGTGTTATAAGGTTCAGTAACAAAGGGAAACTGATCCCTAGGTATATTAGACCTTTTGAAATTATGGAAGGAATTAGTGTTGTATATTTTTGTCTAGAAATTCCATCAAGAATATCTAATTCATTTGATGTGTTTAATATCTCACTATTAAAGAAGTACATAATAAACCCAACCTATATGATCACCTATGAAGAAATATAATTGTAACATGATCTATCCTATTATTAATAGCCAATCTATATTTTTGAAACTAGAGAGAAATTATTAGGAAATCAGATGACTTGAAAGGTAAAGGTACTTTGGATGAATCATAAAATGGAGGGAGAAACATGCGAACCATAGGATTCTATGAATAATAACAATCCTTATTTGATTATAATGTAATGTCTATGAATATTTAGAGGATGAAAATTTTAAAGCAGGGAAAAACATAACACTCAAGCTTCAATTATACTATGTGGAACCTCGTATTTTAGTAAAAATATAATATAATTCACATTTTAATATTTCATATAACAAAAATATTAATTTTATGTGATGAATATCAAATTTTAACTTTCATGTTCAAAATAATTCTTGAATTAATTTTTGAAATTTTTTCCCAGAAATAAGCCCTTTTGAATAATTAAAAATGTAGTATTTAACAATAAATAATTTTATTTATAATAATATTTCATATTTTGTATAATTAACCATGTTTTGACTATAAATTTATTATAAAAAATAAAATATCATTTGGATGTAACTAGGGATATTTTTTATAAATTTTTTTTAAAAAACTTAATGTCTTTTAATTTTTATTAATTAAAATAATGATTAATTATTAATAATTTAAATGAAATGTATTGATTATATATATAACTAAATAATGTTAAGAACTTTTTATTATAACTACTATTCATACAGTTAATGTAATGTCAACTTATGTTTGAAAATTTTATTTCTTTAAAAACTATTTTTAAAAATATTTTTTGGGTTTAATTTCAAATTAAATCCATCGACTTCTGTTAATTGAATTTGATAAAATGGATTACATATTTTTAATATGAATTATTAATATTATTTAATATTTTAAACTTAATTCTTTTCCATTATTAATAGTATAGATAGTAGATATTAATTATCATGCTTAGGTTTCAAATATGATTACTAGAGGTTAACCTAAAAAGATATGTGAAAAAATGACCTAAAAATTTTATGAACCCGAATTTTTTATAGTATTTAAATATCATCCTTATCAAAATTTAATATTTTAAAAATTAGATCGATTTTCTAATAAAAGATACATAACATTATCTTAAAACTTTCATAAAATTATAAGTGTAACACTCAACTCAATTATAAATGGGAACATACCTTTCTCACTTATTCAATCCTCATGATCAATTTATCTCAGTAAACAATATTCAAAAATATATATATGAAAAATTATCCAAATTATATAGCTCCTTTTCACCCCAAAATAAAAACCCCGTGGTTCTTAATAAGATATCGAAAGGTGGTTTTTATAAGGAAAGTTTGTTATCTTCACTAAAATTTATCTTTTTTCTCACTCTTTTACCATCTTCAATTATGTATTAAAAATGAAACAAATAACACTAAAATATACCATATATGTAGATGTTATAATATTTATGACTAAATATTTATCCATATCCTTCTTCATCGAATGTAAAACAACACCATCACTCCTGTGTACGGATGACTTCTGCCTTATGACCCGATGTAATTTGTTTTCCATCACCAACTCACAGTGATAGTCATAATGATGGAAATAATGAATATATATGGTATTTATGAAATATTTTTTATTCTTTAATATTAACATATCATCCAATTCCATTTCTTTACACCCATTAATGAAATGAAAATGTGGCCTATGTGTACGTATGACCTACTGTCTCCACGAAGAGATGTGATTCATTTTCTATGTCCAAATATTATGAATGATTATGAAAATGTAAATAAATAATAAATATTATATTTATAAAATTAATATCATTATATATATTATAGAACTATATCCTTTTCACACGAACTAAAACTTCTATAATAAAACATATACGAAAAAATGTAGTTGTTAACACACAAAACAATAGTAATAATAAAATATTATTAGTTAATGTGGGATAGGATGTTTTAATAGCATCATATATAATATTATATATATAAATATGGTTTTATTATAAATTATTAATATATTTAAACACTTATATATTTGTTTAAATTATATTCAACTGAATTGAAGTGTGAGTTAATGGATATCATCACAATTTTTATTCTATTGAGATATATTTGATATTATGAAACTATTTACTATATTTTTTGGATTATATACGAAACATTTAATATATTTATCATTAATAAATTTTTTATTAATTATGAATAATATTTCAATACATTTTCATTATTTTAATTGGTTACAATTTAAATGTTACCAAAGAGAAAATTACTTAGTTTAAAATCCTAGTTTTTTAGAATAGCCTTTATTTTCATTGAATGAATATTATAATATATTCTTAATAAGATAAATCTATTTTAATATCCTCCATATATTTAATGAGTTTCCATATTTTATTACAAATATTCCTATGTTTTGTAAATGAATCATTAAAATAAATTTCTAATGTAAAAAATGATTTATTTCACTTTTATATAAGATATATTTTCTTCCATGTCATTATTTTTCAAAATTATATTTCAAATGATATTTTTATTTCTCAAATGATTTATTAAGAAATTTTACGATATCATTGACTTTATAAAAAATTTTAATGGAATATTTCTAATATTTTATAAAATTTTACTAGAAAATTTATTTAAAAAAATTAATAAGGAATGTTCTTAACGTTTAGGGCATTAAAAAACTTCTTTTCCATCATAAATATCTTATGAAATTTAATTTCTTATACAAATTTTCAATTATTTTTCAAAGAAATACCTTTAATGAATTATTATTTTAATATTTCTCTTTCATGTTTTTTTCAATGGATATGATTATATTAAAAAACAATATTTATCATGAACCAATGGTCATATATTATTATATATAAATTTTTTGGTCAATAACATACTCTTGAGAAATTCAAATTATTTCAATCATTGGAAATTAAATTTATAATAAATGTCCATATAATTTAAATCATTGATATGATTCTTATATAAACCATAGAACATTTTTACATATGGCGGTTTTCTATGGACATTATTTTATTGAATATAGAAAATAATAATAAATCTATATTCTTTACCCAATATGGATATTTATCGATAAGGAATAATTTTTCTAAATTTAATTGATCATTAAATATATGAGGAATGAATTTTACTTGCAGGAATTGGTGGGACTTGGTTATATATAACACCTTAATTCATAGATATGTTTCATGAAAAAAATATGTTTTCCAAATTAAATGGGTTTTTTGTTCATAACTACTAATTTATTAAAATATATTAGCATAAGGGATTAAAGGAATTGATATAATGATATATAAGATAATGATGTCAAATATTATGCATTTAATTCATTTATTAATATCTATGAGGTTATTTCATTGATATTATCCATGTATGCATTTGACACACACAACACACTATTAATTTTCGAAAAAATTAAGGGTCAGGGTAAGGGAGAAAAAGGAAGAAAAGTAGTGAGGGAAACAAATAATTGGATTTCATATAGGTCTAAAATATTTTTGTCAATGGGAGTCACCTATCAATAAAAGAAACACCCTAACATGGTAGGAAACCCTTGCTGGTGAAGCATGTCATCAAGACATTTTGGGCTACCGTGCAAGCTAGGGAGCCAACCACTTTGTTTCCTTATTACTAGGTGTAAAGAACCATTGTGTGATCGATGATTCCCTTAAACTTGTGTATGATATATGAGATGGACCAATGAGTACTAATTATACTAATTAGGAGTTGTTAAGGATAATGGAATCTATTTTAGCTACCTCTAGATGAATATTCTTATGATTACCCAGAAGGAGGCCAAAAAACATAGCATGGGCCTCTTCTTGGAGTGAGTTTCCACTACCAAAGAACATAGAAAATTAAAATATCATTGATCCCCTAGTATTTCTTACAATACCTCCATCCATCATGACACAACTATTGCATGAACTGTTCATATTAAGATTGAGGCAATAAGAAGGGGGTTACCAGCATGTTTTAGTCATTATCAATGCCATATTGATTATGAATTATTTAATCATGATTGATTAAATTTTACATAACCCTTACTGAGGAATTTATATCAACCTTATTTTTTTCTTTTAATAGTTTATGAAGAATAAATCTATTAATTAGTTTTAAGGATGCATAATGATTACTTTTATTATGTTTAATATTTTATTCCTAATTTACAATGCAAATAATGCATATATATATATCCATGACTATAAAATGGTTATTTATTTGGGATTAGATAACTTTTATCCTTTATAGTGTAATATTTTATACATTAACTCTGAGTTACTAATGTATTTTTTGTTACAAAAAATAGTGGATAATTAAATGAAATTCATATTTATTGGGTTTTGAAAATAAAACCTAGATATTCAATTAAATTTTTTAAAAAAAGTAAAATTACAATATATAATAAAATTATAAGGATATATTCAATGATTTATTTTGTATAATTATAAAATAAACGTTTCAATCACCACCAGGTAAATATGGAACTTTTCATAAATATTATCTCTTCATATCATTTGAAATGATTATATTAAATATAATTTTTAAAAACACAAATCCACATTTAAGAAAATTATTTAATAATTCTAAAAAGTTATTTTGATTCCATTCATAATACCTTCTAAAAATTATTTCCCCCCTTTAAATTTAATTAATATTAACATTTTAACCATTAACCCAATTTAACATACCTTTTCAGAGTTGTTTCTCCCATATTTAGGAGATAATGATTTACAAAGTTTCCTTAAATCAAAAATTATTCTTATTATCATTACCATACGGTCATTCTAATATATTTATAAATATATTTATGATTTATAATAATCATTATTAATAAAATATGTGTTGTTCTGATGATATGGATTTGTGGGAAATTATATGTAAATAAAAATCTAATTGTGGGGGGTTTCTACTTTATAAAATTTATTTATATTTTATTTAAGATTTTTAGTTAATTTTCATGTTCTTTTCATTAGAAATAAATCTCCCATAATACCTATATTTTGCTTTTTCATTTAGTTTTCTTGTAACTATAGTATCACTCAATGAGTGGTTCATCCTCTGTAATACCTATTTTTGATAGCATATTTTAATTTATTTTATATAACCAATTTATATAATTACTAATTATTTCAATAATAACAGGTGAATTATTGAAAAATGATAGTTGATATGTGATATTCTCTTAACTATTATAAAACTAAACCATCACTCACATCTATATTCACAATAAAAATCCTTTAAATAATTTAGGTGAATCATCCTGTTCACATACACCTATATTTTTAATTATGCATAAAATAAAATTCCTAAGAATTTATGTAAAGAAGATCATATTATAACTCATCTATTTAGAAAATCAATTTTACAACAAAATAGAGCCTTAATTACTTTCATACAACCTATAAACATTAAAAATCATTGGAAAAATTTTATAAATTGACTAGAATACAAAATATTACACTTGTTTTCTAAAGATATTGAATAATGTCTGAAATAATTTATAATCTAGGTTTATAATACTATACAAGTTGGAAAATAATAAATTTTATATATTTATAAGGTGTTGTAATTCAATTATTATCTAAAAAATTACCATAAATCCTTAAAAAATTATTAAAATAAAAAAACACATAAAATGAGGTTTGTGTCAACAAAATGAAAATGAATAATTAGTTATATATAAATTTTTTACTTATTTAAAAAACACACTATGAAATCAACAAAAAAAACTACCTAATATGGTCTAAATAGAAATTTTATAAACACCCAAAAACATATATATTACTAAATCTTGATATCGATTCGAATTTTTTACGATAATATATATAATTACAGATTCAATCCCTAGAAAATAAAATATGAAGGATAATCAAAACATCATTATTAATTCTCTATCATAGATCATAAAAAATGATATACTTTGTACGTTTTATTATAAGAAAATAAAATTGATTAGAAAGTAATTAATAATAATATAGAAATTATGAAAATAAAAGATAAAAAGAACATATTCCCCCAAAATAAATTTTTTTTACTATAAATATAATGATAGTGTAAGTGGTTATTCAAAATGAAATGTGGTATTGGTTATTTTTATTTAATCCACAATATTCATATATCTCTAATCCTCTATGTACTAATATTTTCCTTGTAGGTCCTCATGTATATGGTTATTATATAGAACCCATTGTCAAGGGGTCAAATTTTCATTATTAGGGAGATGAATTATATAGGACTCCTCCTTTCCTTATACTACTCGAGTGAATATACTATGCACTGATATTTTATTGTAGGCATTAGGTTTTTTCACTTATAAATTTCATTATATAGGTTTTTTCTTGAAACTCTAGATTTTTCCTTTATCATATTATATATAATCATCAATAATTATTTATAATAAATGTATATTTTAATATCTATTTTTATTATATAACTTATTAATAAATGGTGCTAAATATACAATGTTTCAATAACAGATAATAAAAATGAATTCAATTTAAATTAAATAAAATAAAAATACATTCTAGGTTGAATTATATATATGAATTATATAATTTCTTAATTGTTTTACCTTATATCATTCCTCTAAAAATTATCTAATGGATGGAATATGTAATAGAATGTAATCCTCTAGTTCACTTTTGATATTTGTTTTTTTTCATTTTTAAAATATTTACAGGAATTTTATACATTCATTGTTAGTATATACATAGTGTAATCCTAATGATGTATCCAATAAGTATTCTGATTAATTTTTTTAATTAATATTTTCTTGATTATGTTAAATATAGTGTATATTTTTTCCAATTATATTATTTCATTTATGGAAAAAAGTATGTATTTCCATGATTTTTTAAGGTATAGAGACTACATCAATTGATCATACCCATAATAAAATTGACAGTGCACATTGAATCCAAAATATATAACAAATGCTAGAGAAATTTTGTTAAATTATTTTTCTTTTATTAAATTGAAGAAAAAGAATCTTAAATAATGTAATGTATTTAAAAAACCATCCATTAACTATCTTATATTTTCACAAGATCAATTCAACATAACAACTAGTGAGAAACCATGATATTTTCATTAGTATTTAATTAATTTAATCCACTTATTCACTTTTAAAATATGAATAGAATATAATAATTGGTTCGGTGTCATACTTGGTTAGTTTGTACATGTAATTAATTTTCTTTTGGTATTTTAAATGCTTGTACATTGACTTATACAGATTAGTCTAGTAGTATAAAATTTAAATGTTGTGTCAAATACATAAAGGATGAGTGGGGAAATCTAGTTAGTGGCTTAAACATTTATGTGAATTATTAATTGAATTAATATATATTTATTATTAAAAAATATCACCTAGTTCCATAAATTTATCTCTCAAGATGATAAAGGTATTACACTTGAGACCATGTGTCCACATGAGGTGGAAGGTAAATATCAAGATAATTTGTCAACAAATTATTATTAATTATGTTTCTATTGGATTCATAATTTTCGACTTTTAGTGTTCAATGTTAATTTCTCTAATGCATGTTCAGGGCCTCCATTTGCACTACATAACCTTAATCCTTAAATTAAAGAGATGATGTTCTATAAAATAATGATTCTAATCTAAATAAATAAATAATAAAAAATAAAAAAACAACTAAATGCAAAATTCATCCAATAATTATCCCTCTCAACACCACTAAAATACATTATTGATGAGGATAAATATAAAGTAAGAAATATATAAGGTAAGTCTTATCCAATTTATTTTATAGAGATTAATGTTCAAAAATCCTAAAAGAAACCTTCTACCAAAAGGTAAATATCACACTCCATAATTCCAAATCATCCATTAATGTTATCCAACCATAACCTTTATAGTATTTTCACATATTTGGGATCTAATTCACTCACATGATATGCATTCATATTTAATGTGCTCTAAAATTATTCAGCTTGTCAATCTTAAAAACTTGGATCCACTTTCTCTTCCATTACTAATCTCTAACCCCGCATAACATGATTACAAGAAATATTTGTCTTTCCATTATATCGTATTTCATCTATAAAAGTTTTTATGATGTTATATGATATGGATATAAATTATTTCAAAAATAATCTCTTCAACCACAACATATATTCATCCCTTCTATTCATCTATAGTTGATAATGATTCCAATTTTCTCCCAAATTTTTGCTGTATTTAACCCCAAGCTCATGTGAATTTTTATGATTACTATGAAAACAACTTGATTGGTTAATGTTTCTAAAGAATTTAAATATTTTCATGAATTAAATTACAGTATATGGTTACCATATATATAAATATTAATTTTCTATATCAGGAAGATGATTAAGTTATATTTTAATGAGAAATGATACAACCTTATTAACTCTATATCCTAACTAGATAAACCTATAAAAATGGTTAAATTCTAATGATATTTGGAAAAAATTTAGTCATAGAAGACAAAGTTACATTTTTCATTAGGAGGATTCAAAAAATATTTGGTGTTATAACAATAATTTGAAAAATATTCAATAAAAATAGATTAATGTCATTATTTTCTTATCATCCCATGCATTCACCTACAGTACAATCATATCTTTGATATCTCATTATCAAATTTGATGAAAATAATTAATATTTCAACTTTCTATAAAAAATATATCATTTTATCATAAATAGAGATTTATTCATACATGGATGCATAAATTTTTCATTATTTGGATAGGCATAGAAAAATCCATATTTCCATCATGAATTCTAGTGTCATTGACAATGTAACCAATTAATATTTAAGGAACTAAATATTTATATCACATAATACTCATCCATCATTTATACTTGTCTACAAAAAGGCTATATTATGTGATGTTATAGACTACAATATTGTAGTTCTTTGACCCCCATAAAATTTTGTATCTTAAACTTATTATGTTATGGATAAATTATAATCAATGATAGTTTTGTACATATTGATATATACATATTATAAACTTAAACAACTTAGTTTTATCTAATTTTTTTATATGATCAGTTAAAAATGAATATCAATTATAATTATTGACTTTTATCATAGACACTGATGTGATGTAATTGACCTAAATTATATGTGATCACTCATATATATAGCTTTTAGTTTCTACTTGTGTGAATAAGTTACCTTCACAACTCATAAAAAATCATATGAATCATATTCTAAATTCCTAAATGAATTAAAAAATGAATTTTTTTAATTTATGTATCCATAATCAAAATAAAAAATTTTAGGGTTCATTATGTTTATTAAATTCCAAAATAATTAATAATTCAATGAAATTTGTATTAATGATAATTTTATAATTTAATATAATATAATATAATTAAATTTGAAATTTTTTATTTAATTTTAAAATACTAATATGATGGGAATTTATTCACAAAATTAATTGATAAATATAAAAAATAGTTTAGGTTAATCACTAATAATTTAATTTTCATATCACTTGAATTTAAAAAAAATTAATAATTTTCAATAAAATTTATGTGTAATTGTTATAAAACTAATAAATTATGTTATTAATTGTGAATTATAATTATAATTAAAAAATTCAATTCATATTAATAATATATATCCTACATAGGTACATGATACTCTATGATATAATAAAATAAGCCATATTAAACCAATATCATACTTCGGAGCATGTATAATGCAATTTGAATCTATATCCGCCTTTCTAGATAGAATCTAAGCATGTTGTCTAGATAAAGTTTTACCCTTAGTCCGTCTATTTATATATTATTTATCTTTGGGGATCATAATTCTAATAAATAGTTACCATAGAAATATACAAATGATTATAATAAATCATTACATTGCAATGATAATGATCAAATAATTTTTTTGGTTATGCTAAATTAACTCTTACATAAATCCTAGAAACAAAATCTTAAATACACAATATAATATTTATAAGAGTCTATTTAATAATTTTTAATCTAAGTTAACATATACTCATTATAATTTATATTCTTGAATATTTATATAGATAAATACATAAATAATTGAACACTTCACGTATTAATCATTAATATAAACCTTTATATTATTTAAATTATAAAATGAATTAATATGAATATTTAATAAATATCTATATAAATAATTTATATTAACCTTATTTTAACATTAATGAACACTAAATAAACTATTTATTTTAAATTTATGAATATTTTTTATATACAATAATTACAAACAGTGATATCAACATATAACTTCAATCTATATTAGAAATAATAAATAAAAAACATTACCTAACAATTATATTAATTTTATAATGGATAATTATATCTTATATAATTACCTGCGATACACAAGAAATATTTATCATTATATTATTATTCCCTCTTTCACTACTAGTGGTTGGCATATTGATTTTAAATCCACTAATAAAGATATTTATTTTTATTCAAATTATGTTAAATTTCCCATATAAATGAATTATAAAGGATTAATCATGTCATACACACCAACATGATGCCATCAATATCACTTATATTTAGTACCTAACCTAAATAAGGTTCACTTCATACAAATAAAAGTCATTCCTGATAGAAAAACTGTATATCTTAACTAATGATAAGAAAATTATTTAAATATCCAAATAGATATCCAATATATTCAGTTTTGTATTAGACTCTTTCTTAATGAACAATATTTAAAAAAATAATTTAAATTGTTATATTTGATCAAAAAATTAAAAAAAAGTAATTCAACGAAATAACTAGCTTAGCTATTAGTAGGATAAATTTCTAATAAATATAGTTAACATGGAATGGTAGTAATTTCATTTAAAATAATAAAATCAAGGGGATATATTTATTGAATCATATTATATAATTATAGACATTATGGTTTAACACCAAACCCCTTGTTTAATATTCTACTCTTAGGAAATATTTTCAAAGAATTTAACATGAAATGTTTATAGTGAATATCATTTTCAAAATCACTAATCCCTTGTTAAAAAATTATTCAATCATTCCACACAAAAATTTCCATTATTACTTCGTGAATTCTTTCAACAAATCCACTTTTATCTCATAAACATTTATCATATCATGTTTTTTTAATTAATAAACCATTAAAACCTATAATTTTAGAGTTTTATATCTCTCACTCAAGAGAAAATTATTTATAATGTTTATTAAAATAATATGTTATTCTACTTTATATTCCCTCAATTTCATTCTTGTAACTTTATAAATAGACATAGAGGCAGTGAAAATCATATGGGATTAATCATCATTTTTTCATAGGGAAATTATAGGTTGGTTATTATATTACAATAAAAGTCTCATATAAGAGAGTAGCTCTTTTAGTACATTGTATGATATATAATTTATAATAAAGAGATTATTTCATTTCTCAATTCATTATAATAATATTAGTGATCAAATACCTATTCAACCATAGAATTTTGATTTACATGTTAGTATAGAAAAATAAAATTCCTATTTCATCTACTTTGTTCTCTAATTTTGCAAATACATATATTTTTGTACATAAATTATATTATATAAAAAATTTCTATTTCGATAATAATAATTGAGTAGTGAATTAATGAGAGTTTACTAATAAATTTTTTTTCCATTAATAAAATTAACATACCCCAAAATTACTCATAACTAAGAATATACACCAATTAAATCCCATGAAACAAACTTTCATGTAATTTCCCCAGCATGGTTCTTCATCACGTGAAAAAGTCATGTAGTTACATGACCTCATGCACAGCTCCCCATATTCCAAAGGTAGTCGAATAACCACCAGCGTTTAAGGAATACAAGATGATAAATGAATACTAGAAAATAAAAATAAGAGTAATACACCATGTCATTCCCAGACTGTATACCAAACTACATTTCATAATATAATTTATACAAGTAATCCACAAAACCATAGATCATAATAATTACACCAAAATCCTCAGTCTAAAATACATACCTATTCTAGTCTCCATGGTCCAATCCAATCCAAAAATTAAAACAATCCAATAATGAGATCCATTCATTTATCTATATATGAATCCATGAAGACTTCCAATATACTAAAAAATTACATAAATGTGTGAGTACAACTCAAAAATTTGACATAGATAATGTCTTAAGAATCCACTGTAAATAAATAGTGCATAAAAGAATATGATAAATAGGGGAATTATTTTATAAATTAGTTTATAATATATAATAAACCAAATGACCTTGAACCTCATGGTTCATGCATAGGATAATTCAAAACATCTTCAGGATGATGTCAGATACCTCTATCCATTGCTAAATTTTCTATCCTAGGATGAATAGCTTATATGGTGTATCATGTAACTAGTATAAACTTATATTGCTAGACTCTCTTACTTAGGACCAATCACACATAAAATTTCAACTAACCAAAAACCTAACTCAAGTAAATCATGTAATGAATAAATACTATGAACTAGGTGAATTCCCATTCTACAACTACTTATGTGTTCCCATGGCACATTAACCATGCCAACAGTGAAATAACCTTTTTATACTAGAATTTATAATAATTTATGATTCTAGAGCCACTTACACATTCCTATAGAGTGATAACATTCTAAGGGAAACATTATCATATGACTCTGAGAATTATCATAATAGGGACGCTAATGTTTTAAAAATACATCATACTCTATGTGAATTGCTATCCTAGAGTTGATTTAAAAATTCAACATCAAATTAAAACAAGATCCATTGCATTCTAATTTATCAAACATGTCAATTATTTGATCATATTTCATATTGGTTAATTTATAGAAAATTACCAATTATCAACCATTTAATTCCATTATTTCAAGTTACCAATTATTAGAATAGTTGAAATAATACCATATCACATATAAATTAATCCTAATTACTATTCTGAAGCCATTATATACATATAAAATAATTTTATATTGCTAATTCCATTTTCATTCCAATTAACAAATTTTAATCCAAGTGATTACTTAAAAATACACTCACCATAATTCAAAAGTTAATATAGTTCACAATTTATGACATTACATAGACAAGTTCCCATTTCACTTAAGGACACTAGGTTCATACAATTACAATTAAAACATAGGTTCAAAGGTTAGTATACCTCTTGGGTGGCCAGATGTCTTGATCTCAAATCTAATGGATCAAACAATATTTAAGGGAGGTCAAAGAATATGTATTTCTAAATTACATTGGTATACTAATTAAAATAAGTTATTTAAAAATAATATTAATTCTATTGCACACATTTCCCATACTGGAAAAGAAAAATAAAGTGTAGGGAGTTTTTTTAGACCACATTCCTTAAAAAAAATTAATAAGTGATCAATGATTGTGTTTTATGATCTATATCAAACCCCATAACCCCCCTAAAACATTAATTGACACACACCTTCAATTATAGAAGAAGTGGATCAAAGATGAAGAATAGACGACTTTATCAATTTCATGAACATAATGTTTTATTTTATCTAAATCAAATAGTATATCGATAAAATGAGTAACGGTGTTGGAGAAGTCACAAAAGCCTTAGATAAGATTTAAAAATAATAAATCCTGAGTTAGAGTCAAATTAGGGGTAAAAGGATTTTCAATGTGGCTATAGGTGGATGAAATATGATTCTTTCCTCATAATATGGACCCTTCCCAATGCCACCATCAAGACTATACATACCACTATCAAGAAAATTATATAATCCTTTACAAATTAATGGCTAAAACCCAATGACTATATTGTGATAATCCTATATACTAACTTGAATTCTAGGAATCCCACCTTTTTTACTAGTGGACTGCTCTGACTAGCTGGTGGTACAACAGTTTCTCCAATCATAAAAACCACATTTATCTACTAACAGAATCCAGAATCTTGAGTTCATTGAACCTCCCAGACACATCCAATGAATAACTTTAAGCCAATATTGGGTTTCATTTATCGAGAATGAAATGGTTTCAAACAAAACATAAATATAAATATACCAGGGTAATAGATGGGATCATACAACCTCCCCAATATATAACTGCACATCCATGAGGTATGAAATAAAATTCACTAAGATGTATAGATAAAGAACTCATCCATTGAGACCTCATATCAAAATCACTATCCCCGGTATCCCCATAAAGACGCTCAAGGAACCAAAAAACTCACACTAGACAGAATAGTCTTTCCTTTAATATTTTTCACACTATATTATTCAATATGAATCAAATTATACTCAAAGGATACATCGACATCAAGATCATCATCAATAAAATCTATCACATGATAAGTGTATTAGTGATTTATCTCTAGTTGCGACACATGAAACATGTCATGCATGGAACTATATCATTTTAGAAGGGACAATTGGTACAACATAGGATAAACCCTATCCACTATCTCAAATTGACTTATGTACCAGTGGTATCATGAATGGAAGACATAATTCAATTAGTAGTTTCCTGAAAATCATGTCAACTTATGTCAAATTAAGTAGAAAAATCATCAATTAAAGGAATAAAAATATTTTTTTTCCAAAAAATGTTTAGGAAGATGCAACTGTTCAATTATGGAAAATCTTGGCACAAAAAAATACCATATCTTAATAATTTATCTCAGAGCTACCATATTGAACTAATGGATCAAGAAGGCCTTATTTGATGATATTATTATAAAGATCATAAGAATGATTAGTAATTGAAAATATAAATTTTTATCTTTTGGAGGAAGGGTTACCGTGATTAAGGATGTCCAAAATCTTGTCCCAATGCATGTGTTTTCCATTATTAACCCACCCAAGGGAATGATTATCAAGTTGGAAAATAATATTAATGATTTCCTTTATGTCACCAATCAAATGGTTTGATGCCACTAGGCCCCATGAGAACATGTTTCCAAACTGGCGAAGGATGGTTGTGCAGGTATCCACAACATATTTGAGTCCATGCATGTCGTACAGGCGCATTTTGCTTGTGATGTGTTGGGATGGACCTCATTTTGGGAATATTTCATTAGATCCAAAAATAGGGGTGATGGGAGGAATGAGATTCTTGTGTATGGAGACTCTTAAACCCTTCTCGATGCATTATGTATCACATTGAGTAGTTGGAGGATCATTCTAGATGTGATGTAGGGAATGGTGACATTGACCTCTAGATGTGAAACTGGGCTGGTGAGATGTTTTTTTTTCAAGGATGTTCTACACCAACCATATCCTTTAGCAAAGCAAGTTGGTTTCGCGAATTTATGGATTCCATTATCACTAAGGATTATAAGGATGCTTATGATACCATCCAACTAGTGGATGATCCAAACAGTTTCATTTTTATGGGTTCAACCTCCAGCAAGTTAAACAATTATTTCTTCAGAGATTTAATTCATACTAAAAAAGGTTCAAATATCTTGGATTGATATATTTGGTGCAAAGCGGTCCCAACCAAGATGATTTTTTTTGTGGTGGATAAGGAATCAGTGTCTCCCAATGGATGAAAATATTCAAAAAGGGTATTCCTTGGATTTTAATTGATTTTATTATAGACGAACATGGTTGGAATCTTCATTGAACCTATTCGTTCAATTATATTAGGAAAAATATATTTGGGACTACATGTGGAAATAAACGAACGTCAACATCAGCAAGAGTTCTATACAAGAGTTCCTTCAGGTATGGTTCTAGGGAGTATATCAGCAAGGAGTTTAATTAAGCTTCGAGGTGTGGATTTGATCTCTTTTTCTTGGATTCTATGGGAGGCTATAAATAAGGCTTGAGTGGGTAGGGGAATTTACTATAATTATCTCTAGGTGAGGGTAAGGGATTTTATCACAAATCTAGGGATGCTTCTGAAAAAAGTAATGAACTCTATCATACTTCATAGACTATTACTTAGGAACTTTATAGATATGAGATCAAGTGATCAGATTCAGGACAAGTGGATTAAATGTAACCCTTCTGTGAGTGGATTAAAGTTTAATATTGATGGATCATGCATTTCTCGAATTATGTGGGGGGGGGGGTAAGAGATAACAGTGGATCAATGGTTCTAGGGTTCAGTTCGTTCTATGGACTTGGCAATTCCATGGGGGTGGAGACAAGAGCCATGCATACCGGTCTCATGCTTTGCGATCACTATAATAATAAGATTGTGGATGTTTAATCTGACTCTATAGTGTTGTTCTGACTAATCATAGGGAAGTAAGATCCACCTTTGGATTTTTCTTACCTTATTAAGAGTTATAAAATGAGAATATGTTCGGGCAGTCATGTTGGACATTGTTGGATAGAAGGAAAAATTGTGATAGAAGTTCTCACCAGGGTTTCAAGACCTGATGAGATGTTAATTTTATACACCAACATAGAGTCCATTCCTATTAAATAAAAGGAAATAATTCAGGGAAATTCCAGTGGCCTCCACCAGTTTTAGTTCCCATGAGCTGGTTCACTTATTTTTTGTGACTTTTTTTATTCAGTTTTTGTATGTTTTATGACATTCCTTTCAAATAAAAATTTAATTTTAATGAACCTGTTCAAAAAATTCCCTACATCCAGATATGGAATTTACCCATCCTTGGAGACCCCCAAAAAATAACCTGATGACAGGCCTCAAACACTCTGATTTCAAAAATATGATATATATCTTACTTTTGTTCTTACAATATACTTCTAGATCAATGGAACATGTTCAAATATCTCTATCATAATATTATGTCCAATTAGTACTTACTCTCCCACCTCTAATATATACAAATCCAAACGATATAAACATATAGATAAAATCTCTAAATGATCTACTTAGATCGATTCTCAAAAGTTGTTATTATATTAAAACTCCATGGGTACCAGATGTTACTCCCAAGAACCACCAAACTCGGAAATATAAGCTCAAAAAATATCCTCCATAATATAAATTTTTATATTACATTATATTTTACTATGAGGATGGTGTGATATAATCAGATAACCCATTGATCCTTACAACTTCATAATGCCCTACCAAAATTGGGAACTAATATTAGGATCTCTTTAATTAATGAAACTCCTCATAACACCATGAAATCAAACTATCTCCCACAAATAGCAGTTACAAATATCCTTTAAGGTGATGGTATCCTTAATAAGAAATAAGTGTTCTAATATTGTTAATAGATCTATAGTCTCCCATTCAACAGTATTTTTGAAGGCTTCCGTAAATAATCTTGTTAATATGTTAATAGTAAAATTATCCCATATGAATTATGGAACAGGAAAAGAATATAGTAAATTAAAAGTCTTTTCATTCTCAACCTTCACCTACTAACTCATGAAATATCTCACCAAAACACCATATATGTTTTTATGAATCCCTTTCTATCAGAATTTCCTTTGGATGTCATGATATATCTTTTCTATTCTAGGATATACCTTCCAAAATTAATCATGGATTTCCCCTATCATATCCTCATGAAAAAACATATGTACCCATATATGAAAATTGACAATAAGAACATAATTTCTTTAAAGAGACCAACCAGATTGAGGCATGCCGTCATATATTTTATCTCACAAGGATAATCCCTCTTGATTAGATAAATCCCTTATCTTGATATGATCTATAAGAATAAGAAAAGTATATGATGATGTTAGATTCTCTCACCACAGATACAATTAAAATTTAAATTGCATATCCAAAAATAGAGACATGATATACCACTCATAAAAAAAATTCAACATTGAATTCATATGCATATTCCTCTATGAATTGAAAATGATGGTTCTATTTCACATATTATTTTCCAAATTGAATTGGAATGAATTATGATACTCAAACTACCACCTTTGTCGATGGTTTTTCTCTTAATGTAAAAATATGTACATTAGGATCTTGTGATCTATGTACACCATAATAGTATCACCCAAAAGATAATTTTCCATCATCACAGGGTGTTTAAAACCATATATAACTCTAAATCTTGGGTATGAAAATTCCTCTCAATCAACCATAAATTTCATGATCTATATGTAACAACTTAATCCTCCTACAGTATAACTACTCAAACAAAGAATCATAATGCATTATTGAATTTTTTATACTTCTTAACTGGATTAGATAACGTGGGGATCAATGTTGAGGTCATCCTGCTGTTCAATTCTTGGAAATCCTCCTCAAAATAATCTGACCAAAAAAACCTCACCCCATTTTTTGTTATCCTAGAAATTAGTTCCACTTGATGGGAGATTTCCTAGATGATTCATTAGTAATGGATTATTAGATCCTTAATGCTTCAAATCACAAAGATGATATTGTGTATATCCCAGGATACTATGGTTTCTACCTTTAGCGGGTCCACCGACACTCAATCCTATGAGATATTGTATTCCTAGAAGATAACTTTATCATTCCATAAATGAAACATATATATCATGGTGTATATTTGATACTCTATCATATTTTCATAACAAAACATAGATATAGTTGTATGATCATATATGGAATGTCCATGAATACCAATAGAGAATTGTTTTATTAAAAATGATATTAACATGAACTCATGCAATTCATCTTCAATGACGCTTCAGGTGTTGTTCCCAATGTGAAGGAGGAAAGACCAAAAAATTCAAACCTGAAGGTGGTGGACATATTCAACAAGTTGTGAAAATATTTTTCTAATCATAATCCAACTCTGTAGGTACTTATACTATTAGGGAATATCAGTGTAGTGGATCCACTGCAACCATATTCCATTTATACAAAGGATCATTCTTATGAAGATGCTGCCTAGCTTGGTAGTGGTTTCTATCTTGAGGTAGTGGACACCAAGGTCTATAAGATTCAAATGCAGAAATCTTCATATGGTCTAGGGTGTTAGGTTAATTTTGTGGGAAGAAACATTCCAAGATGGATCTTGTCATATATTAATATTAGTAATCATTTTCAAGTTTTAGGAATTGACACCCCTATCTATGATTCAGGGTTATTATTAGAGGAAATATCAATGGGAGAAGGTTATGAACAATTCTCAGAAGATAGTTTAAAGGGTGGAATCATTATAAGTCTTCATAACCCAAGGATAAAGAATGGAAAAAAATAAAACAAGGACCCGTGTTTTTGCATAGTGAGAAAGAGTAGGAAATACAAAGGGAATAAAGATTACTCATACCTACCTAAACCACTGAAGATAAGGTTGGTAAAAAATTTGGTACCAAGGAAATGTATGTTTATCACTATAATAATGATCAGTTGATGGAGGTAAGCCTAAATTTGTTGAGTGGAAGTGAAATGGTTTAAGGTGGTGACTCTAAGGAACAAGATCTTGAGAAAAGGAGTTACATGGTGGATGAATGGTCTTAGATACTATGTGGATATATTATTATTGAGGATGATATATCTATTAATCAAGTAATTTTAGGAATGGAGGATAATGTTGTTGATGATTTATTGAAGATCATAGTTAGCTCATAGTGAGAACCAGTTGCAGGGGCTCAAGAAAAGTGTTCGAAACTTCTTCTACACTCTGAGGAAGAGATATTAGAGGAGACCTTGATTTTTCATAATTCTAATGAGGATTCAAACACGATGTATGGGATTCCAATTTAGGTGGACACAGACATGGAGAAGAGTGATTGGATTTACAAGTGGTATTTAATTTTAACGAGAGGTTTTAATGATAAGATGATACTAGTAGGGGAGTTCATTCCAGCTCGGGAAAAAGTTTCCTATCAATTAGAAGGAATTATCAAAGATGAACCATACTAAAATGTAATTTATATGGAAATTATAGAGGGATGTTTCTTCTAATAGGTTCATGTTTTATTTCAATAGTTTTATTATCTTATGTAGTGTTTGATGTTTTCCAATTGAACTTTGAGGTTTAATACTTTTAAAAAATGTATTTAAAATTAAAAAAAAAATATCTTTCAGTCAGTCATGCTCTCCTATATCATGTGCATAAACACCTAATCCCTATCATCCCTAAGTGTATATAGATTAAAGTGACTCAGTAACTTCATATGAATGTCATTCCAGTTTGGCTCCTCTTACTGACTGGATTTCTCTATGATGCCAGACTAGGGAATGGTTGGTTCATGTAGTATACAAGTCATAGGATTCACCTTACCCATAGGTGTTTCAAGGTGATTATCATCATTGACACTAACTTGATCAGTAACTTAATTTATTGAGGGATTATCTCCAAAGTGAACATTGGTAGGTGTTACAACTAAATCTCTCTAGTCATATTGGATATCAAAGGCACAATGTGAGTAGTATCTATATCAATAGATCACATGATCCACATGAAAATGACATAAAGATAGATTTCCATAGGATTTATCAGAGCAGCAAGATGTTCGTGATCTATAGGGTGAGGTGTGTGTTGATTAACACTCTCCCAAAACTCATACTGAAGATGATGCAGAGAAATTCACTCGACATAGGTCAACATAATCATCATATCATAAGATGTGTAACATGATCAAACTGAAGAGGTCAAGATGACAATAGAGAACAACTGATACAAGGTTACTTCAGAAGATGGATTTAAAAGTGAATTGAAATTTAATAAATTTTTAATTTATTCATTTTTGGTACACATTTACAAGGAATACATTTCACAATTTATATAGATATATCACATATGTTAAATATTTTTTTGTCATGAATTATACAAGTCAACATATTTCCTCTTCTTGTCTATCAAGATGCATGCATACTCACATCATGCCATACAATCCCATGAGTAAATCTCATAAAATAGTAACATCACATAATAAGTGAATCATGAAATGGTAAATAATATCACAATTATAACAAGGAAATATCATGGAAAACAATCCCATCCCTTGGAAATCGGGGTTTACCCCACACTTGATTTAGTTAATCCAAACCCAGAACCCATTATTATTCCTTGACACATTCTAGTCTCATATCTACCATCCTAAAATATTTAATCAATAAAAAATATTCTCTAATAAAACATAGTAATTTCCCTGTACTAGTTCTCCCTCATGTGACTTATATAGTTAGTTACGCGGCCTCAAGAACACCTCCCTATATGTAAGAGGTTTCCCACCAGTAGAAAGGATCTACAAAATATAGCATGGAAACTATTACCTCTAAGACATAGTATAAATTAGAATGTAAATAAGATAAACCAATCATGAAATATACTTAATCATTTGGTATATAAATACAAAATAATCCAAATAATAATAATAGATCTTGTAATGTAATATTGTATGCCAAACTAAATGCCCTATTAGATTTCACACAAGAAAAATTCTAAAATATGGATCTATAATAAAGAATCCAAAAACCATAGTCCCAAACCCCATATCACCATGTTCCAATACCATTTAGAAAACTAAACAATCATACAAAATTCCCCTTTCCCTTTTCTATACCAGTATCCATGATGTCTTCTCAGGTACTAAAGGTTTCCCAAATAATATGTGAATGATATTTATTAAACCAACCCCAATAGTATCTAAACAATGTAGTTGGAATAAATAGTTAATTTAACAAAATTATAAGAATGGGTGTTAATTTACAAATTAATATAGAATATCAAATAAACTAACTGACGCATGGGCTCTTGATCGACACATGGGGTTAGCCAAATATACTTCAACATGATGTCATATATCTTTTTCAATTGGAAAATTATCCTATTTAGGATGAATCTCCCATATTGTGTATCAAATAATTAGTATAAAAATCTAGTGGTGGATTCTCTTTCCTATGATGAATCAACCACAATTATTCAACTAACCAAAAATCTCACCCTAAATGCATCAAGTAAACAAGAAATACTACGATCTAGGCGAATTACTATTCTAGAGTAGCTTACATGTCCCTATGGTGCATTACCCATGAAAAGGGTGAAGTAATAGCATCATACTAGATTTCATGAAAATTCCTATGCAAGAGATACATATGTTTTCCTATGGCTCAATACCATACTAGGGGAATGAGTATCATAGGATCTAGTGTATATTTCCATGTTAGGGCCACTTATATGATTTAAGGACATCAGAATCTATAAATTCCTATACTTGATATGATTTAAAAATTCAACATAAAATTTAAATAAGAGATAATGATTTCAAATTTATCAAAACATCGAAGCATGTGATCATATTCCATACAGGTTAATTTATCCAAATTACCAATTATGTACAATTTAATAGAATCATTCCATGTTACCAATTATCACTATAAATTAACAATTCCATTTCACATATTAATTAATCCAAATTACCATTCTCAAGCCATAATATATATATTTCATCATGTTATAATTCCAATGATAATTATATGAAAATTAACCACCATAAATCCATGATAATATTTAACAAGACAATAACCATAATTTAATTTTTAATCCAATTAAAAATATTAGCCTATCCTTAAAAATTTACCATCTCAACTAATGGATCTGGGTTTATATGATACATGATCTGACATAGGTAAAGGTTGTCACACCACTCGGGTCACCACATGTCCCTGTCTCATATTCCAATAGACCCAATGGGGTCTAAGGGTGTCCTAAGAATATTGATTTATAAATTAAACTGGGTTACCAATTATAATTATTCTCATTTTTTTATTGATGAAAAGATATCACATATTTCAGGAAATTGTGGAACAAAATATATTTAGGGATTTTTTTAGACCACCCACTTCAAGAATATAGAAAAAAAGACCAATGATCATCCATATGAATCAAAATGAAAAACCATGATCCCATACAGTTATTGAATGAAATGTTCTTTTAAGGCCAAATAAAGTGTATTAAAGATAAAGAAAATGAGAACTTGTCAATTCCAATAAGAACTCACTATTTGAAGTAGTATGGATCATACAACATGTCAAAAATACAATAAAATGTGTTATAGAATACACATGAACCATAGGGAACCATAAAATTTGTTAAATCTTATGTTAGGTTTGAAGGGTAAAGAGTTGTTCATAGTAGTATATGGGTGGTAAAAATATGATGGTATCCCTCATAATCCCATCTCATCCTAACACCGCCAGTTGGTGGATTATAACTATTGGTAATATAGTGGTGTCCTATATTGAACTTGTATGGATGTGAACCCCACTAACAAGACATAGGATATCCTGTATTATACACACTCTTCTTAAACCAATTGGTTAGCTGATGGGTCTCACCATCTAGATAGTGATCCTCCTACGAGATTACTAAGCTACTAGGAATCCCATTAGATATCAGATGGTACTAAAGTTTCTATAACCATGAAAACCACATCTATAAACTAATATAATCTTCTAGCCTAACTTCTTCAATCCCTTTTACACCTATGGAGAATTTTTTTATTTTGAGAAATTGGCTCATTTATAGAATATAAAGCATTCAAAAAAATATGAAAAATAAACTTACCTTGGCAAAAGAAGGGATCCTACACATCACACAATTATTAATTAAAATTATATTTAGTAAGATAACCTAATAATTCAGTGGGTATAGAAATATAGTCCAATATTATATTTCATCTGTTTGGTAATTAATAGGAAGAAGGAAATTCCATATTCTACCTCATTCATCTAGATTCAGTCTATTTACTTTAGAAAGTAGTGATTGTGAATAACCATATGTCTAATATACAATAAAAGCCACATTCTATATATATAATGAGGACTATTGGAATTAATATGTCCTATAGTTTTGAAATATTATATAGGTTTGTTAAATAATAAAAATAGGAAAGTTAAAATGTCCTGGAACTCTTTTAATTAAAAAACTCAAAAGGATGTTTTATAACTAAAATCAAGAAATGAAAATCAATTAAAAAAATTCATTTAAATTTATTTCTATATTAAAAAGCCTTCAATAGTATCTTGATGTCTAAAGAATAGAATAATATATTAAAAACCATATTTTTTGAAAAAATATACAATTAATAGAAAGAACCACATTATATGGTCTTCCAAAGAAAATTGATAACATCCTTTAAATTTATCTTTTTTGTGTAAACATTTATGAAAAAAAATAATTATGAAATTATATAAAAGGATTAGAGAAATAGACAAAAAAATGATGGATGAATAGAACCAGATAATTTATTCACTAATGGAGAGAATGTAAAAGTGTGTATTTTCAGTCCGTTTCTTAAAAAAATACAATTCCTTATATTGTTATTGAATAAAATGTAAATAAAATGATTAATATAAAATTAAAAACCTCTTACCATAGTAGGTGTTATAGTTTTATTTTTCATATCATAAAATTGAAGTGTTCATTCAAAATCCAATAAGGGATGTGGTTAATGTGATTTTAACTGCCACAAAATTATAGTTTCAATACTCCCAGTGACAATCTATTTCTTAAATAGGTCCTAACGTACACGGTTTTACTTTTCCACCACAATTCCATGGATGTATTGATGATCATTTCGGGGGTCAATTATTTAGTGCTCTTCATTCTCTTCTACCATTTGAGTGAATATTATATCCATTGAGGTTTTAATTTGGTTATTAGAAAGTGTCACTTATTCTTTTTCGTATTTTGTTTAATGTAAAAATATATCACTATTTATCTTCCTATAATTACTAAGTTATCAACACCATTTGATCTTAAATGTATATTTAATTCTATTTAATTTATTTTTATAGGGTAATCATCATTAGTGTTGAATCTATAAATTGTGAACAATGGAGTCCAATATACAATTAAGCTTGAGTAAAATTATTCAAGAATGAGTTCAAAGTTGAATTATCTACCTCAATTATTTCATATTATACATATTTCTCATTTTTTAAATTTACATAGAATGAAACTTAATAATGTATCAGGAAATAGATTCTCTTTATTATGCTCTATTTTTATCTCATTTTCTTGTTCTACAAAATATTCATGAGTATATTAATCCTTTACTATTAGCACATGTATAGTATGTTCTATAGGTTTTAGTAAATATGTCGCTTTATCTATTTTAGAATTAATCCATAATTGGTGTTGCTCAATATTAATTTTGATTTAAAGTAATATTATTTCCATTATTGTAGATATGAGAATTTCCAACTTCATTATGGTATATAGACTCCAATTTTTTATTGTACCTGTAAATACATAGTTATTGAACATAATACAAAGAAACTATATTAAATGGTAGAATAAAATTGTAAAATTCATCAATTTACTATAAATTAAATCCATACATTCTCTTATAATGTGGTGTAATTGTTTATAAACCTACCACGAACTTTCTTACCAGTTAAAATGATAATTTTAGAACATTAACCTATGATAAAAAACGATATTTACACTAGGATTTGTGTGAGTAAATCCTCTGATTCACAGATATAAAATAAATAAAAATAAGAATTAATTTTGTGTCAATATATGAGTTTTTTAAAATGAAATTGTTTTTTTGGTAATTTAAATGTGGCTTCCCTAAGATATGTCGATTAGTCTCATGTAAGTTAAGTCGAATTGTGATTAAAATATATTAACCTTAAGATAGGAAATATAGGTAGTGATTTAATATTTTATATAGAATATTCATCTCATTATTCATTTGTTATATTTTTTAATGTCACCTTAGTTCAAAGTTTTCTCTATCACATTGACCGAAGACTTACTCATGAGTCGATGAGTACCCATGATATAGTAGGTAAATATCAACAGAAGATCTCAAAACCTAATATTAATTTTTTCCACCATTTTCATTATTTTCATCCCTCAATGTTCAATGTACATTTTCCAAGTTCATAGTATAGACTAACAATAGTACTTCATCACCCATAAAATAAGATAAATAATAGGTTTTAATTAAATTAAAACTCTATGACTAAAAGACTAAATGATATAAAACAACGGATGAAATAAATATAATAATTTGTTTAACTACATTCATATCATCCCCAATAGAATATTTTTTTATATCTCTATAAATATAATTCAAAAAAATAAATAAATTCTTCCCCTCTTTATTTGATACATATCATATCTCTTAGAACCCTAAAGACACATTCTCTAAAAATGTATATATCTATATCATTAATTTTGGAAACTCTATTAATATTGTTTTACCTTTTAATTTATAGTATGTTTTATCAAAGTTGAGAACTCTATATCTCATGTGAGGTTCTAAAATAGTCAATATAAGAAACTATACCCTAGTATCCTACATCTAGTTGCTATTTTAATACAGTGGTAGTATATACAAGTGATCACATCCCAGTGGATTAATTAGTTTATTAGTCTTACAATGCTAGATACATACATGATCACCACATTACACTTGAATAAAAAACACACAATATAGTAATTTAATTGAGAAAATAAATATTCTATCCATAATTTCCTCTCATATAAATCATAGTATACTTTTGGAATCCTGGAGAATGGAAATATAATAAAGGGGTGATATTTAATGCTCACTAAGGGAAAACATATTATAGATATAATTATATAATAAATAAGGCATGAATAGTTTGCAAAGAAAAATGATGATCAATAATGAAATATAGATAATAAAATAGTATTGATACTTATATATAGATATCATAACATTAAGAAAAATTACTTGGACATCAAGAGCCAATTTCATAATGATTAAATTCATAATATCAGACATATTAAACATAACATTGAGGCCTCATGCCAAGATATATTACATATATGGGTAAAGACATAGAAAAACACCCTGCTAATTTCTCTTATGATACCTATTGATGCATCGAGGGGCTATGTAATTCTTTGACCCACCTATAACTTACTAAATCCAATGCAATCATTATATGAATAATGAACACCGCATAATCACCATGTCAAAATTATTAATAACTGTATGCATTAGAAGAACTAACATACATGATATTAATACATTCCCCAGTTAAAATGATCAAAATCAATCTAGATAAATATAGTGGATGGTATCATTACACTATAACCTAAAAAATTATAAGATTCATCAAAGGAGGTAGAAATATTGGAAATTAATTTTAAAAAATCATAGAAATTTTCATCAGAAAATAAACTTATAATTATGAAATAACTAATTTAAAATACTAAAATATACTAAATAGTAGGAATAAAATTTATTTGGAATTCATTATAAAATAATATAAAGGAATATTCATGGAAAATAATAGTTCTGTGGAAAAAAATCCATTCACACGGTAAATGTCAAAAAATTATTTCATCCACATCCTTAGTAAAAAAGAACCAAATTCAGAAAATAAAAAAATATTCATTTTAAAAAAAAAGTAAAAGTAAAAAAATTTGTAAAATTGAATTTTTAAAATTATTGTAAAATAGAAAAAATATTTCTGAATAAATTTAAATAAAATATGGAAATGGTAGAAAAATATTCCCAAACGAATATGAAATAAAGATAGTTTTCCATAAAATAATCCTTTGATCTCCTAAGATTAAAAGATGAAAATGAAATGATATATTTTAATTTACATAAATAATAAGTAGAGAAAAAAATAGATGGAATTTAGGATATAATTATCATATAATCCCTTCAAAAGAAACATAAACATAAACAATCTTGAATAAGGATGTGGTTTTGAAATAAATCCTTACCTTAGGTCCCAATTTCTTTGAAATTGATTTTAGAGTCATTTATAATAAATATAAATTTATGATACTTCTATTAAAGAAAAAAATTCATACTTATAATATTATATATGATCTAATTATAATATTTCATCCCATGTTTATTAATAATTATTTATTAAAATGGTTTTCCGAGTGTTTATTGTTTCATTTTTCATGTTTGTTTTGGTTTAGTAGTTTTGGCCCTTACATGTTTCTCATGGTTCCATAGTATTCAAAATTTTAATAATTATATAAATATCATATATATTTATTATATAAATATTTATAATCATCAATTAAAGGTGAATATGAAAAATGGATCTCATCAATTTGTGGAGGTGGTAGCCCACATATATGAAGGGGAGACATTATCATTTTTAAAGGGGGAAGTGTAATAATTTTAATGATATTATATATATATAATATTATTTAATAAATATTATTTATTTTAATTAATTTTATATTCATAACCATCCATGTGAAATGGTGATAAATAATAAATTATATCGCTATGTGGAGATGTCAAGCCCTGTGTGAGCACAAGAATTGTTTTCTCTCTTCGTAAAATGAAAACATAGAGGAAAATGGTCATATAATAATCATAATAAGAAATCATTATATATATGATATTGGATTCAATATTTTATTATTTTTATAGTAGATTTAGAGGAATAATAATAAGAAATAAATTTAAAATTGTTGGTAAAGATAATTACATCTTCTTCAATAGTCCTCCTTTAGATCTCTTCTTAAAGACCATTGGAATTTTACTTTATAAGGACCGAAACCTCTAATTTTCTCATAGTAAATTTTATAGACCAATTATGTAGTGATTGTTTAATCTAGTTTTCTCAAGGTTTTGTAAAAAAGATAGAGGATTAGTGTCTATTTATTAATATAGTGTGAGACACACCTTGAATATTTCAATTGATTAAAATAATATCATGTTATATTCATGGAAAACTAGCCGATAAACAATAAAATTTAAATCCTAAGGTGATAATGGTTGAAATATAGTCATTGAATAAGAATTTAGATGAAAAATGGTGTCCTTGTCACTTAGTTTTATACCTAAAATTTTCATTTTCCCATTTAATTGGAGGTAGTAATATTTTTACCATAGTTACTATTCATAATAACTAAAAATTAAATTAGCCTCATTATGAAATTATTATATTATGGTTATAAATGAAGAATCTATTTCTCAAGATTCAATCTCTTGAAACTGAAAAAATTAATTCAATATAAAAATATACAATTCAAAGAGTAATAATTTTCTAAAAATTTCTTTTTAGGTCTAAAAATTATTTTTTAACAAGATTATGTATAATATTCATCCAAATAGTATAAATTGAATTATTGATAATAAAAAAATTAATGAAATTTTAAAACCAATCCAAATCAAAATAAATATTTTAAAATGATCTAAATTATAATGCTTTTTAATTTAAAAATATGTTTTTTACTATTCAAAATCATATATTTTCTCAAAACAATTATTAAAAATGAAACTAACGATAATTTTGAAATTATAATTTCAAAAATGATAATTTTTTATATATTTTAATTTATTATATTTCCCTAAATTAAGTAATATATAAATAGAAAAAATAAATAAAAACTATTCTATAAGAAAACATACTTTTGTAGCATAAAATGACTTTAATGGAAATTAATATCTTACTTATACTGAATTAATCAATACATTTTCATTTTATAAATGTAAATTCCCAAAATAAGATAAACTAATAAGTTCCCTAAGTTGGTGGGTCATAAGGCCTCATACATACCTCCCCATATTTTAGAAGTTATCAAATAGAAGAGGGGGTCTTCGGTGGTATAGTAAGGAAACTATATAATCGTATTCAGAGAAAAATAGTGGTTTAACAAAAGGATAATATGAGAAGCATAATAAATAAAAACTAGAATAGTGTACATATAACATCCAAATGATAAAAATAAACAATCCATCAATCAATATATCAATACCATATACATAATTATGTAATGTAATGTCTCTAAAAAAGGAATACTGAAAATGGAATCAACAAACGTACATACTAGTGTATCAAAAAACCCAAAAAAATATTATCTCAAGATTGCATCATGATCCATATATTAGTCTCGTGCTTCCCCTATCCCATGATATAATAAATAAAGCATTAGAAATTGTACTCTATCCCATATCCATACCTACATAAAATTAATCTTCCTAGGTACCATCATCGACCTTGATTGGGTGTGAGATAAACTCACTAGGCCACCACCAGTGGTGTCTATAAAAAATACAGTCTATGTATAATAACTAGTACTATGATCAGGTATAAAATATAAGGAGTAATGTAAGGTATACATAATAATCCTATGTAAAAAAGTTGTAAAATACATATGATACAAGCTATGATCATCAATATATATATATATATATAAAGTATCAACAGCGGGTAGTAACCAACTCAGTATAAGTCTCCTGTGATAAGAGTAACAGACATGCACAAGACAATTCCCAAGGTGTATAATCTAGGAAACCTATAATTGGATATTTCAAAGTATACAAAAGTCATAGGTTCAATACCTTAATCTTTATCAATGATGAAAAGCCATAAATAATAATTCCTAGGAGTTTCAAGTGTCATAACTCGATACCCTGGACATTGACATACCGTAATAGTCATAGGTTACATACCTTCTATAAAATTTTCTTATATACCAAAATGTACAACTTCCATTCCTTTCTAATAATTTGGTTTCATACTTAAATGCACAAGTTCTATAACTTAATAATCATAGGTTCTATACCTTAATAATAAGTGAATTTCATACCAATAAGTAGCATGTTCCATACATTATCAATTTGTCATTACCATACAAAGATGAAACAATATCAGGAAAGTAATAAAATAAAATATGAGGGATATGTTAGTTTCCATACCCATTTAAAATTATGTTTTAATCAAAAATTAAATAATTTAAATATCATTTGATGACATGGAAAAGGATTCAGGATCCGCTCCAACCAACTCATTGAATTTATAGATTCCCTTTCCCCCCACCCTATAAATGTGGTGATATTACACACTAAAAGGTATAGTGTAACATAGATTAGACATAATAATCACACCACATGGGTTTCCTGGGTTGAGTTTGATAACCTCAAACCATGATTATGTGATACAAGGGTGTCCCAAACTAAGTGCAATAATTAATATATGGTTTACCATTTAATTTAAAAAAACTACCTGGAATTGTGGCATAAGACATGATGAAAATATTTAGATAGAAAAACAAATTATAGAAAAGGTTTAGGCCACCTAATTTATGGCGGTATATGAGAACTCACATAGTGTTGGCCTTTCGTTAATCCCTAATTGGAAAAAATAAAAAAAGAGACAAATTCCATGAAAATATGGCATAAGATCATACACAAAAATAATACTGAAGATGGAAATGGAACCCAAATACATAAGGCATCATAATAAATCTCTTACCGATGTCGATCCAATGTGACATGAAGAATCACAAATAGAGGCTAGAAAAATGAATAGGACCCAAGCCTAGTTTTAGGATCAAGAGGAACATCAAGAAAGAGATCCTAGTATGTGAGAGAAAAATAGGGATAAGAGAAGAGAAAATGATTGTCCCCCTTTAAAATATACCCATGAACTTTACATGGCATGTAAATTATTTAGGAACTGTGTAAAGCTTACATATTTCACCTGCTGTAAAAACCATTACACGTTATCAAAGGGGTTTTTCCAAACCTATACATTTCATGTATTTAATACATGATGCGTATTTAAATACATGTCATGTATTTGGCCTATATCCAAGCATCATACCCTATAATCCTTCATTCTAAATACAAACCAAATATCCTTAATGTGTGGTTTCTGGATTTAAGTAAAAAGTTAACTACAATAAAAGAGGAATATGTTTCTCCAAAGAATTTTCCAAATCAAGGATACATGGATGAAGTATTTCCTCTAACTCTTGTATCATCTATTCTAAATAATTGATTGTTTGAGGTTGAAGGGATGAGCTCAAAAGAACATGTGTACCCAAGGCCTTCTACAACCACTACCAGAACCGCAACACAAAATTAGCATCCATATAATAAATTATAGTACAAGTGGAACCGTATAAATGTATAATATCATGAATAAGAAATATCCTAATATCATTCACTAATAGTTTATCTCTAATAGTTAAGAAATGAGGGACCTTTGGAGTCTATCAATGGTCACCCGTACTGCATCACCACCTTAGGGTGATCTTGGAAAGCTAGTCATAAAATCCTTGGTAACATCATCCCATTTCCACTCAAGAATGGAAACAAACATTAGAATTATTAATGGATGTTGGTGTACAACATTCACATGATGATAGTTGGAACACAAATTAATAAAACTAGGTATCTCCCTTTTTATACTAGGAAACTAATACTAGCGGAGCGGGTCACGATACATCTTCATAATAATGGGATGTGATTACCATGAATAATCAGGATACTATATCATCAAATACTTCTATATGTTTATAGGAAAAAATGACCATATATTATTAATAACTCATCCTTATCAATGATCTATATTGGATGTGAATACTCACCTGAAACACTCTCCCTTTATAGCATCTCGAAATTTCTATGTAATTTTTATTTAATTATATAAAATTATTTCGAGCCCACAAAATCTGATGGCACGTGATTCCGATGCTCCGAGTTCCTGGGATGATCTGTCGACAAAAATGTTATGCTTTAAAAAGTGTGTGTGAACAGTTTTTCTAAAAAAATGAATAACTCTTAAATAGGTGCCCGGATTAGAAATCGGAGGGCACTATTGCGTTTAGGATTGTGGGTTTACCCTAGGCATGAATTAAATTTAGTTGGTGCATGGACCTAGTGAGAAAACACAAAAATTGCATAACCGTAAATAAAATATTATATAAATTTTTTTTTTCAAATGTTTATAACTCACAAATGGTGACTCGAATTAAAAATCTGACACCACCACTAAACTCATGAGTGTATTCTTTCTTTATGAAGATACTAACATTGGCTAGCATGGGCCTCTAGTGGATGTTATTTTTTGGTCGTTAATAAATTATTTAAGTAACAATTATTTTATAGTAAAATCCTTAACTTCTAAACGAGAACTCATTTTGAAACTCTTAGAGTACCATTGAGCTCGTGAGGTTGTGTTCCGATTAGGCGGATCCTAACCTCGACCGACATAGGTTGAGGGTGACTATTAATAATTTTTTGATCACTTTTTTAGGTACGTTCAGTAAACATGTGAGAGATAAATTCTATCTTTTGAACCAGTGCTCAGATTAAAAATGTGAGGGCACTGTTGAATATGCAGCGCCGAGATTCTCTTGATGTAAGATTAACGTTGACTGAAAAGGGTCGGAAGAAAAAGTTAATTTTTGGACATTACAAAAAATAATAAAACAAATTTTGGTTAAATTATTTTTCTTTGTGAAAAGGATTGGAAAGACGATGTTTGGGACAGTAGTGCAACATCAAAACCTTTTAATGGCTTGACTCATAATTTCTGTAACCACACCATTGGGAGATATAAATAAATGTGTAACCACACCGTTGATATAATTAAATAGGTTCGTTAATTATACTCATTAATGAATCTCATTAATTGTGAAGTGCATTAATCCTCTCTTCCCCCTTTATTTAAACGAATCTCAGGCATGGGTTTTCGGCATGCAAGAGGGGAACCTCTAATAAAGTGCAGTGACAACTTCCACCAACCTAGAACAAAGATTCAAGTGATAGACATTAGAGGAATCAACAGGCGATGACAGGCACTGACGATCACCTTCAGAGGTGGATGCTTTTTCCTCATCTGCAGTGCCTTCCAATGATTACAAGTTAGGGGTTATATGCATTCCCCCCTTTTTCCATTCTTGATTATTATGAAGAACACGGGTCAACCGTTCAATGGATTGATCCGTGTTTTGTTATTTAACACAGGAGGATAATGCGGGGTTTATTGAAGGGAGTTTTTATAATTAATATATCCTTTCCATGATACTATTTTAATGCAGATGGTGTGATCAAAATGAACAAGGCCCAGACCCACCACCGAACTCGGTTGTGAGGATGTTCATCATGGAAAACTGAAAGATGCGGCGGCATGATGACGACATGTGGTGGGGAAAGCGATCGAGGGAGGTGGTGAACGACACCTACCGGCCACATTGGAACAGCGGTGCCTAAAGGCACCGTATAAGACAAGGGGTGGCTGACCAATTTCAGTCATGTTGAAGTAGGGTGGTAGGTTGCAGAGGTATGTCGCGGTGGAAGGCGGTGACATCGAGCCATGATAGAGGGTAGACCCATGCCTGCAGGTCCATTGTAGGATAGTCCATGCAGAGAGGCCAAGAGGTGTGGCACCGTCCAGTGCCATTGTGAGCTAGTCAGCACACTACGGTGGTGTGCCGCCAGGCGGCGTGACGTTGAAGACCCAAATGGCTTCGGTTGTTCAGGAGGCGATTAGTCTCCCACACTCATCCAGCGGCCCAAGCGATTCTACAGCCCGGAGGGCCATGCCTAGTCGTGTGGGCCAAACTGAACCTATGGCCCAGTGGACCGACACCACAGCCCAACATGTAGGACCAGCCCCATCCGAACTGGGCTGAGTCCAGCCCCTTTGGGCCAGGTCCGTTCGACCCTGTCAGACCAAACCCAGACCCACATACTACAAAGTTTGCTTATATGAGCATATCTCCTAAACTGGACGTCTATTTGATGAAATTTCTATGGGTCCAGAACCCTTAGGATGACTCGTTCCATTTGAGATACTCCACCCGACTTTTGGAGAAAGTTAGAGTTTGGCCGGATTGGATCATATCCAAATCCAACAAGTCCATCAACACTAAAATGCCAATAACTTTCACACAAGGTGTATGTGTGATGCGCCGTCTGTTGCATTGGAACCCTTAGGAAATGAAAGATCATATAGTTACTTCCTTGTAGGAATTCATGGTAGTTAAGGTATGATTGATAACCTGAGGTGTAGAACTAGGGTGTTTCTTATAGTAAGAGTTAGGATGACTACTCCCTTGATGACTCAAGGCGCGGGTATTCCTTACTTCTCTGCTCTGGTAGAGATGAGACTCCCCATGTCTTGAGTGCAGGTTCGTTTTATTCTAAGGTGTCTTTTTTGTCTTTAGAGTCAGTACTCTTCCATTGGACTAGGGTGCAGGTCATCCATACTTAACTCACATAGAGTCAGGTACTCCCCTACCGGGTAGGGTGCAGATCCTCTATGTTAGAAGTAGGTACTCCCCTATCAACCCAGGGAGAGGGTACTCCTTATACAGTGCTATAGTAGAGTCAGTACTCCCTTTTGTGCCATGGTGTGGGTCATCTAGGCTACGGATGATAGTACCCTAACGTACTAGAGTGCGGGTCCCCCACAGTAAACAAACTACTAGAGTCATACTCCCCTACCGGGTAGGGTGCGGGTCCTCACATATGGAGTAGTACTCCCATGTCTCTAAGTAGCGATGGGGAGCAGGTCCTTTAGGGTAGTTTGAGCTCCCTCGACTACAGGACATAGTTCAGGGCATTATGTTTCTTTGTGGCTGAGACGAGTATATCTGGATGACCTATGTATATGAAATGTCATATACCTTAGTAGATATGACTATGCATAATCCTCGTGGTTTACTTCATGGTTATTTTTTGGTATTTTTCCTTTTTGGATTTCTAAAATACAATTGAGGGTCTCGGAGTCGCCTAATGATTATTGAGTTACTCACCCTGGCACGGGCTTCACCCACACGTGTTGTGTTTGGTGTATACATTCGGTGTTTTGATATGTGAGCTCCGGGAGATGGGACCAATGGATGTTATGATGGTGGACTTGGTGGCCTTGGATTAGGAGGGGTCCAATAGGACCAGGCAGACCTGACATACTACTTCGTCTTTGTTTCCGACGCTTTCGCCGGGGCGTGCGCATCCGTCTGTGGAGGACGCGCGGCTTTGTTGCCCCGCATTCCCGCTTTCCAAAGGCGGGCGGCATTCGCTCCTTATTCAGGGACGTCTGCTCCATGATCGAAACGGGATGATGGGATGTCAGTTCTTCCTCCTGTGGATTCCTCCTCAGAACTCGTCACCTAGTCCGGGTCTCCCTTATAGATTTAATACGTAGTTCATGAAACTCTTCCTAGTGCCATGTTTCCATGGACACCGGTTAATTACAATGCTTCTTTCGGGACATTCCAAAGGGTCCAATCAGGGCAGCAACCTTCGGTCAGGGGAGTGGTCACGTTGAGGCATCAGTAGCGTGTCTGGATGCTGGGGTACCTGGCATGTCTTTCTGTTATCCTTGATCACAAGGATTCTCGAGGGCGTGGAAGCCCGAGGCATCCCACATCGGACGCGGGGAATTACATGTCGTAGACACATATCTGAGGTTTTCCTCAGCTTCCCGTGCTCGACACAGGGTATGCCGCGAGTTTAACGTCCAGCGGAGACGGATCAACCCAACCAGAGCATTAGCTGGGATAAATCGGATTGAGGGATCCTCCTTGAAGGGGTATCGACACCGGGGCTAGCCCGTGGGCGACAGTGAATGGAGTAGAAGGGGAGTGAAGTGGAACCATCGCAGGGGGGGCGACAGTGAAGTTGGGCTTGAGCCTTGACGAGGCTTCCTACGTATCCCCGTGGCAGGGAATCAAAGTCCGCGTAGTTCGGGATGGTTCCGGTAAACCGACGTGAAGCTGGACCTTGGCCCGATGAATGTCGTCAGCGTACCGACGTGAAGGTGGACCTTGGTCCGATGGGAGTTGGGCTTGAACCTCTGGGAGGATTCCTACGTACCATGCCTTGACATGGATCAAAGACCTCATAGTTCAAATGGGGTTGGGTCGCAATGGCTTACCACTGGACCGGGGTGCAGTTTAATGTCGTGCTGGACGGGGGTGAAACCCGACGTGAAAGACGGGCGGGCTTGAACTTCATAGAGGCTTCCTACGTACCATGCCTTGACATGGATCAAAGACCTCGTAGTTCAGGTGGGGTGTGTCGGTGAACCGACGTGAAAGTAGACCTTGGTCCACTGTTGGTGGGCTTGAACCTCGTGGAGGCTTCCTACGTACCATGCCTTAACACGGATCAAAGTCCCCGTAGTTCAAAAGGGGTGTGTCGGTGAACCGACGTGAAAGTAGACCTTGGTCCACTGTTGGTGGGCTTGAACCTCATAAAGGCTTCCTACGTACCATACCTTGACATGGATCAAAGACCTCGTAGTTCAAATGAGTTTGTGGATCGCAATGGCTTACCACTGGACTGGGGTGCAGTTTAACGTCGTGCTGGACGGGGGTGAAACCCGACGTGAAAGACGGGCGGGCTTGAACCTCATAGAGGCTTCCTAAGTACCATGCCATGACATGGATCAAAGACCTCGTAGTTCAGGTGGGGTGTCAGGGTCGGTGCTCACTCTAAGCCCACGTGAGTCATGCTCGGTGTGAGAAACAAGAGGTTGCAAGGACCTGACGATCACGTCGCGAAGGGTGCGTCCGTGAGAAGCGAAGAGGGGCTTACGCGTTGGGAGGCCCATGTTGTTGGGACTTACTCCAGGATGGAGGCCCAGAGGGGGGTGCCTCGTTCCCTATCACGTCCTCCACTGACCTTGGTAGTGGGGAAGTACAGAGATGCACGGGTGCAATCATCCGTACCAGAGGTTAGGGGCTTACGCTCTGAGGCAGCCCTTCCCCTGCGAACATACACCACTCCGACAAGGAGGATCTCATTCCATGTGCGGAAGAGTTCCATTCACGTGGAGACGAGTGGTGTAACGAATGTTCAAGCTGGGGGGACCCTTCATGAGGGAGACGAGGTTGGGTCACAGTTTAACGTCATGTGTTGAGGACGTTGTGCTTGGCAGTTTAACGTCCTGTAGCTCGGACGAGGTGGGTTCACTCCACACCCCTAGGACTTACATAACTGGTACCCTCTGGTCCTTGGGGAAGGGAAGGTACTGGTAAGGCCATGGCAAAGGGGGGTTGTGGGGTGGAACCATTGAGGGGTCCACGTTAGCGTGGCTATGCGAAGAAGCAATAGCTGTTAGCGTGCCTATGCGAAGAAGCATTAGGCGAAGCAACGCTACGGGTGGTGTTGTCCATGGGACTTTGAAATCACATCGTGCAAACCTGGAGGGTCGCACGGATAGGGGAATCGCTAAGAAGAGGAGTGTGCTTTGCGAAGTGGGGTGCCTTAGCCTTAGCATGGGGCGTAATTGTGAATGGGAGGTGCTTCGCGAAGTGGAACAGTGTTCGCGGAGCACTGCCTCGCGAAGAAGGTGTGGTTCGCGAAGCAGGGTCCTGCCAAGCAATGTGCTTCGCGAAGTGGAGCGATCCTGCCTTGGCATAGGGATGACTCGTATGGGTTGGGTGTTTCGCGAAGCACAAGTGCTCTGCGGCTTCCCGGGTTCCCTTGGGAATCCCCTTCCTTTGCGAATGCCCTTGAGCTTCGCGAAGGGCATCCCTCTCGGAAGAGGGGCTCAAAAAGAGACAAAGCAGAGTCGTCTCGTGAAGTAGAAATACCTCGCGGAGCTCATGATTCCCGGGGCAAAGCGTGCTTCGCGATTCGGGAGAGGAGAAGCCAAAAGGTCGGATTGTCCGTCTATGGGACTCAGGGGGAGTCGAGTATTTATAGGGAAGGGGCGCCGCGAAGCAGGGCTCGCGCGCCACCTTCGGGGCATCGCGGCGGCTCGCGAACTTCAAACGGGCTCGCGGAGGATCACCACCTCTGGAGCTTCACGGCGTCGCGTGAACTTCAAACGGGTTCGCGGAGGATCACCGCCTCTGGAGCTTCGCGGCGGCTCGCGAACGTCAAACGGGTTCGCGGAGGATCACCGCCTCTGGAGCTTCGCGGCGGCTCGCGAACGTCAAACGGGTTCGCGGAGGATCACCACCTCTAGAGCTTCGCGGCGTCACCATGGTTGTGGCGCTTTGCGGCGAGGCTTCGCGGCGGAGCTTCGCGGCGGAGCTTCGCGAGGCAGCGCGCCGGCCCTTTTTCGTTCCATTGTTTCGGGCCACATTTTTGGCACCAACAAATGCCCCCCCTCAGACTTGGAGCCGCGGAGGGCGAAGGGTCGAAGTCTGAGGGACAATCGCCAAAACTGTTGGTGGTTCGCGATGCAGCACCGCGAAGGGGGGCCCGCGATGCTCGTCGGGGCCGCGGATCCGGACGCGCCGCGATGCTTCGCGCGGTTGAGGCGCGCCGTGATGCTCTGGGGTTGCTGCCTATAAATAGGGGGTCCGCCCTTCTTTGTCTTCACGTACCTTGTCTTTTTGTGCGCTCTCGACTTCGCGAAGCTCCGCGTACTCCACGACAGCACTCCGCAAATCGATCTTCGCGGCGAATCGCGAGTCTCCGACTCCGCGTCCGCGCTAGGCGAACTTCTTGTCGGCCTTGGCCCGACTTCGCGACTTGGTCTCGCAACCGATCTTCACGATTCCACTTTGCGGTCGATCTTCGCGATTCAACTTCGCGGCCGAGCTTCGCGATCCAGGGGGAAAAACTTTTCTGAGGGTCGACATTAAAAATGGCCCATCAAGAGGCTGTGCTGGGAGTGCTTGCAGATGCTGCTCGCCGGGATGAGATGGCCAACCGTCCAGGCTTGAGGGAAATGGTTCGCAGCCATTCGGACCACACTTCTCTGACAGATCTGCTGTCGGAAGGTCAGAAGGATTATCCACAGTGCAAGAAACTACCGTTGTACGGCTTCGGGCTGAGCGATGATGTCTTCATCCCTGAGGCGAGAAGGGATGAACCAGCTTGCTGGTTCAGGAGCACATCGTGCCAGCACCAATGGTTCAGGGCGGCCGATGGTCATGCGCAGGAGGATATCACACCCATCACCGCTGACTGTCTCTACAATCATGTGAATGATATCGATGGGAATCCAATGCAACCGGAGACGTCCCCTCCTCTCTACCGCACCATGCTGAAGGCGGCTCTGCAGGATCCAAAGAAGGGATGGTCCGATGAGTTGGACCTGCGTCAGGGCGGCAACTTTACCGATGACTGGGCCTGGGCCTACTGGGTAGGCGCCTCATGCGAGGAGTTCGGGGCCGAGCTAAGGAGAGTGGGATTGTATGAGGCGGCATGGGCCTCCCAGTTCCACATTTACCAGCCAAAGCAGCTGATGCCGGAACTGCGGAGTAGATGGTCTTCCAGGACCAACACTTTTCACCTGCATCACAGGGAGGTGGGCATCAGCCTGTGGGATGTCCACCAGATTTCCGGGGTCCCGATCTTGGGGGCCATGTATGACGAGTTCCTCCCCGTTTCCAGCGCGTGGGGGGATCCGGAACAAATGCCGCGATTGGCGTCGGCACTGATGGCGCTCGTCCCTGGAGAGGACAAGGAGGCAGTGAGGGACGTCCACTTCAAGAGGTGGTTCAAATGCTTCCTGAACTTCCTAGAGAATCGAGAGTTCCCTCCAAGGCCTCGAACTTGTCCAAGGGCAGCCCAACGGGGCAAGGGGCACTCGTATTGGCGGGTTTTGGAGGACATCCAATGGAAGACTTGGGGTTTCAGCGTCAGCACCGAACAACAGCCAATAGTCAGGCTGGCGGCGTTCATCGCAGATCTCATCTGTGGGTGGATCCTACCAGTGAGAGATTCAAGCATGGGGGTACGGCCCAGCTCGTTCATCATGGCGTCGATGTTGGCCATGGGGTAGTGGATCAACCTGGGGATCCCGATGCTCACCAAACTGTACAGAATGCTGCGGCATATTAGCGAGGTCAAGAAGCCGCCAAGAATATGTGGGCCCTTCCACCTCCTGTATGGGTGGATTGCGGCGCATATCAGGGGAATTTACGAGTATCCAAACCCCATTTCGCCGCCAGGATCAGACTTTCGCTCCTCCATTCTGAACGCATTTGGGAGCTTCCCATTCAAACTGGTCGTTCCGATGGTGCTGAATAGGGTGTGGAGGGCGGACGAGTTCAACTTTCATCCCTTCCCACTGCCGACGGGGAGGCTTACTGATGATGGATGGGGAACGGAAGAACATCGGGCTTACCTCCTGGCCTTCCGGGTGGAGTTTTGGTGGCTCGGATAGATCATGAGCCAATCTGTTAACCGTACACCCCGCATCGTTTTGCGAGGCAGTTCCGGTGCCTCCAACGGCTGACCCCGCAGGTATACTGGGAGGTGCGTCACGAGGAGCACCCGTGTGTGATGAGGCAGCTGTGGCTCATGTTCACACGTGAGGATGGAAAGATGTAGATCACATTGCCTCCGTCCACCGCTGCCTTCGGCTTAGTGAAGGAGTACGCCATCAGCTGGGAGGCCGCTTATCCCGGGGAGATCCTGAAGCAGCCAACAATCCGAGTTGGTGACGGTGGGCCTCCTTTATCTCGATGTCGGGGTCGGAGGGCAGCTAGGGCCGCTGACGGCAGCGGGGCTGCCCTGGCGGAGAGACCCGCACCGGCTGAGGGTTCGGCAGCAGCGGTGGATCCGGTGATTCTGGGAGAGCAGGGTCATTCGGAGGGGCGGCCACCGAGGGGATTCCGTCGGATATCCACTCAGGCTCCGGGGAAGCGGCTGCGTCACATCGACATGGCAGAAGATGCCGTCTTTCCGGAAGCTTGGGACATTTGGGATGTCAACCGGCAATTCCTCAGCCCACCCGAGATGTGGACCCAGCTGAATCGCCTCGGGATGGAACTGCCGGGCATAGGCCCAGTTCGGGCTGGATTCATGGTGTCTCCGGCGGAGGCGGGACAATACCTGGACGAGCTGGAGGATTACGTCCACTCCAGTGGTTTCCCTCGCCCAATAACAGACCGGGTGAGGGTACTGTTGAATCAGACGGTCCCCCCATAGTTATCGGCTGCCGATCTGAGGGAGCGCTTCCCCTTGCCGGAGGAATCAAAGGGCTCCTCTCGGGAGGATGAGGCTGGAGGAGGGAGCCCGCTGGAGGAGGGCGAGGTCGGAGACTGAGGCTCAGAATCCGACGATTTCGCGGAGGCTCTCGAGGTAGCATTCCGAACTTCTCTTCTTACGATCTGTTCTTGAATCCCTATGGACTTCTCACCAATGTTTGAGCCATGCAGGAGGAACTTGTTCGTAGGCCTCGTTCTCGCTCCTTGGCGGGTGATGTTGCGGTACCTTCGGAACCCACGCATATGGCTGCATCCAGTTCTGCGTCTGGTGGGACCAGGGGGCCTGAGGCGGCTTCTCTGGAATCCCCAGACCTTCCAACAGTATACGGGGGGCCTCGTCTCGGAGTCCCATCAGTACCGGCCCAGGAGCAGCGCTTGGAGGTCGATCTTCGTAAGTCTCCTCCACCGGTCTCCTCGTTGTCACATGTAGGCCATGCCAACTAACGTTTATGTCTCTTTCTGTCATACAGTTCTCCGACTGGCGTGGGCTGCTGCAGCGAGGCTGGTCGGGATGTCTGGCGGCGTCCCTCCCAGGGGCATGCCGGTGATGGTGGCGATAGTCCCTTCACCTCCTCAAGCTGTGGCGCACACCATCATTGGAGGGACCACCAGCAGGGCCGTACCTGAAGTCATCGAGGTGGACTCTGAAGAAGAGGATCAATCGGTTAGTCCCAGTCCTGTCCTGCCTGCGTCGGCGTCAGGTGTAGTACCAGACTCAACACCAGATGCAGATCCTGCTGAGGAATTCCTGCAGGCATATCCTGCGTACGAGCCTGCCGACCGCGCGGATTGGGACGAAACGACCTCTGATGAGGAAGACAGAAGCATAGTCCATCGCCGGTCGTGGAAGCTGATCACGCGCTTTATCAGGGACACTCCCCAAGCGCGATGGCTGGCCGAAATGGATAGACTCTGCTCGCGGTTGCGCGAACTGTGTGCCGGGGGAGTGGATGCCCAACGCCCTCACGTGCTCATCCGAGACCTCATGGCTGAGAAGATCCGGGAGCATGATAGTGGGCTGAGCGTGGGATGGCAGCGGAGGAAGGCGACCAGCATTAGGAAGCTCCAGGAGGCTGAAGGCGAGGTCCAACAGATGCAGATCTGGGGCAACGAGCTTTCAGCCACTCTTGATGTGCAGTCTGAGCTGGTCTCACGATTGAAGGCCCAGCTGGAAGAGGCTGAGGAGCATATGGGGCAGACCTCTGGAAGGATGGCTGCCGTCCGGGCCGAGGTAGAAAGGGCCAGGGCCAGATTTTACGAATTACGCCCGGCCGCTGATGAAGAGGAGCGGGAGTTGAATCAGCAGCAACAGGCTTTGGATGCCGCAAGTCAACGGGTGGCGGAGCTGCAACGCTCCTTTGAAGGGGTCAACCCGTCCATGGGGGAATTCAACCCCCGAGTATTGTAACAAACCCGAAAGAAACTTTTATTAACACTTTTGTGCTTCAACTCTTTCTTTCTCCTTTGTTTTGAGTACCGTGGCACGCACGATTTCCACTGTTGAATTGCCTTGATACATCCCTACAATGTTTGCGGGACGTTTGAAGACAATTCCTCAAGCCAGTCCAGATTTCCGAAAGATGGGGAAGGCTTGATCGGAGGAGGATCTTCCAGGATAGCCGAATTATTGTTTCTTCAACGTGCTCTTATGCACGACCGGGGCAACGCCAAGGGCGCTGAAATCGGTTCAAACAGATGAAAATGGGAAATGTGAATCACGAAACCCAAATTCGGAACACTGTGGGGATGGTGTGACAATAATGGACAACCGTTAGCCGTGGCGGAGAAATGGTATCCCTACTGCGTTAGCCAGAAGTGGGGACAACAAATGAGCATCGACCGCTGACCATATTCGCAACGCGGGATTTTATCAATTTTTTGTCGATCAATCTTTCGGAACGTTGGCCCAGGACTGTTGGTGGACCATAGGTCAGACATCCATACTGTTAGGGGGTCCTTCCAGACATGACCCATCTTTCGGAACATTGGCCCAGGACGGTAGGTGAGCCGATGCGGCATGAGACCAGGCCGTTAGGGGGTTCCTTCAGACATGAAAGGGGACGAGGTTCCGAATAAGGGGCACGCAAAGCGTGGAATATGGAGTGATGGTTTGTCCGAACAAAATCCAACACTTAGGTAGTTACACCGCCGTGTTGGGAGTACGCCAGATGGGCGCATCAGCCTGATCACGGATCATTCTTTCTTCCAGATAGGGCCTCTCTGGCGGGGGCTGGAAATGGGGAGGAACAAGATTTCGTGATTCCAGGGGCTGAACCATAGACGAAATGCCTGGGTGTCTCTATGTATCCCACGTGATGATGGGAATCAAGCCACACGTAGTTCTGGAAGCGCAGTTTAACGTCATGTGGGACGAGGAGCATCCTGACCGTGTTGGTACACATCCAGCCAAAACTGCTAAGCCCACGTGAGTCGCGCTCGGTGTGGGAAACAAGCAGTAGTGGTGGGAATTTCCCGACGCAGAGGGGGCAGGTTATGACAAAGGGACACCCGAAGACTACCGGCCCAATGACACTAACACGATCATTTAGCGCACCTAGAAGCGCGAAGAGAAAGAGCCGAGTATGATGGAGTTCCACTTGAACATAAGGAAGTGGAAACGTGTGAATCATGACGCTCGAGATTCGGATCACGATGATGGCGGCGTGGCGATGGAGGATTACTGCTGACCATGTTTGCAACACAGCATCCTATCGCGTTAGCCTAAAATGGGGACAAACAAATGAGGGTCGACCGTTGACCATGTTCGAAACACGGGACCATGTCACAAATGTTGTCAAATATCCGTAGGGACGTTGGCCCGAAACGATTGAAGGGCCCTTAGGTCCATCATTCATGGAGAGCCCTTAAGCTTAGTATCCACATCTTCCGAGGGTCATTTTGGATGTGGAAGAGGATGAGGATCCAAATAGCGAGCTCACAAAGCTTGGTCATGAGATGAGAAGAATGTCCCTGTGAAAATCCCACGCTTCGGGCTCTTTTTCAGAACACACCTGAATACGGAAATGAAACGTATTAGAGAGAGGGAGCAGATTCCTTTCCCTTAGTGAGATCTTAGTTTATGGTCATAGAATTCGGACCATGGATGGAAAAAAGGGATCAGGGGAAGCATGACATCAAAACCTGATGTGAATGAGGATATAGTCCTGCTTACCATGCGTTCTCCGAGGAAATGCTCGAGTCGAGGGACCGAACACAAGGGTTAGGCTGGGCCCGCGGGGAAGTACCCGGGCACTCCTACGTATCTCATAAGGATGAGAATCAATCCATACGTAGTTCTGGAAGGTGGCACGTTAAGGTACCATTTCCAGGGGAAAAGGGAAGTGTGGGCATAGCCCTTGCACTAAGAGAAGCGGAATTTGATGTATCTTGTTTGTTCTTCAAGGTGAATGGTTTTTTTTTGTGAAGCGACAGGCCTAGATCAGTAGGTCGCGATGTCGCCACAAGAATCAAGTCGTGATGGGCGTTGAAAAATGGCATGGCACATGACCAATACCCAACATGATGCCCTCTACAACGAGGTCACCACAATGCGGTGCCGTTTTTCGTCGTGCGGCCAGGACGATAATGTCACAGTTTAGGGTCGTATGATAGGACCAAGCATGCATTTTATCGTCATGCAGCGCAGACGTAGCAAAGACGATGCTAGGCGAGAAATGTGCGCAGTGTTATAAAACACATTTGACATAGACATGATCCCACATCAAATTGTACGCCATCCGGAGAGGGAAACCTTAGGCCGAGGGGCCTACACAGAGGTGAAACAGGAAGAGAGACTGGCTTCCCGAATGGGTTGTACCCGGAAACAGGGCGTCTGGGCGGTCCTACGTATCCCATGAGGATGGGAATCAAGTTGAACGTAGTCCCGAATTGATCTTAGTTTATGGTCTTAGAGCTCGAACCATGGGAGCCCCAAAGGGCGCCAGATTGCAGCTTTGTCCCCCTAGCGTGCAAAGGTGCACTGAGGGATAGCGCCAAAAGTGTCGAGATTCCACCTGGAAATGATTGGGTGGAAAATGATGTGAATCATGCAACCAACATTCAAGGACTGAAGGGGCTGGCGTGACGACAGAGGATTACTGCTGACCATGTTTGCAACACAGCATCCTGTCGCGTTAGCCTGAAATGAGGACTAAAAAAATGAGCATCGACCGCTGACCATATTCGCAACGCGGGATTTTATCGATTTGTTGTTCGAAACCCTGGGGGGGCATTGGCCCGTATCGGTAGGAGAGCCCTTGGGAATTGTATCCAGGCCGTTATCGGGGGTCCCTCCGGGTGTGAAAGATGATGGAAGTCCGAATAGAGGGGAACACGAAGCTTGACAAGTGGAAGGAACTTGATCAAGTTGAATCTGACACTCTTGGTCCTAGACCAGAGTACTCTTAATACATGGGAGAACCACTGCAGGGAGTCAAGGGACTCAACCTTGAAGGTGATCGAGAGATGGAAGATTCCCAGGGGAAGGGGGAATGGTGCCCAAAACCTTGTATCATACCTACACATCCCCCTTCTAGAGAGAGATAAACTAAGTGGCCTAGATGACTGGGAGATCAGGGGATCACCAGGAGGTGGGGCTGGACCCGAATCGTAAACATCCAGGTGGTCCTACGTATCCCATTAGGATGGGAATCAAGCCACACGTAGTTCTGAAGGGAGCCTTTTAATGTCATGCAGGACATGGAATAGGAGGAATGAACCTCAGAATGGGGGCGTGCGTGGTGCAGTTGTTGCAAACCCGACGTGAATAAGGACGTAGTCCTACACTGCGCCACGTAGTCCTATGATCAGGGTCCTGAAGGCAGGATTAGAGAGGTAAATTTTCTGAACTCAATCTGGGTCCGAAGACAAGGGGTCTTGAACGTAGTTCCAGATGAGAGTCTTAGTTTATGGTCTTAGAGCTCAGACTGTGGGTGGTGACAACTCCCGAGTAAGCACAGATGTCAACCCAATCCCTAAGCCCACGTGAGATAAACTCGGTGTGGGAAACAAGGGGGTATCCTCATTGCAATACTTGGGGCGTCCATCAAAGGGGAGTCAGCAGAGAGTTTCGAAGGACACCTTTGATGTAGCTTTCTCTCCCAATGCGCGGACGTGCACGGAGGAAAAGTACCGGGGGTTCTGAGATTCTACTCGGACATGGTCAAATGACGAAGGGTGTGAATCGTGTACCCGGCATTTGGGCTAAATGGGTTGGCGTGATGACAGAGGAAAACTGTTATCCATGACGGAAACACAGCGTCTGTATCGCGTTAGCCTGAGGTGGGAACAACAAACAAGCATCGACCGCTGACCATATCCGCAACGCGGGATTTTATCGATTTGTTGTCCGAAACCCTGGGGGGCGTTGGCCCGTATCGGTAGGAGAGACCTTGGGCATTGCATCCAGGCCGTTCTTGGGGGTCCCTCCGGGTGTGAAAGATGGTGAAAGCCCTGATGCGGGGATACGCAAAGCCTGGAAAGCGGGTGCGGACGTGTCCGGGTAAAGCTTGGCATTCCAGGTAAAAAACCAGAGTACTCTTAAGCACATTGGTAAACCGCCGAAAAAGAGGGATCGACGAAACAACTCAGTAGGGAGTGGGAGCATGGTGTGGTCATCACGAGACCGTCGTGAATGAGGACATAATCTCACACCGCACCATATGATCCCCTCATGGAGGAAGGATGGGCCAAGGGGCCAAGATGGGATGAGGATTCCCGAGAGATGGGGCTGGACCCGAAGCCTAGACGTTCAGGTGGTCCTACGTATCCCATTAAGATGGGAATCAAGCCACACGTAGTTCTTGAAATTCAGTTTAACGTCATACTGGACGAGGATGGGAGTAATATACCCCTAAACAAGGGAGGTGTATGGCATGGTAAAGAAGCCGTCGTGAATAAAGACGTAGTCCTACGTCACACCATATGATCCTATAAGATAGGTCCTGGGCCGTGGCCCGGAAAGGCCAAGGGGCCTGGGGCTGAGCCTCGGTCAGGAAGGCCTGACTCGTTTGTAGTTTAACGTATTAAATGAGGACGGGGGGCCAGGGGCCCAAGGAGGCCAAAGGGCCTGAGGATGGGCCTCGTAAGGGGAGTTGCACGGCATGGCACATGATCCCGACGTGAATGAGGACGTACTCCCACACCACACCGTACACTCCGGGTAATAAGGGACCAAGGATGTGACCTGGAAAGGCCAAGGGGCCTAAGGTCAAGCATCAATCAGGATGACCTGACTGGCTTGCAGTTTAACGTCTTACATGAGGACGGGGGGCCAGGGGCCCAAGGAGGCCAAAGGGCCTGAGGCTGAGCCACGTAAAGGGAGGGCGTACGGCATGGTACATGATCCCGACGTGAATGAGGACGTAGTCCTACATCACACCGTACACCCTTATAAGGAATCATGGGTCGTGGCCCGGATCGCTAGCACCACCTGGGGGATGATTGTCACCTCGGGATGGGGCAGAGGGGTTCACTGTTCTTGATGCCTGGGGCATCTCGGGTTGGACCCGAAGATCCAGGACACCGTTGACCATGTTCGAAACACAGCGTTCCTATGGTGACCCATATGGGGGCAACAAATGAGCGTCGACCATTGACCAAATTCGCAACGCGGGACTTGTATCGATTTGTTGCTTGAAAACCCTCGGGGGCGTCGGCCCGTATCGGTAGGAGAGCCCTTGGGCATTGTATCCAGTCCGTTATCGGGGGTCCCTCCAGGTGTGAAAGGTGAAAGAATCCCAGTCAAGGAGTGGGTGAAGCTCAGTTGCGTTCATCCACGAAAGGGGCAAACACCTCCAGGGGGAATGTGCAGCCGGGTCGAGGCTTGCTCGACGTGGGTCGGGGAAAAAGTGTGCACCCTGCCATGTCTTGACCCAAGGGGAAGATTTTGGCTTTGGGCTGGGCCAACGGACGAAATGTCCGGGCGTTCCTACGTATCTCATAAGGATGAGAATCAAGCCATACGTAGTTCTTGAAGGCCATGCAGTTTAGCGTCATGCGGTGAAGACGTGGGAGGGTAGAAGAACGGGAGTGGGCACATGGTGCGACCTTTACAATCTTTGCGCGAGTGGGGTTGCATGAGCGGGGCCAAGAAAGCCCACTCCCTTCTACACAAAGATCCTCCAAGGAGACTATTCCCAGGGGGAATAGCGGAAGAGAAAAGCTTGGGGCTGGGCTCAAGACGAGGCGTCCGAGCGTTCCTACGTATCCCATGAAGATGGGAATCAAGCCATACGTAGTTATCGACATGCAGTTTAACGTCATGCGGGACGAGGGGCATCTCATTCGGGGATGTGTGCTGTATGGTACATGATCCCAACGTGAGGACGTAGTCCTACACTGTACCGTACGATCCCGTAAGAGGGTAAGTTGGAGAGAAACGAGGGGGCCTGGGGCCAGACCGCGGTGGAGACGGGGCCAGGGGCCCAAAGAGGCCGAGGGGCCTGAGGCTGAGCCTCGGTCAGGAAGACCTGACTGACTTGCAGTTTAACGTCTTGCAGTGAGGAAGGAGATGCAGTTTAAGGTCATGCGGGACCAAGTCGCAGTTTAGGGTCGTGCAGGACCCTCTCGCAGTTTAGTGTCGTGCAGGACCACTTTTGCCCTAGGCAAAGTATCGCTTGAGGAATCTGGCATTGGTGGGAGGGGTTACACGCTCTACATATGTGGTCACCAAGGAGTATGCTCCATTGGGGTAAACCTTATGGATGATATAAGGCCCTTCCCATTTGGGTTCTAACTTGGGTGGTTTCCTTCCGGGAATCATTGGCGCTCGTAGGGCCAGTACCAGGTCACCCTGTAGAAAAGAGCGGAGACAAACCTTCTTGTCAAAAGCTCTCTCTATCTTGTCCTGATGCCTTTCTAGATTGTGCAGGGAACGAAGCCGGTTCTCGTCCAGTGCCTCTAATTCAGCTAGACGGATCTCGGCTACCTCATCTAATGTCTGGTGATCATAAACTGCAGTGCGTAGCGACGACAGCTGGATCTCAATGGGTAGGACGGCCTCAGCTCCATACACCAGGGAATACGGGGTCACCTGGGTAGAGTTGTGAGTCGTCGTCCGGTAAGCCCAGAGGGCGTTGGGGAGCTTGTACGGCCAACTTTTCTTGTTCTGACCAACCATCTTATGCAGAATGTTAGATAGGGTCTTGTTGAACGCCTCGATCTTCCCATTCGCCTGCGCGTGGTAGCGGGAGGTATGATTCGACCGGATGTCGTACTTAGCGTAAATTTTCTTCAATTCAGCTGCTCGGAAGTTGGTGCCGTTATCGGTGAGGACGGCGTGAGGGACTCCAAACCTGTGGATAATGTTGGAGCTCACAAATTCAACGATGGAACGGGCCTTGACTTCTTTGAGCGGAACTGCTTCTGCCCATTTGGAGAAGAAATCTGTAGCAGTCAGGATGAACCTGCATTGGCGGGCTGTTGCCGGCCGATATGGTCCCACTACATCGAGTCCCCATACCGCAAATGGCCAAGAGTACTTGGTGGGATGGAGGGGTTCTGGCGGCCGATGCAAGAAGTTGGCGTGTACTTGGCACGCGTGGCATCTCTTGGCGTATCCAATGCAATCGTGGATCATGGAGGGCCAGGAGTACCCTAACCTCCAGATTTGATGGGACAGCTTCGGCCCAGCTTGATGGGCGCCAAAGGAACCGGCGTGAACCTCTTGCATAACTTGAGGTATCTCTACTCCTTGGATGCAACGGAGGATGACACCATCGAAACCCCGTTTATAGAGGATCTGCTCAAGACTGGGGCCGCTCTGGAGGGTAAATTGAAGTGTGCGGTGTCGGATTCGCTCGCGCTCGGCCCGGTCGTCCGGGAGCTGACCATTTTGGAGATACTCGAGAAAAGGTGCTCTCCAGTCGGGGGTGGTTTCAACCACTGCGTCTGACGAACCCGGGACTCCCGATATGGAGGGTCCGGCGGTGAGATGACTTACCCGCAGGCTATCACGGTCCTCTTGGGTGACGGGAGCAATGACTCTCCGGTGGGCCACGTGTATGACCAAATCATCTTGATCGGGTTCTGCGAGCGATGCGGCTAAGCCAGCTAGGGTGTCCGCTTTGCTGTTCTGCGACCGTGGGACATGGGTAACCTCTGGTCGAGAAGAGAACTGGGCCATTAAGAGGAGGGTGTACTCTAGCAACGGTGCAATCTCTGGCTTCCTGACAACGTAGTCGCCATTAACCTGTTTCATTACCAGCTCGGAATCTCCCTTCACATGTAGATGGGGTACATGGATCTCAAGGGCCAACTCGAGGCTGGTGATGAGAGCTTGGTACTCTGCTTCGTTGTACGTACAACCTTTTAACAACATGAACGAGTACGGCAGGACGGCTTGCGCCGGGGTAATGAAAACAATACCCAGACCCACTCTGTTGAGCTTGGGGTCGTTGAGCCTTCTACCGATGGGGCTCCGGGAGGCGCCGTCGAAATGCATTTGCCAACACGGGACAGCATGATCGACCAAGAGGATCGTCTCGTCGGGGAAATCCAGGTCCAGGGATTGATCCGCGGAGGTTGGATGGGCAGCTAAAAAGTCTGCCAACGCATGTAACTTAACGGGCTTCTGAGGCACAAACCTGATGTCAAACTGCTGGAGAATCACCGCCCACCGTGCTAGTCATCCAGTCAACATGGGGCGGTTCAGGATGTACTTCAGCGGATCCACCCAAGAGATCAATTGCACCCCGTGGTGTTGCAGGTAGTGTCGCAACTTATTCACGGCGAAGACGAGCACAAGGCAGCTCTTTTAGATAAGGGAATATCTATCCTCCGTATCGAGAAGCATGTGACTGAGATAGTAGAGACTGTTCTCAGTTCCCTCGTTATTCTTCTGGGCGAGCAGCGCGCCGAGGGATCTCTCCAGGGCGGTCACGTAAAGGACCAGCGGCTTTCCAGAGACGGGTGGCATCAAGACCGGAGGTTGGAGCAGATACTGCTTCATTTCCTCGAAGGCGATCCGACACACCTCATCCCATTCGTAGGCAGCACCTTTCTTCATGAGCCGGGAAAAGGGCTTACACTTGCCGGCCAGATTCGCAGTGAATCGGCGTATATAGGCTAAGTGGCATTGGAGGCCTCGGAGCTCTCGAATGTTTCTCGGGGGAGGCATTTGGCTGATGGCCTTGATCTTCTCCGGGTCGATCTCGATACCTCGGTATCTGACAACAAAACCCAGAAACGTCCCGGAGGTGACTCTGAAGGCACACTTCAGCGGGTTCATCTTCAGGTGACGGGAACGGAGGAAACCGAACACTTTCTCAAGGTCTATGAGATGGTCCTGGCGCTGGCATGATTTGACTACAAGGTCATCCACGTAGCATTCCACCAATGTCCCGAGGATCGGTTTGAATATGCGATGCATGGCCCTCTGATAAGTGGCACCTGCATTTTTCAAACCGAATGGCATTACCTGGTAGAAAAAGGTACCCTGGGGAGCCCTGAAGGCAGTGGAATCCTCGTTTTCGGGGGCCATCCAGATATGGTTATACCCGGAATACCCATCCATGAAAGAGAGGGCTTGGAACCCGGCCGTGGCATCAATCAACAGCTCTGTCACTGGGAGTGGGAAGTCATCCTTAGGGCAGTGGCGATTGAGATCGCGGAAGTCGATGCAGACTCTGATCTGCCCATTCTTCTTCCTGACCGGCACAATGTTGGCGAGCCACTTGGGGTACTGGACCTCCTTGACGAAGTTGGATTTGATTAGCTTATCAACTTCGGCCTCAACCATAGCGCCATGGGAAGGGTGCATCTTCCTGGGGGGCTGCTTGAACCCATGATGTTTTGCTGGGAGGCCCAGACGGTGGACGGCCACTTGGGGATCCAGCCCTGGAATCTCGTCGTAACTCCAGGAAAACACATCGCGGTGCTGTTTGAGGAAGTCTACATACTGCTGCCGCTCCTCGAGGGACATGGCCGCACTGATCAATGTGGGTCTTGGATCTGCCTCGCTACAAAGGTTCACCTGTACCAGTTCATCAACCGTGGTAGAGACGCCTTCTTCAAAGGCTAGGGGAGCATCCTCCAAGTCTTCCTCCCCAGCCGTGGGGGGACTTCCCGCGACGGAAGATACTTCTGGGCTATCAAGATTCGCGGGGCAGCTGGTGCTGGCTCGAGCAGCAGCGGTCATCACATCAGGAGACTCACTTGTCGTCGAGACCATAGAAATGAATGCATTTGATCCTATCCCATCCGGCCTTCGGCCTAAGGGGCCACGCTTGATGATATCAAAGCAGTGGTGACGTGTCGGCCTGAGTCGGTTAATTCCAGCCCGGCGAAATAGACATGTATGGCGCACCGCCGTTGTCATGAGCTTGACGTCCCAGTACCGTACAGGGGTAGGAGGTTCCGGGATGACCCGAGCCTGGTTGATGTAGGAGTACGAGGTGATTTTCCGCCGTCGCTTGGACACGGGAACATGCCTTCCTTGCGTACCTAAAACAACGAAACATTGTCCCATGTCGGGGGTCGTGGCCTCCAACCGGTGGATCAAGAGGATGTAGGCGTCGTCCATGCTTGCCCAGGGATCACTTGTGATCGGGGCGGGCTCATCCTCGCTTACCAGGATTTGCTTGTCCTTACTTTTGTAATAACTCGCATCCAGATAGCGGGCCTCACAAGAAGCGAAAGGGGACGCGTCTCCTTGGAGCACGCCTACTCGACCGTTGAGCGAGTACTTAAGGCACTGGTGATACGATGAGGGGACCTCTGCATGCAGATGGAGCCATGGCCTACCCATCAATGCGTTGTAGGCGGTGTCCTGAGAAACAACCATGAACTCGGTGCTGGCAATTAAGCCACCGAACTGAGTCTTCAGGAGGATCTTGCCGACCGGGGTTTGCTCTGTCCTGTCGTACCCCTGGATCCTGAGGTCAGAGGGAGTCAAATCACCTTCGGACAGACCCAGCTTTCGCAACGTCCGGGTCGGAATTAGATTGATTCCAGAACCCGTGTCAACAAGGCAGCGACAGACTTCCACGCCGTTAAAGTGGCCAGTGATATACAGTGGGCGAATGTGCCCCTGTATAGGAGGGTCTTCATCTTCACCGGAGAACGAGATAACCGCCTGACATTCGGCATTTTCAAACGTCTCAGTATGGAAGGCTTCCGCAGCTGCTACCTCCGTCTCGAACTGGAGGGGACTCCTCAGGGCCTCGGCAAGTGCCTCACGCATCTCGGATGACAGGCGCAAGGCCTCAAGGATGGAAAGCCTTGCCAGAATGCCGGCCAGGTGCTTTAGGACAACATACCTGCGTGCCAAACGCGAACCTCTGCTTACAGGGGGTTTTTCGGCATTTTGAGGCATAGCGGGTCCTGCCGGTTGAACTGGCGGTCGGCTAGTACTGGGTACATCCTGCTGCCTGCTAGTAGAAGCCTGGAGAGTAGTCGCTGGACTAAGATTGGACAGCGGAGGCTGGCCTGTCTCCGGGAAAGACTGGTTGTGATACGAACGAGGTGGCTCTCCCCGATCCAGCAACACGAACGGCGGTGGAGGTAGAGCCGAGGGTGCTGGATGGGTCTGCGCGTGCTGAGATCTGCGCTGAGCCTGATGCCTGGTCTCGGTAGCATGCACGGCTTGACCGCAAGTGCCTGCTGACGTACCTCGATGACCGGTGCGATTGCGATTCCGCTGACGTTGACGTCGGCTGGAAACGTTGGGGCGGTCTGCCTGGGGTTCCCCCTCGTCGGGGGTCATATAGGGCTTTACCAGCTCCACGGTGTTAACTGAAGAGTACCCTTGACTGTCACTCGAAGAGTCATCCACCGCTGGGCGGATTCTGGGAAGAATGCCCATTTCGGGAGGCATAAAGTCGCCAAGAGTGCGGGATGACGACGGCACTGGCGGTGCACGTTGCTTCTTCTTGCATCGCCGCTGCTTGCCTTTTTGGGCAGAGGTCGACTGTGAAGACGATGCTGAGGCACCGGCTACTTCTTCTGAAGGTTCCGACTGCTTCAGGCGTGCCCGGATGATACCCTGGGCACGGACGACGGTTTTTCGAGCCATCCAGTTGTCGTATTTCTGGGACCCGCAGCTAGGGACCTGCTGCCACTCACCTTCGCCGTCGCTGCCGATTTCTGATCCCGCAAAGACGCCTGCCACTTGCGCTGGCGCTGGGCCCAACTTGACTATGTTGTTGTTGACCTGGTCCTGAAGCCAGTCTTTAAACACATATCATCGCTTGAGGGTGTGCCCCAGGATCCGTTGATAAGGGCAGTAGTTGGGGTGATCGGTGAGATGCGCCTCTGTCGGCCTTCTGCATTCAGGCAGACGCACAATCCCTTGCTCTAGAGCACTTCGGAAGTAGCCAGGGACCTGATTTTCGTTGAACGAATAGGTCTGGTACCTTCTTTCCGGATAGGGGGCCCTGGGGGCCTGGTCCTGTCGAGGGACCGGAGGGGCCTGCCGAGGAGGCGGCGCCTGGTTGTCTCCCCTAGGTGGCGGTGGCGCATTGCGTGGGGGAACCTGTCGGTTCTGAGGCGGTCGCTGCTGGGCAGGAGCCTGTGCTTGAGGTGGAGGACCTCTGCGGGTTTGTGGGGGTGGTGCCGCCGGCAGCAATTCCAGCCGCCCCGGGGCTTCTATTTGAGCCACCGCAGCGGGTTCAGCCCTGGCGGCCCTCCTGGATGGGATCATAGGGGGCAGCAAACGTGCCTGACTAGCCTGTTGTAGGGCCTCCTCGAGGCGCTGGGCCTTATCCGAGAAATATCTGAACCCTCCAGGATAGTTCTGGGTAATCAAGGAGGGTACCAGCTCTGTCTTAACGTTCCCCACACACATCGTCAGTAATTGCTCCTGAGTCAGTGGCATATCGAGGGAATACGTAGGTCTTTTCCACCGGGCGATGAAGTCTGCAACCCGCTCATCAGGCCTCTGTTTGCACTTGAAGAGGTCCGCAATGCTGGTCTTTCGCGTGGTGGAGCTGAACTGGTATAAGAACTGCCGGCGAAGATCCTCCCAACCGGTCACCGATCCGATAGGGAGCTGGCTGTACCAGACGAATGTCGGACCTTCCAATGTCTGTACGAAACATCGGAGCATGGCGACTTCTTGCTGAGCCGGGGTCCCCAGCATGGGGCCACACCTGGAAGAGAAATGAGCCAAGTGCTGGCGTGGGTCCCCTGTCCCGTTAAAAGGCGAGAAAGTGGGATTCCCAAAACCCGGAGGCGCGGGCATATCATCCACCCACGCGGGATAAGGCTTGCCATCCGGTGGGACCACCACCTGCCATGTTTCCAACGCCTCGAGGCGGGCTGTGAGTGCCGCAATAAGGTCTTCCGGGTGGGGGTCCCAGTCTTGACGGGGATCCCTAACCACAAGCGCATTGCCAGGTTCTTCAACACGGTAGACGGCTTCGGCTGCTCGCGGGTCGACTGGCTGGACGACCTGCTGGGCGACTGGGGGAACCCGGATTGGATTCTTCAGATTACCCCGTCACTCAGGGGGGTTTGGCGAGACATATCGCGCCCTCTTTCCGTATGTTCCGGTTTCCGCCCTGTCCGCGGCAGTAGCATGATCAGGGTTGCGCGGAGGCATCTCGCCGGGGGGAAGTTGTTCCTGCCCCTGCTGCCCCGGCCTGGGATTACCATAGTCGGGTCGTCGCTCTGCGGCGCGTTCAGCCAAGAGTTCGTCAACCAGCCTCTTTTTCTCAGCAAGCTACTGGCGCAACGTGGCCTTCTCAGGATCTTCGTCCATTTTCTGCACAGAGGCGGACGGGTCGGAGTGCTTGACCATTCTGACGTGCTCCTTACCCTTGCCAGTGCTTCGACCGAGTGCCAGCGACTCAGTGGGTACGGGGAGGCCTAGCAGGTTCCTCTGATGACGGGTAACTCTCCCTGATGGGTCGAGTAGTGGCGGTATGCCCTTGGATGGTAAGTCTCCATCAAGGAACTCATGCTCATCTTCCTTATCCACAACGTCGGCCATGTGGACTGTGACCCCTCTTGTGGGCGTATCCTCAATGTCGCATAGCGAATCGGGCTACCGTCGGATAGGGTCGAAGAGGAGAGCGGCATAACGTCCCCAACCACGGACTTGCACATGGGGGGTGGCTTCCCTGACGATTCTGCGGAGTGCTTTAAGACTCTGAACGCATTTTCGTTGAAGGGCGCTCTGGTGTCCTGGCGACTCGGGGTGCTGGGCCACAAGGAGTGCGGCCGCATCGATCAGGCGGCATTGTTCGCCAATCTCCTCGAAGTGCTCTTGACTTCTGGGGTACACTACTCGTTCGCAACGGAGGCGGAAGTGCGTCGCCCAGAGGGTTCGACAAAAGCATCCCACTTCTTTAGGGGTAAGATACTCGGGTACGCGGAAATTTAGTGCCGCCGTGGGCCAGAACTTCTCTTGGAAATAATCCGCTGCAAGGATACTCCAGAAGCTCCTAGGCTCGGACTTAGGGTCTGGCCCTGTGTTGCCCCACTCGTCAACCGGGGGCGGCTGAGGAACCGGAAGCGGTACCGAGGCGGACCTTTGGGATAATAAGCTCGGCGATGGAGAATACGGCAAACGAGCTGACTGGCTGCCGAATTCCGGGCCATCCTCCGAAGAGTGGGGTGACCTGGCCACAATGTCACGATACGACGGGCTGATAATCACAGCTTCCGGAACAGGAGCCGCGGCTACCGGCGACGGGTCGTGTCGTCGCTCCACCGTCGTGGGCCCCCAAAATAACTCTACGTGATCCCTGGTAGAGGTAGAGGGATCTTCTGGTGACAGGGGCGATGATTGCGTGGCCGAGACCTGCGGAATTCCCAGGATTTCTTCCTCCTGAATGTACCTGCAGAGAGAGATGGGAATCCGGTGGGCCTCAAATTCTGGGAGAACGAGGGTGATGCGTCTGGTTCCTGCCCCAGTCCTTGATACGGAGGAGCTGGGAGAAGGTTCCATCGCTGAATCGCATTCCGCTTCTGAATCGGAGAAGCGGGCAGGTTTGATCTCCACCTGGGCCTTCCCAGGATTCTTCTTGTGGCGGTGACGACCCGCTCTTCTGCCCCTGGGTGGCTCTTCGGGACAGGGTTGACCCCTATCAGGCAGCCTTGAGGCGGCGCTGGCGCCGTGGCGGAGAGGACCCCCAGTCGAGACAACTGGGGTGTGAGGGGCACCAGGGAAAATGTCAAAGGGTACATGGGGAGGACCTCCATGAACAGTACTCATGTGGGCGGGGCCTCTGTTGGAACTGGAAGGAGCATGGGGAAGACCTCCATGGTCGATGCGAGTGGAGCGAGGAGGACCTTCGCCGGTTGCAGAGAGGACGTAGGGAGTCCCCCCACGTTGGAGGAGGACCGGATGGACGGTGCCTTCAGCAGGATGAACTTCATACCCTGTATGGCGGGTGCGGGAAATGTCTCTGTGCTGAGCGCCACTGCCGCGGGGCAGTTCTTCCTGTAGGATGGGGCAGTGCGAGGCATGCCTCCATGACGAACCTTGGAGCGTGGAAGGCCCACGCTCTGTGGAGTAGTGGTACGGGGAGGACCTCTTTACAGGGTGGCATCACCGCGGGTTAGCTCGCGGCGATCACCACTGGGGCCTGCAACCCGGAGAGTCAACCCAGCATGCCCATGGGGCGGTTGGGGTCTCAATCTTGGTCGGGCGAGGGGGTTCCCCTGCTCAATGTACGCGGGAGCTTCATAATGTACGTCGGCGGTGGCTCCGGCCACTGTAGATGTCGACGTGGATGCGCTTGAGCGAACGTACTCATCCCGGGCCCGGCGCTGACGTCGGGTTAGGCGAGCCGGTGCAGGTGGTGCAGGGACGTAGTCTACCTGCTCTTCCTGGGGGGTCGGACGGCGGCGCTGACGCGGCCGGATGGGAGCTCTCGCCTGGGGGCCCCGGGTCGGGGCCCTGAGCGGACTGAGCCGGAAAGCGCCTGCCTCTTCAGCGTAAGGCGAAGAGTCGTCAAGGCGTTCTGGGGATAGGCTCCTGAAACGGTTGAATGTCGGGGTGGGGAGCAGGGGCTCCCTGCGCGGCCTATTAGGGCGGCGTTGACGGCGGGGCCTAGAGGCCTCCAGGTCCAAGCGGGCCATATCCCTGGTCGGGATGACCCCTTCTTCCTCATACCTGCGCACGAGGCTGTTGATCACCCTTCGTTGGATGACCTCTGATGGGGAAAGGGGAGGTGGGCGTCCCGCATCCCGCGATGTGGCAGCCGTCGTGGCGGTAGTGGCGCCATGTGGAGTGGCCATCGTGGTGTTGCCCCAGCCCCTGCGCGGGCGAGGAGCGGATGGTGACCGCATTTCCGAAATAGAAACCTGGTTCCTGGCAAGAGAAGGGATCAACTCATCAGTACTGATAGGAAAAGGATTGAGAGCCAGTGCCCCAGCGTTCTTCCATCCTCCATGTCTGTGAGAAGGATCCACGCCAACACGCTGCAGAGCGGAGTGTCCCACGTTCTACTACCCCGACTTCCGGTGAGTTTCACGACAGGCCCGCCATTTGCTTGGCGGGACCAGGCAACGAATATCTGGATCCGGTGACACGTCAATCTACTGGTGTCTCGAACGCTACTAATCTCCATATTGAGGAGAAGAATTTCACGTCGGGTTCACCATTTCTGTTTCCGACGCTTTCGCCGGGGCGCGCGCATCCATCTGCGGAGGACGCGCGGCTTTGTTTCCCCGCATTCCCGCTTTCCAAAGGTAGGCGACATTCGCTCCTTATTCAGGGACGTCTGCTCCTTGATCGAAATGGGATGATGAGATGTCGGTTCTTCCTCCTGTGGATTCCTCCTCAGAACTCGTCACCTAGTCCGGGTCTCCCTTATAGATTTAATACATAGTTCGTGAAACTCTTCCCAGTTCCATGTTTCCATGGACACCGGTTAATTACACTGCTTCTGTCGGGACATTCCAAAGGGTCCAATCAGGGCAGCAACCTTCGGTCAGGGGAGTGGTCACGTGGAGGCATCAGTAGCGTGTCTGGATGCTAGGGTGCCTTGCATGTCTGTCTGTTATCCTTGATCACAAGGCTTCTCGAGGGCGTGGAAGCCCGAGGCATCCCACATCGGACGCGGGGAATTACATGTCGTAGACACATATATGAGGTTTTCCTCATCTTCCCGTGCTCAACACAGGGTATGCCGCGAGTTTAACGTCCAGCGGAGACGGATCAACCCAACCAGAGCATTAGCTGGGATAAATCGGATTGAGGGATCCTCCTTGAAGGGGTATCGACACCGGGGCTAGCCCGTGGGCGACAGTGAATGGAGTAGAAGGGGAGTGAAGTGGAACCATCGCAGGGGGGGCGATAGTGAAGTTGGGATTGAGCCTTGACGAGGCTTCCTACGTATCCCCGGGGTAGGGAATCAAAGTCCGCGTAGTTCGGGATGGTGCTGGTAAACCGACGTGAAGCTGGACCTTGGCCCGATGAATGTCATCAGCGTACCGACGTGAAGGTGGACCTTGGTCCGATGTGAGTTGGGCTTGAACCTCTGGGAGGATTCCTACGTACCATGCCTTCACATGGATCAAAGAACTCGTAGTTCAAATGGGGTTGGGTCGCAATGGCTTACCACTGGACTGGGGTGCAGTTTAATGTCGTGCTGGACGGGGGTGAAACCTGACGTGAAAGACGGGCGGGCTTGAACCTCATAGAGGCTTCCTACGTACCATTCCATGACATGGATCAAAGACCTCGTAGTTCAGGTGGGGAGTGTCGGTGAACCGACGTGAAAGTAGACCTTGGTCCACTGTTGGTGGGCTTGAACCTCGTGGAGGCTTACTACGTACCATGCCTTAACATGGATCAAAGTCCCCATAGTTCCAAAGGGGTGTGTCGGTGAACCGACGTGAAAGTAGACCTTGGTCCACTGTTGGAGGGCTTGAACCTCATAAAGGCTTCCTACGTATCATTCCTTGACATGGATCAAAGACCTCGTAGTTCAAATGAGTTTGTGGATCGCAATGGCTTACCACTGGACCGGGGTGCAGTTTAACGTCGTGCTGGACGGGGGTGAAACCCGACGTGAAAGACGGGCGGGCTTGAACCTCATAGAGGCTTCCTACGTACCATGCCTTGACATGGATCAAAGACCTCGTAGTTCAGGTGGGGTGTCAGGGTCAGTTCTCACTCTAAGCCCACGTGAGTCATGCTCGGTGTGAGAAACAAGAGGTTGCAAGGACCTGACGATCACGTCGCGAAGGGTGCGTCCGTGAGAAGCGAAGAGGGGCTTACGCGTTGGGCGGCCCATGGTGTTGGGACTTACTCCAGGATGGAGGCCCAGAGGGGGGTGCCTCGTTCCCTATCACGTCCTCCACTGACCTTGGTAGTGGTGAAGTACAGAGATGCACGGGTGCAATGATCCGTACCAAAGGTTAGGGGCTTACGCTCTGAGTCAGCCCTTCCCCTGCGAACATACACCACTCCGACAAGGAGGATCTCATTCCATGTGCGGAAGAGTTCCATTCCAGTGGAGACGAGTGGTGTAACGAATGTTCGAGGTGGGGGGACCCTTCGTGAGGGAGACGAGGTTGGGTCACAGTTTAATGTCATGTGTTGAGGACGTGGTGCTTGGCAGTTTAACATCCTGCAGCTCGGACGAGGTGGGTTCACTCCACACCCCTAGGACATACATAACCGGTACCCTCTGGTCCATGGGGAAGGGAAGGTACCGGTAAGGCCATGGAAAATGGGGGTAGTGGGGGGAACCATTGAGGGTTCCACGTTAGCATGGCTATGCGAAGAAGCAATAGCCGTTAGCGTGCCTATGCGAAGAAGCATTAGGCGAAGCAACGCTACGGGTGGTGTTATCCAAGGGACTTTGAAATCACATCGTGAAAACCTGGAGGGTCGCACGGATAGGGGAATCGCTAAGCAGAGGAGTGTGTTTTGCAAAGTGGGGTGCCTTAGCCTTAGCATGGGGCGTAAGTGTGAATGGGAGGTGCTTCGCGAAGTGGAACAGTGTTCGCGGAGCACTGCCTCGCGAAGAAGGTGTGGTTCGCGAAGTAGGGTCCTGCCAAGCAATGTGCTTCGCGAAGTGGAGCGATCCTGCCTTGGCATAGGGATGACTCGTATGGGTTGGGTGTTTCGCGAAGCACAAGTGCTCCACGGTTGCCCAGGTTCCCTTGGGAATCCCCTTCCTTCGTGAATGCCCTTGAGCTTTGCGAAGGGCATCCCTCTCGGAAGAGGGGCTCAAAACGAGAAAAAGAAAAGTCGTCTCGCGATGTAGAAATACCTTGCGGAGCTCATGATTCCCGGGGCAAAGCGTTCTTCGCGATTCGGGAGAGGAGAAGCCGAAAGTTCGGATTGTCTGTCTTTGGGACTCAGGGGGAGTCGAGTATTTATAGGGAAGGGGCACCGCGAAGTAGGGCTCGCGCGCCGCCTTCGGGTCTTCGCGGCGGCTCGCGAACGTCAAACGGGCTCGTGGAGGATCACCGCCTCTGGAGCTTCGCGGCGTCGCGCGAACGTCAAACGGGTTCGCGGAGGATCACCGCCTCTGGAGCTTCGCGGCGGCTCGCGAACATCAAACGGGTTCGCGGAGGATCACCGCCTCTGGAGCTTCGCGGTGGCTCGCGAACGTCAAACGGGTTCGTGGAGGATCACCGCCTCTGGAGCTTCGCGGCGTCGCCATGGTTGTGGCGCTTTGCGGAGAGGCTTCGCGGCGGAGCTTCGCGGCGGAGCTTCGCGAGGCAGCGCGCCGGCCCTTTTTCGTTCCTTTGTTTTGGGCCACATTTTTTGCACCAACAGTCTTCCAGTATCTTCACTACTCCAATGATCAAGTGTGATCTTCCACAGACGGCCATCAGTTCTCCCTTTGTAACTTTATATTTTCATTTCTTTTGTTATTATTGTATACTGGCTAGGTTACACCACTCTGTGATTTACTAACTGTTATACTCTCGTTTTTATTACTTAATGTTCACCTTTCAACTTTGTGGTTTTTTTGTGAGTACATGTGTGTACAGGTATCCAATAAAATTCCTCCCACTTACAGGTTGAGGCCTTGGAAGCTAGTCACCAACCCCTGGCCTTTGGGAGGTGGGTTTGGGGTATGTCACGACACATGCCCCAGGGTACGGGTTGTGACAACCTTATAACTAAGACCGAAAGATCTAATAATTACCTCATCTTATTTTTCTATAAAAGTGAAGAGGTCACTGATACTGATTCAAGTACAGGATGTCCATGATGGTCCTAATCCTATATGTGCATCGTTGAAAATAGGCCCTTAAGAAACTACTCTCTACTAGCCTCTATAACATCCTATGTTTGAGTTATTTGGATCAGATTACCTGCTACACTATTTCCTTTCTAAAGAATATAGTCAAGATCCAAGTCAAAATATTGTAGGTATTCAACTCACCTTCTCTGCCTGAGGTTCAAGTCACATTCTGTGAAAATATACATGTAGATTTTTTGGTCAGTAGACATGTCAAAATTCACTCACGATAGTTAATTCCTCAAAAAATGAAAATCATGAACTACGACTACCAACTTAAGATCATGCATCAGGAAATTCCTCTCATGATTCCTCAATTTTTGTAACTTATAGGCAATGACTCAATCTTCATGCATCATAAATTAGCCTTTCATAATACCTGATGCATCACAATATAATGTATAGATTATTCCAAACTCTAGAATAATCAATATTAATGTGAATTTTAGTCTCCCATTATTCTTCTAAAAGGTTGTCTCAAAGGTTTTAGACTATATAAACATTACACCCTTCTTAGTGAAGAAATCTAGTAGTTATTCTAGGAATGAAATTTCTCAAATAAATCTCCATATATAACCATCTATCCCCCAAGAATTTCTTTATGTCAAAAACATTATTAGGGTTTTCTCAGGAAACAACAACTCATACCTTCTCTAGGTCAATCGATACTCCTGACATTGAGACATTGTAACTCAAAAAGTGGACTTTATCAATCTAAAATTTTAATTTCACAGGATTAATATATAGAGGTTCCCTATCAGTATATTCAAAATGACCTCAAGATGTTTGACATGGTTGTGTTGAGTATAAGAATACACAAATATTTTTCTTTGAATACTAAAACAAAATAATCCCAAAAACGTGTAAAAATACCCAATTCATCATATCCACAAAGATGACTAGCATGTTCTTAAGACCAAATGGTATAAACAGAGACTCATAAATACCATGCCTACTATAGAACATTTTATGAGATGTATCTGAAGGTTTCACTTGTACATTTTGATAGAATGATCTAAAATCAATCTCGGAGAAAACCTGAGATCCTCAGAGATGATTTAAGTGGTCTTATATACAAGGAAAAAGATACAGATTCTTCATAAGCCGATTATTCAACTTAGGATAATCTACAAAATCTTGATGGTTTCATCTGAATTCTTTCTAAAAAGGACCAGTGAACCCCAAGGTGACGTGTTGGGTTGTATAAAGCCCTTGTCTTCTAAGTCCTATAACATTATCCTGATCTATTACAACTCATTAGTGGACATCTTGTAATGGGAATGGACACTGGTGTAGCTTTGGGAACCAGCAAAATAGAGAAATCTACCTCTCACTCAAGAGGTAAACCATAAAATTTATTAGGTAAGATGTCCCTGAAATGATCTACTATAGGAGGAAAATCATCTTGATGTTTTCCCAAATCATCCATATAAAATCTAGTAATCTAGGTTGTCACTCCTCCCAGTCCGAAATTCTCTGTTCTATCTCTACCTTCATGGAAATCACATTCAACCTTGTGAATATAAATACCACCCTCTGGAAATATAAAAAAACCATGTAGTTATTAAATTCTACTTAGTCGTGATATAGAATTAGTTAGTCCATACCAAATATGATTTCAAAACCCAACATCTCGAGGATGAATATGTTCCATAAAAAGTGATAATTTCTTATCTCAAGGGGAACTTCCTGCATTGGAATATTCCCTCAGAACATGTACCCAGAGGAGTTTCATGGGATATGACCCCACACGAATACTAAATTTTGATTTTGAGTCTTTGAATGATAGCTATAAAGAAAAAATAATTTTAATCCCCTATATCAAATAATATATATATACCAATATAGATGCTACTAAAATAATACCTCAAAATGTAGAAGGATTGAGAATCTACTCCCCCAGAACATGTTGCACTGTAAAAACCTAGATCATTCCATGGCCCTGAGGTACAAAATGAATTCCTTGATTTTTCACACTATATTGATGCTGCATAACCAGTTTTTGGATTCCCAAACCATGACCTCATCATCGGCCTAACCAGTCAAGAGCACTCTAGCTCTCTGATTGATGTGAATATATTGATATTATTCTAAGAGACAAATTTATTACTGATCTTATCTCACTGGATAATGGATATAAATGATTACAAAATTTATGTAAATGGACTACAATGCTATAAAATTTACACTCAATTGGGGACCTGGAACACTGATTTTTCATGTGACCCTAGTTTTTATCACTGATGACAGACTAAAAAAATACTAGTATGTGCACTTTGACTGGTACTGCCCCACCCCCCGAGTTGTCTCTAAGTGATTCTTCCTAATACCAAATGCTGCACTACTAGGTCCATAATCTGGTCTACTCTGATCCATACCTCTAGCTTCCCCTAGGTTACATTCTTTAATAAGTGCTCAATTTACTATATCAGATATGGTAGTCAACTAGAAACAATTTACCTGAGAAAGAATAGGACTCCCCAGTCCATCCACAAAACATTCCACTTTCACTAGCATAACATTGGTATATATAGGTGAAAAGAGTTGAAGGTCAGTAAGATGAGATGATTAATATACAAAAAAATAAACCTTCTAAATTTTAATAAAATCTCATTCATGATTATCCCTCAACGTCTCATGAAAAAAGTAGCAGTAGAATCTAGAAATGAAATCCCTCAAATCACTTTCTTGTAGTGACTAGCCAGGTTCGTAATATCCCAACAACATTTAGTGGATACTCAAAGAATATATGTAGAGTGATTCACTCTCCTATAAGGAGGTATCTCAAGGTTCTAAAAGAGGCAGTCTTAAGCAATAACTCTATAGCCTTGGGTCCCTTATATCATGAAAAAGTAGGTGAATTTTGTTGTTGAGACACTCATGTTAACTATCCCATAGAAGGGGTGGGTCATGAAACTCCCTGTATTGTCTACATAAGACACATAAACTACCCTTGAGACCAGGAATCATCATCTGCATTAGGAATAATGGGAGGTCACACAAGTGGAACTACTTAAGGTAACATTGGTGGCTGAGTGCCCACCACCTCCCGAGCATTGTTGTCTGCACCCTCCTAACAAGTGACTCGAGGAATTCATTGTGTAATAGCTCTAATAATTCCAATAATTTGCCTCAAATAGGAGTTAGTAACATTATCATCATCAACATGTAAATTTTTATTCAAGAGAGAGAAAGAAATACACATAAGGCCTACCAATGTAGGATAGGGAAACCAGACTACGAGGGTATAAAATGATAAACACTATGGGAATCCCCTCTAATGATGTTAATCAACATTGGTTTTAGGATTTGTAGGTTATGAAAAAATAAGCTCTCTGAACAAGGTCTTTTTATCAAGGCCAAGTAGTATGTTGCCTTATTCCCCTCCCGCTAGGTGTGAGACACTTTAGTATTGATATCAAGGATACCACAACACTTGGAGATGATATAATCAATAGAACAAGTGATAGATCTGAGGCCATGAAGCACATTGTGACCCGACATAGAGTTAGTTTCATATTTCGCTAGATCCAAACCCCTCTGCCTATAAATTGTGAAGCCTTCCAACTTGGCCTTAGCCTTAACCAGTAGCGACGTGCCTTGGCCCATCCAGATAGAAAACACTCGAATGACCGATCCAAAACTATCATGGATGATCCCCCCATCATGTATAATTCCTGAAACACACGATCCATTGAGGTTTATATTTAAGCCCAATGGGGGAGGCTTCCATCTAACCCATTTTCAAATATGTATACTGATCAAAGAAGAGGTATCATTGGAATCATGTTTAATTCACTGCAATGTAGGAGTCTCCCTCCAAGTGATAAGAACCCTAACCATATAAATAAGCATGTTTTTTATTCTAATAATAATCTCACTCTCGGAGGAATACACCCCTTTATGAAACAATTTATTTCGTGCCTTCCACAAACACCAACAACTCTCATTCAAAACTAAGGTTCACACCCTTCTCTATGGACCATTCTCCCCTAATCCATTGAAACAGCGAACAACAAAAGGGCTACTTAGCCATTCCAAGAATGGAAAAATAAGTGAACTCACAAAAAACATACCAAAACTCCTTCACCCATTCACTCTCAATGAATAGGTTACCCAATCTTTCCTCTTTATGCCTTCTATAACAGACACACCTGGACTCCATGCTATCACAAAACCACTTAATATTCTCTTCAGTGGGAACGACATTGTACTAGATTCTATAGGTGATAATTATATATTTTTTGTGAATTTTTTTGTCCCATAGAAACACAATCCACTCATCCCATGTGTCATACACGAAAAGGACCCAATGATAAACCTTGGTCGTGAAAGAGCCTGAGGGGGACAGGGTAAACAAACATCTATCGAAGGCTGAGGTCAGCTCTATGAGATTGAACAATTCCAGTTGGTTGTTGTCAAGAATATAATTGATTATTGATGGATGAAGGCTATCCTCTCTATAAGATATGTCTATGGCATGGCATCCTAGGAATCCAATGGGATCACCACACCAGTTGTCTCGCCAGAAGGAAACATCAACAGTCCCTAAAATCCATCGAGTATAGGGTTAGAGATAGTTAATGACGGGACCAATCTCACTCCGTAGGGGAGAGATGGGGCCATACCTTATGTCCCAGTACCCAATTTAATAGTTTTAAATAGTACACCCCCATAACTTTTTTTGCTCCAGCACCTCCCATGCCAGTTTCGCATGCATGAAGGTAAGGGTTTTTTTGTGACTCTGGGTGCCATTGCCATCTTGTTCTAAGAGGCCCAATTCCTTCTTCCCTCAAACATTGGGTCTGAGAAAAAATCTTCAATAATTCTATCCACATTTAAAATAACACATCTGGGGACCTTGAAGGAGGATAAAACATGAACCAAAGTTTCCAAGAGTACAAAGTTAACCAGTATAATTCTCCCCTCGAAGGATAGGTATCTATTCATTTAATTGAGAAACCAAAATGTGATTGTGGAGATGATAGGGTTGAAGTCACACATACACAACCTCTTAAAAGAATGTGGGGATCCTAGGTACACCATGGGGTGGTCACCTTTCTGCATTCCTAGAGAGTGACTCATACAAAAGAATCGGATGGTAGAGAAACTGTATACTTCCCACTTCGGAGGTTGAGTCTAGGTGAAGCTCTCTATTTCACTATATGGGTCTTAGTACATGGAAATCCATTTTCATGATATAGAGGAAAAAAACCTTTAATTTGGAATTTGCCTCTCTATTTAATAGTGACCTATTTAAAATAAATATTCAATGCTTATTTCACATATATAATATCCAATTTTGATGAAATAAAATTCCTAATTAAAACATACATGATCTATAAATTGAAATTGATTTTTTATATAACTACATCCAAACATTAACATTCAGTAAGAGAATATATGAGGTAATATAACATTATTTGAATAAATTAACCATCGTTCCCAATCTATAAGGGTACATGAACTATTCATATTACAAATGACATTTATTTATTTAGACTCAAATGATGTTCCAGTATATGTAACCTCAGTTACATAACTCAAACATGTGATAAATTAATTAGTTAAGATTCCATCATCAAGATATATTGGGAAAAAAGTATTTATGTTGAGGAATAAACTTTAATAAAGAATGATTCTATCACCTTTTTATTATATAAATGATAGTTTAATAACCAATATATCATGCATGGAACATAAAAAAAAAGTAGAAGGAAGTTGGGTAATTAATCCTACTTGTCATTGTACTATGCCTAATATATTAATTCTATAAGGTTCCTATAATGATTCATGTTTAATGATTTCTTTCCATACCGGTACACTAATAAAATGTAATCCAAAATCATTATAATAATAACACCACACATCATTCATGTCACCCAATGATGGGATAAAATAAACTATAACTGGCATAATCTAGAAAATCAAGTCTCATTCCATGTAATTTGGGTTTTCTCCAATATATTGGTGAGCTACTCCCATGAAAATACTCATTACCAAATTCCAACACTTCATAGTCACTTTTCTACCATACCAAAACTAGTAATTCAAAGAAAATAGTCCTATGATTTTAATTTGTAACATCCCAACCTGAGAACCACTAAGCGGTTCCTTGAGATGGTGGGTCACAAGGGCTCATGCGCACCTCTCTATACACTAGATGATTCTAAATAGTTGCGAGGGTATCAGGTGATATAGTCGGGAGACTATACCCCCTAATCATTATAAAATAGTGTTGTAAAAAATAATAATAATAAATGGAAACCAGTATAGAAGAAGTACAACATTTCAATGATAGTAATAAGAAATCCATTAATAAAAATATCGGTACCATATACAGAATTATATATGTCATGTCTCTAATAAAAAGGAAAAAGAAACATGGAATTGGAAAACATACATATAAGTAAATTAAAATAAAAAAAATAGCATACATACTATCTCCATATACAATCATGATCCATATCATTGTCATATTCTTCCCCACTCCCATGCTATAATCAATCAAAAATTGGTAACTGTGCGCTTTCCTCTCTCCCAACCTGCATCCATAAAATCTTCTAGGGTTCCATTGGCAGTATAGATAGGGTGTAAGATAAACATAGTAGTCCACCAGTAAGGCTGTGTATAAGAAATCCAATCTATTCATAACAATGAGAACCATGTGCAGGTATAATAGAGAAGCAATAATTTAAGGTAACCATAATAAGCCCATGAAACAGGGTATAGAAGTATGTTATAAGAGATGAGAATATATATATATATATATATAATGCATCAATAGAAGGTAGTAAATTACTCCACATAAGCCTCATGTGATAAGACTAACAGACCTACATGGGCCAGGTCCTAAGGTGTATAACCTAGGAAAACTATATTTGGAGATGTTAAAGTATACGAAATTCACTAGTTCCATACCTTGATCCTTAACAATTGAGCCACACCATAAATAATCATGACTTGGGGTCCCATGTACTGTATATTTATACATTAGATAGTGACATGCCATTATAGTCATGGGTTCTATACCTACCTAATAAGTTGATGCCACACCAGAATGTTTAGGTTCTATATCATTATAATAAGTTGGTGTTATACTGAAATTCATAGGTCCATAAATTAATATTCATAGGTTCTATAACTTCATAATAGGAAAGTTCCTTACCGATAAGTAACATGTTCCATACATTATCAATAGTTCGGTACCATACTGAGATGATACAACATCAAGAAATTTATATAATAAAAGAAGGGGGATATATTAGTCTCTATACCAATTTAAAAAATTTATTTAATCAACCATTTAATCTTTTTAATATCTTTTAATAACATGGAAAATGAGTCATGGTCCTCTCCAACCAATTCATTTAACTTATAGATGCTCCCCCTAGAAGGGTAGCAATATTGAACACCCAAATGGGTAGTGTTACACATGGTAGATATAAGGAACACCCCACATGGGTGGCTCGGGTTCAGGTTATATCATGTAATAATGATTAGGTGACATAAGGGTGACCCAAACAGGGTGAAATAATTATTTTAATGTTTACCATTTAATTTAGGACCAAATACCAAATATTCCATCATAGAACATGATAATAATGATCAATTAGAAAACAAAACCTTTGGGAAAAGGTATATACCACCTTATTCTGTCGATAGAGGGGGAATCATCCAGTATCAACCTTTGGTTTGGTATAGATAAAAAAATAAAAAAAAAGACATAAATACATAAAATATGGCATATGATCTTTCACCAAAAAAACATTAGTGAAAATAAGATAAACCATGGAAGTAATAAAATGGACTAAATCTCTTCCCAGTGGCATTCCAATGTGATAGACAATGACGTAAATAGAGGCTGGATGGTCGACCAAGATATAATCCTATCTTTAGGCCCAAGAGGGAGATTCATGGAAGATCTTCTGATTTGAAAGATAAAAAGATGGGTGAGGGAAGAGAAAAGGGTTCTACTCCTTTAAATAAAACCATGGAATTGACAGAGCATTTAAATTCTTTACATGCAATGTAAATCATGGGTTCTTTCCCAGTAAAAAACCCTTACACACTATAAAAGTGTTATGGATGGACCAATACACATAATGTATTTAGTACATGTCATGTATTTAAATGAATTTTGTGTATTATTCAAGTATCTAGACTCCACCCCCTTCAACATTCCATCCAAAGACAATCCAACTGGCCTTCAAGAATGATTTCTACATTTAATCCAAATGTGAACTACACAAATAGTTTAACAAAAAATTATAGGAACCATACCTTATAGGAAAACCTGAGATCTTATAAAAAATCATTATAAATATTTTCCATTTCATGGTTAATCTTATTAGTACCCTTAAATATAATTTTAGGGTGATATCTATCACATTAAATAAATGTATTTCAATAGTATATTTTGGTTCATCAATACTTGGTGTGGCATGTAAAGAAACCTACCAAAGAAAATAAATTTATTTATGGATAAATATATTATAAAATCACGGGGTGTAACACTATACCAACCAAATATTAATCTATACCTCAAAATTCAATAACTATAATCAAATATTTGAATATAATTATTCCTTACCACATCTACAGGTACTCACATAACTTTCTCAAAATTATGGTTTTATCAAAAAAACATTAAATAGGTGAGTTCTCTTGTTTCATAACACTTTTTATCTATGATATTTAATATCCAATTATTATTCCCCCTATGAGAGATTCTTCTTTATTTGTAAAAACTATGAGTTCAGTAAACAAGATAGATTAGCTATGTATTTTTTATAAGAGATATACGGATAACATGGTGATTTTGAGTGAGATTCAATGTAAGAACCAAGAGATAAGATGCCCTCTTGGTATGATTAACAATTTTGAAGGGATTGATTTGTATAGAGGTTTAAAATACACTATTACAAAATTTCATAACCCTATTCCATGGATATATTTAAAGGAATACTTTGTCACTATCTTTTAACTCTAGATGTCATCGATGACTATTAGAAAAACCTTTTTACTATAAAATTCCCTTATATTCTATTTAATGGATATAAATTTCTCTTCTATTTAATCTTCTATATCATCACCCAATTTATTTTTTTCTTAATCTTTATCAAAAACAAGTTATAGTTATTTCCTTACATCCATATAAGACTTCATAAAGATAAATTGTAATTCTCATGTGAAAGTTATTATTTTAGAAAATTACTCCAATTGAGGTTGTTGATATAAAGAACATTTAAAATCCATAGATAAGGCTCCAATTATGTATTGTAGTGTTTTAATAGTCCTATCAAACGAAAAATCTATTTATGAATGATAATCATCAAGGAAAATCAACTTTGTATCAAATGAGTACATAATAATTCTCTATAACATTGAGGTAAGACTTATACCCAAATAAAATAAAATTGATAATAGTATTATATGAAATATTTCCACATTAATAATATAAAACAATTTAATTTTATCTAGATATACATTTTATCTAATGGAAATGAAATGTATTTACTTTATAAGGTGATTCAATACAACCGAAATAACATTGTTACCTTTAGATTTTTTGGAGTCTAATGATGAAATCTATAGTAATGTTTTCCCATTTACATTCTAGTATGGATAATGTTTGTGGAATACCGATATATTAATTCCTCTAAAACATTACTTTATAAAAATTTAGTAATAAACAAACATACTCTACTATATAAATTTTCATGTTATCCTACTAGAAATATGATTTTTAATCTCTATAAATCATCATACATCAATGATAAATAAAGAATGATGAACTATGAGCTTTATAAAATTAATCCCTCATAAATTATGGTATTGACACAAAAAATACTAAGTTCCTAATATTTATCATTATAGTATGATCAGATTTAAACTTGGTAACATTCCTCGTCTACTTTTGTTATTCCTCATCTTTCTTTTATTCCTTCTTAATCCCATCATCGATGGGTTGTTGAAAATTAATCTAACAATTATATAATATATCCCCATTTTTAATTATTTTAAGATCAATAGTCTATAAATCTATATATTTTTTATTTTTATCAATCCTCATCATGGGAAAAAAATCATGGCCATTCTGAATTAGAGCATCAGCCATCTCATCCACCTTCCTAGGGTGGTAATGTATTGTGGAGTCAAAATATTTGATCAAATATAACCATATTATCTTGTGAAAATTCATAAATTTATTTTTAAATACATAATTCAAGAATGTATGATCAATATATATATATATAACCTTTCAATATATATATAACAACTCCAAATCATCAATGATACAATTTCTACTTCTAGCTCGAAATCATGATTTGGGTAATATTTCTAATTTTTTTCCAATTTGTGATAGGAATATGTTATCACCATGTAATTATTCATAACGATACATCACAATAACTTATTTCTTAATCACTATAAATCAGAAACCATTATTTATTTCATTGTCGTGTGATAATATGTGAATAGAAAAACCTTATCTTCATATCTTTTAAATTATCTTCCTAATCATCTTTTCATAAGAATTAAACCCATTTATGAGTAAAATAGGTGAGTGGATTAGATATTCATGGGAAATCTCTCAAAAAAATTCATTGTCTCCATTAAAATGATAAAAACTATAGAAATAGGATATCATGGTTATTCTAGTCCACTGTTCATTAACTTCTATCTTTGAGGGATCCAATGACATACCCTCATATGAAATTATATGAACCATTAATGAGACTTTTTTACCAAGATTATTAATTGGTAAATTTTAAATATAAATTCCTCTTCCAGATGTTCTCCATGACAATAATAAAATATCCTTCATGATCTTCCTTCCTATTAAAATATATAGGAATATCATATATATATACTTAGAAAAAATTATCAAGGTAATATATAATTACTTTAGTAATTAAATCAACGAATATTGTAGGAGAGTAGATAAGTCTAAGTAGAATTAAAATAAATTTATTATAACCACACATTATATAGAAGGTTGTATTAGGTATATCCACCTTATTTACTATTAGAAATGATAACCAAATCAGATATTAATAATGAGATAATATTAAGTTACTTGTAATTAATGACACTGATCATTGATATAGGTTATAGGATTTTTATTTTTAATAGTGATGATGTTATGTTATGGATAGTCAATCAAAAGAGGAATTGATGCATCATTCATCTTATATAAAAAAAAATAGGTGTGCCTCAAGGTCACACACTTAATAAAATCAACCCCTTTCTTATATTCTCTTATCATAACTTCTTCAATTAATTTAGATTAATCCTTAAGAGTCTATATAGAGTCTTTAAAATAGGTGAACCACCATGTATCAGTTATATTAGAAACTATAATTCATGATTTTGATGATGATTGGGAAAATATTATAGAAATATTTCAAAAAAACATCCACACAATAGGTATTTAAAAATTGGTTAGTTTCTCCCTAACCTTCTAAGTTAAATAACCCTCAATATTTGGTAGTAAAACCTATATGATAGAGTTAATTCCCATTAGGGGTTTAGGATCATTGTCGAACTGATGGAAGATCATAAGGTGATTTAAATATAAATTCCCTTCATTGATAACTGATATGGGCTCTATACTAAGATTAAAAATCCATTCCTGAAATTAAATCATATTTAGAGAGAGAAAGAATTAAAATATTTCCAAGAAGAACATTCCGACAATATTTTTTAGAGAGTATATATTGACAAGAGATATGATCATCATACCATTTTGAGTTCTCGTTATTAACTCAGCATCTAATCATTGAGGACATTAATTAACATTATTATATACATTTCATGATATTAAATAATTGAAATAAAAAATATCAAATCAAACATCATGGTGATAAATTTTTTAATCATGAAAAAAACTATAGGATGTAAAAATCAGGCCACCATATTTTCAATCTATGAAACCATAGGTTTAACTAGGTCATCCATGATAAATATCTATTAAAATACTTCAAAATGGTGTATAAAGAAATTTATATTAACATAATAATCTTCATTAGGGTGTATCAGACTAGGTTCATTGAAATGTCCCATTCACCATACACCAGAATAATGGTTGAGATATACAAAAAAAATTTGTAGGGTTAATACCCAAAGTTGAATCTATATCAAAACAATTTCTATATTTAGTATATGGATAGAAATTTATTATATTTAAAATCATATAATATACAACTTAAAATATATTTATGACTCAAATTTTTCTATTGTTTTATTTTTATAAATTAACTGAAAAAATTTTGAGACCAGCTGCTGAGATGGTGTGGGATTTCGTGACCTAGTGTGCCCTGAACAATACGATGAAAAATATTATGTATTTAATAAATCAAGTGGGTGGTTTTTATTGAAATTAGGAATAACTTCTAAATGGGTTCCCTGATCAGAAATCTAAGGGCATAGTTCTATTTAGAGCAGCGACAATAACTTAAGAGGGGTCTAACATCGACCGGCATGGGTCGACTATGAAAGTTAGAATTTGAAGATGACCTTTATTAAAATGTTTTAATAAAAATATTTTAGTAGACATTGTAGAGTTTTTTTATTTAATGAATCCTTTTCCAAGAATGTAGGGTTATCACCATAAACCTAGAATTCCTTTGAGGCATATAAGAAAACTCTCTCAATGATGAACATCGATGCATTGATGAATCAAGATCAACGGCCCTCATATATGATAGATCAATGAATGAAGAAAATGAAAATTCACACTTCATTAATGACCGATCCAAACATTGAGGTAGGTTGTTTGATCTCTTTGTGATTTCTTTTCCCTTCTTGGATGTAAATGATGAATGCAGGCCAACCCACTAAAAGGTAGATCTGTGGTTCGATCATTATCTTGAGATGGATAACTGTTACAGTGTTTAAAAAGGGAGATATAACTTTGTGATTATATTTTGTTGTTCTAAGTTAAACCCCATAACATGAATAGATCAAGTTCAACACAAACAATGCCGAGATCCATTCTTTAGTAATTCGAGTGCTTTATCTCTTCCCCCTTAATCTATCACGTTCTTCTTGAATTATTCACCCTTGAAACCCTTACGCGAATGATTTATCATTACACCCCAATCCATTGCGTAATGATCCAAGATCTAATAATTTTACCCTACGCTAGAATAGAGGAGGTGTGATGGAAGAGTGGCATGGTTCAGGTGAGACTGTGGCTTACAATGACACAAGGTTGTGACATAAAGCAGGCCACTGATGAGGGCAGGATGTGGCCAGCGAGGGCTGGTTCAAGGGGAGTGTGAGGCAACAATGGGGTACCGATAGGGAAACTAATAGTAACGGTAATACATGACCTAGGAGGGACTACATGGAATCCTGTGGTGGTTGGGGCCATGGGTAGTGAGCAGAGGTCATAGTATGAGGTTGAAACGGTGAGCTATGACGTGGCTTAGAGATACATTGAAGGAACTTGAGGTGACGATGAGGTTGTGGGACTAGGCAGAGGATGAGGACCAGCCGTGTGAAATGTGTAATGATGATGCATTGACCTAGTAACACATGGGGAGCTACATGGTCAGTGGACCAGAGTAGCTAGGATGACCCAGCAGGCCAGGCTAATTCCGTACAAACCAGACTAGACCGGCTCGGGTTGGGTCGGCCTGACCGGGTTGGGTCTTGTGGGTTGGATTGGACCCAGACCAAACCCAGGTTATACTTTTTCAGAAAAACAGCCATAACTTTCAAACTGTGTGTCTGTTTAACGATCTGTTTTCAGCATTGGGACACTTGCGATAAGGTGGTCCTTTAGAGATACTCAAATTGAGTTTTTTGGAATTTGTTTTATGGATTAATGGATTAATGATTAGGTTTTCCTAGAAAAAGAATGTTATGAGTGGAATCTCGTAGCTCGTAGTGACTTGGTGACAATGTGACTTGGGGATGCATGTCCCATGAATGCTCTTTGAACCATCAATTATCTATGTTCCATCGACACTTTGTTCACCTTCAATTCTCTGTGCACCATTGATGCTTTGTGTTCCATCAACGCTCAATGCACCATCGATGCTCCGCATGCCATCGACACTCTGTGCGTCATCAACACTCCATGTGTCATCTAAACTAGGAGATCTATGAACTACAACTAAAAATAATTCTCTTCATGCTTTAGAGTTATACTGATGTGAGATGACTATAATTCATGTATTTATTTGTGGTGGAGATCGTTTATTTCTTTTTGGTCTACTTCGTGTGTTTCTTAGTGGTATTCCTTTTTGGTTTCAGGGTATCCATTTGAGTATTATTTTATTCACCCCTAAATGGCCTTTGGCCAAACGTGTCGTATCTTGTATAGAAAGTCAATATATGGATAGAGTTATTATTGGACTAGGATTAGGTGGTTCTTAGATGGACTAGACAGACGTGTTGTGCTCCTAGAACTTCAGGTAGTTTCCTTACACCTACCCTTCAGGTAGGGTTTTTGGAAGATGAGTATGATGAACTTGTGCATTTGCTTTGGCAGACTCATTCTTTTGGTGGGCTTTTATTCCAGACCTATTTACATTTAGTTTTCTACGACCATACTCTATTTTTTTTGTCTTAGTGGTATGCATGGTTATTTACTTAGTGTTTTAAATTTTATCATTTTGGGCTTGGAGATGTGTGCATCTGTATAGGTACTTAGGAAAATGCCTCCCATTTGTGGGATATTCTTACTTAGTGCTAGTCGCTTGCCACTGGATTATCGGAGGCAGGTTTGTGGTAGTCACAGCATGGGACCCAATAGTATTTCTCATGATTGAGTGGTATCAAAGGAGGTCAGTTATACCTAATGAACCAAGAGTCTATGAGATTGGTTTGGGGAAACAATGTTAAGTGTTTTTAGTTTAGCTTTCAGGCTAGGGAATCTAGTGTTGGTGTGGCAACTGATGTATCCATGATATAAGACTCTGGAGACCTAATTTATGACATGGTACATGAAAAACTAGTTTTAGGGAGAAAATGGTACATGCATAATATAGTATTTGGGTGTGTACTCATGTCTTTCTTGAGTCATCTCATCATGAATAGTCTATTGACTATGGTACATCTTGATTTGTTTCAGGATGCCTCCACATAGACAACCAACTATGATTCCATTGATTGATAACAAGGATGTTCTTTCTAGTGATAATTCATCATTACATAGTATTTTAATGGAGATACTCCGTGTACCAGAGATAAAACCTCTAGGTGGTTTACCAACGATGCCACCACCCATCGAGAAGTAGTTACTACCAGCGCTACTAATAGAGGATGCACACAGGCTGACTCTATTGCATGAGTTCTAGAGGTATTGAAGACCAAGATTTAGGGTTGATCTAGATCCATAGATAACTGAGGATTTGTTGGAGGCAGTTATACATGTCCTCTTCTTTGTGAGGATGACTTCCGACCAGATGGTAGTTCTATAGTCGATCCTTCTTTAGGGCTCAGAGGGGCGATGGTAAACCTTAGCGATCTAGATGAAAGATGAGTTGAATCTCTCTTAGGTAGAATTTGAGCACCTATTCATGGAGAAGTTTTTCACGGTTATGTTACACTAATTATGCATATTGGAGATCCTACATCTGTAGTAGGGCGGTCAAATAGTATCGGAGTACACATCGAGATTTACAAATATTTCTCACTACTCCATAGATATGGTGTGAGACCCATTCATCAGGGCCCAAACATTCAAGAAGGGGTTAAACTGGGAGATTAGGGAATCCATGATATCCCTTATCATTCTTACATATGACAGTATGCAAGAGAGATCCCTGGTAGTGGAGAGATTTCTGGCAGAGTTGACGTCAGTAGTGGGAGCTGCTAACAGACACCTGGAAATTTCTTCTTCGGTGGTAGGTAAAATACATCAAATGTAGGGACCTAAGTGGGTCAATAACTCAAGTGGATGGCCTTAGGTTATGGTATTAATGGTGCGGGGCTCTAAGGGTATAGAACGTTTGGTGAATTAATGTCTTTGTTACTCGTGTGGTGTTCATGGTCATGTAGCTAGAGATTTCCCAACCCATTGTACGACCAATCAAGAGATGAGAGAAGGATGTACGTAGAGTTTCAAGGTACCACCACCACCGCCCCATGTGGTCCACCACTATCTCAAGGATATGGTGGACAGGGACAAGGAAAACATCAGGCAATGGACGATTATGACCTGGGATATCCATAGATGATTAGAGGTACGGTCTGTGTCTTTTCCACCATAGAAGTATTTTTGATAGACATAATTTTTAGTCACTCTTTTATAACCATGACCATTGTTAATGACTCATAGATTATATTGGAACTATTAAATAGATACCTATTCTTAGGGAATGTTATGGGTAAGATTCAACAATCACAAATTGGTACGGATTGTGTTCCCTTACTCTAAAGGAAAGATTTTTTGTTGGGATCTCTTATTAGAATCATTGAGACCTTAAGACGTCATTCATGGTATGGACTGGTTATCTATAGTTCATGCCCAGATTTACTATTTTATGAAAAAAGTGTGGTGTGCACATTTTAATGGGACCAAATTTATTTTTTTGAAAAAAGGGAAACACATGCAAGATAGGATATACTCACACATAGGAGGGTGCAGCTGATCGCACATTAGTGGGCTAGCCTGATCCTTGACACAATGGATGAGATGATTCCTCGGTTTCTTATAGTGGTTGTTGAATATGAGGATGTATTTTCTAAATTTGTACCTAGATTACCACCCAGTACAAATTTTGACTTATTCCTTCATCTGTACTTTGGGATGACACCGATATCTAGATTTGTATATCAAATGGCTCCTGCGAACCTTCATGAGTTGAGGGTATAGCTGGATGACTTATAGATGAAGGGCATTGTGAGACCTAGTTTTTCACCATGGGAAGCCCTATTCTTGTCTTCCACGAAGGTAGATAAAATATTGAGGTTATGCGTGGACCTATGGCAACTGAATCGGGTGAACGTGGAGAAAAAGTATCCACTACCGAGGATTGATAACCTCCTCGATCAGATGAAAGGAGAAAGGTGGTTATAAAAGGTTGACCTCAGGTTTGACTATCACCTGTTTTGTGTATATGATGAGGATGTACTGAAGACAACCTTTAGATGTAGGTATTCCCACTATGATTACTTGGTGATGTTGTCTTGCGTGACGAATTCCCCTGCAATGTTCATGGGACTCATGAACAGAATCTTCCAGTCTTAATTAGACCGGTTCATCATGGTCTTAATTGATGAAGTTCTGGTGTAATCAGTGTCCAAGGAGGAGAATGATATAAACATGATGATGGTTCTTAACACACTCCAAGAGAACCAAGTTTATGGGAATCTCTTGAAGTGTTAGTTCTAGATTTGGGAGGTCCACTTTATAAGACATGTAATTTAAGAGGTTGGAGTTGTAATAGATCTGGTGAAGATTGAGGCAGTGCATTCTTGAGATACATCCAAGAGTGTTAATGATGTGTGTAGTTTCCTAGGTTTGGATGGGTACTATTAAAGATTTATACCCAAATGTTATAGTTTAGTAGCACCCTTGGCAACTTTGACAAGGAAGAGGTCACCCTTTGTGTGGAAAGAGAAGTTCCAGTAGTGCTTTCAGGAGCTGAGGCAGAGTTTGAAAAGTGATCACATCATGAGATTACTAAAGGATGGATATGTAGTGTTCTGTGACGCATCAAAGACCAGTCATGGTTTTTTCCTGATGTAGGGGAAATTAGTGATTTCCTATGGTTCACGCCAGTTGAGGCAGAATGAGAAGAACTATGCAAACCATGATCTTGAGCTAGCAGAATTAGTCTTCGCATTGAATATGTGGTGACAATACCTAATGGGAGATCTATTTACCATCTACTATGACCAAAATATTCTCATGTATATCTTCTCTTAAAAGGATCTAAACATGAGATAGGGGCGATGGCTGGAGTTTATCCTTGACTGTGATATTGAGATTGTCTATACTCCTGGGAAGGGGAATGTAGTGGTGGACAATCCCAATCGGTGATCCAGCTTGCAGTTGTTGATTGAGGCATCAAACAATTTGACCATGTCACAATTATCCTTTGTGTATGGAGATTGACCAGCTTACCTCCAGTCGATGGTTGACACCCCTTCACTCTTACAGAAAGTCCGGGAGACACAACTTGTGGATACCGACTTTGAGACTCGACATGCTCATTTGTCCATGGTGGATGCTCTTGATGGATATTCTTTAGGTGGAGAGAGCGCCATCCTTTCCATAGGGTACACATTTATTCCAAGGGTGTTGTGGGTGGAGGTTCTGAGGGTGTTCTACACATTCCCTTTGGAGGTACATCTGTGTGTAGAGAATATGTACCTGAACCTCAGATGTTAGTTCTTACAGCTGAGGATGAAGAAGGCAGTGGAAGAGTTCATTTCTTGATGCCTTACTTGTCAGCAAGTGAAGGCTAATCACCAGGATCTAGTGGGATTGACCTAAAAACGTGAGTTTCTAGAGTGGTAGTGGTATAACATATCCATGGACTTAGTGAAGGTTTTACCACACACATCAATGGGGAATGATACCATATAGGTAATCATTAAACGATTCAACAAGTCAGTCCACTTCCTACCGATCAATGAGCATAGCTCAGTAGAGATCATGGGAGGCCACTAGATGTAAGGGATAGTTTTTCTTCATAATGTTCCATTGAAAATTTTTTCATACTGTGATACTTGTTTCATATCCCATATGTAGAAAAGATTAAAGGGGGAATTTGGGACTTAGTTTCACTTGATCATGACTTTTCATCCCAAAAAGGATGTCCAGACATAGAGGACCATCTATGTTCTTGAGGACATGATATGTGCTTGCATCCTATACTTTTACCATACTTGGGAGAATCATATACCACTAGTGGAGTTTTCATATAACAAAAACTATCACTCCACCATTGTTATGACATTGTTTGAGGTCATGTATGGGTGACCACATAGGTCATCACTTTGCTGGACAGTCATAGGAGAGTCAGCACTCATGTGTCCAGAGTTGGTGTGTGATACCACTAAAAAGGTGTAAATTATATAGGAGCAGATGATGACTACACAGATATAGAAAATTCTTATGCTGATAAGAGATAGAGGCTCATGGAGTTTTAGGAGGGAGACTATGTGTTCTTTTGGGTATCACCTGAATAGGGATTGCATATATTTGGAAGAGGTATCATGTTATCTCCGAGATATATCTACCCTTTTTAGATTCTTAGTAGAGTTGGTGAGGTGGCGTACCTCTTAGCTCTACCCTAGTAGTTGCATCGGGTGTGTGATGTCTTCCATGTATTGCAGATGAAGAGGTACATGCATGATCTATCACATGTCATCCACTGGGTCAAGCCAGATATTGATGATGGTGAGACCATTTTATTGTACCTGGTAGAGATCGAGGATTGACAGGAGAGATTCCCTCATGGGCTATCGATTCCTCTGGTCTGTGATTGGTGGAAACACATGAATCTCCAAGAGAGTACATGGGAGAGAGAGGCTCAGATTCAGGCTTATCACCCTCAACTTTTTGTTGAGTAGACCTTTTTTGGGATTTTGGGGAATTAAATACCTAAGGTGGGGAGAATTTAATGGCTCTATTTTTTCTCTAGTTTTATTTTTATAAATTAAAATGGAAAATTCCGAGACCAATCACTAAGACAACGTGGGATTTTGAGGCCTGGTGTGCCTGAAACAATACGATTAAAATGGTTAGTTCTTAATAAAGTGAAAAAGTGAGTTTAATTTAAATCAAGAATAACATATAAATGGGTGCTTGAATTATAAATCTAAAGGAATCATTTTATTCAAAGTAGTGAGTTTACCTTATAAGGGGGCGTAAAATTGACCTGTGCGGGTTAGCTGTAAAATATAAATTTGGATATAACTATCATTAAAATATTTTAATAAAAATATTTTATTTGACAAATGATGTTTTTTTAATGAAACCTTTATCATGAATTAGGTTTTATCACTATAACCTTGGATTTCATTAGAGGCGTGGAAGGAAACTCTCTCGATGAATAACGTCGACGGATTGAAGAATCAAGATCAACAAACCTCGGATTTGACAAATAATGACGACGAAGCTTCTCCCTTCTTAAATGGTCAATACAAACCTTGAGGTAGGTTTTATGGTCTATTTGTGAATTCCTTTCCCTACTTGTATTTGAATGATGAACGCCAACCAACCCACGAACAAGTTGATCCATGATTCGACTGTTCTTACGGGATATATAATTATTGCAGGGTTTAAAAATGAAGATAGATCTTTGTGATTATCTATTGTTTTTCTTTGTTAAACTTTATAACATGAATGGATCAAGGCTAATGTAAATAAGTACAATATCCATTCGTTGGCCGTTCATGTGCTTAATCTATTCCCCCTCAATCTATCGCATTCTTCATGTATTCTTCACCCATGAAAACCTTACACAGACAATCGATCATTAATCATAGATCCATAATGCAATGATCTGAGACCAAAGGATTTGACCCTGTGGTAGAATAGTAGAGTTGTGGTTGAAGCATGGCATGGTTTGGGTGAGACTGCAACTTACGACAAGTCATGGTCATGTCATACGTTAGGTTGTCGGTAGAGCGGCCAACGTCTAGGGAAGGATGCAGACGGCAGGGATAGTTCCGGGGAAAAGAGAAGTTACAATTTTCCACCAGTAGGGTGGCCACAGATGACAGTAGGATGTGTCCATGGGAGGACCACATGGAAGCCCATAGTGGCGGGGCCATGAATAGTGATCGGAGGCCACAACAGTGAGCTGAGACGAGACTCAGAGCCCCGTTGGAGGAACCCGCGGCAACGGTGAGGCCCAGAGGCCAGGTAGAGGAGGTGGGATGAACATGTGAAATGTGGAACAACACCACATTGACTAGGTGATATGGGAGAGACATGAAATTAAGGGAGACTACGTAGACCTGGGGGCATGGCCATGGCAGGCCTCATCGGGTAGAGTAAACCGGCTTATAGCATGGGCCAGACCATAGTAGCTAGGATGGCCCAGAAAGCTTCACCCAGTGGCCCAGGATGGTTCGAGCTACACCAGACCGGACTAAGTTAGGTCAGGTTAGTCGGACCGGGTTGGGTAGGGTCATGTGGGTCATATCGAAGCCAGAATGGACCGAGGTCATACTTTTTCACAAAAAAGGCTGTAACATTCAAACAACGTGTCCATTTGAAAAGTCGTTTGCGGCGATGGGACCCTTTTGATGAGGTGGTGATTTTGAGATATTATAAGTGAATATTTGTGGATTTTGGTTTTGGACCTAATGTCTGAGTAGTATGTTCTCCAGAAAAAAGCGCAATATGAGCGGAATCTCATGGCTTGCGGTGACTTGGGGACTACGTGAGTTGCTGATACATGACCCATAAATGTTCTTTGTGACATCGATGCTTCATGAACCATCAATGATCTAATTGAAATTGACAGTCCATGTTCCATCAACACTATGTGCACCATCGATGCTCCATGCACTATCAATGCTCTGTGTTTCATCGACACTCTGTTTGTCATGGATAATGTGATATATGTCGAATAAAATTAAAAAATCTTATCTTCATTCTTTAGACATATACCTATGTGAGATTACTATACTTTGTTTATTTATTTGTCATGTACTTTGTTTATTTTTTTATTCTACTACTTGTATTTATTAGTGGTATTTTTTTGTGGTTTTCAGTTATCCTATTGAGTATTAGTTTACTCACCCCAACATGGGATTTTACCATATATTTCGTTTCATGTGCATAAAATTGATACCTTTACAGTGTTATAAATAGATTGGGACTAGGTGGTTCTTAGAGTGAATAGATGGATGTGTTTTGATCCTATAGATTCATGCAATTGTCTTACACCTACCCTTTGTGTAGGGTTTTCTGTGGATGAGTATTATGAACTTGTGCATTCACTCTAATAGACTCCTTTATTTAGTGGTCTTGTATTCTTTCCCTTTTTACATTCAGTTACCTAATGTTGTACTCTATTGTTGGTATCTTAGTTCTATGCATGCTTCTTTACTTAGTGTTTTACGTTTCATTATTTTGGGCTTGGATATGTGTGTATGTGTACATGTACTTAGGAAAATGCCTCCCATTTGTGGGATATGCGTACTCGTTGTTAGTAGCTAGCCCTATGCCTATTAGAGGTGGGCTTGGGGTAGTCACGACACATGACCCTCTAAGATAGTTCATAACAATATATTTATAAAAATATCAATAAAACTAGGCATATTTTCAATTTCAATCAGTTGATTATGTTCCATAATCCATGTTTTTATAAATCCAATTCCCATCGTGTATACTAAACATTCTCTAAAGGAAAATTTAACACATTTACCCTAGTATCTATAATCCATTTGTTACAATATTATAATATATATATATAATAGATCACATTATAAAAATCATTTATTTTATTAGTATTGGAAACTAGATACATATTTGATCTTAATAGTACATGTGAAAACATAAAAAAATAATCAAATTATTTTCTTTGATAATATCATTATTATCTGTAGTATATATTTTAAAATAAACCATAGTAAACATTTTTGGATTCCTAGGAAGATGAAACATAAGAAATGGGTGAGCTCAGATGTATAGTTAGAGTATCCGTAAAATGTATGAAATCATAGAATTAATATGGCATGAATAATATGGTAGAAAAAATAATGATTAATAATTCTATATATATAATTACATAGTCTTTAAACATATCTATGGATAATATAACTATTAGGAAAATCAAAATGAAAATATAAACTAGCTTCATAAAAACAGAAAACATAATTTCATACACATTAAATATATCATCAAGACATTATTCAAAGACATCGTTCATAAATAGGTAAGACTTTAGACAAATACCATTCCTGTTTAGTCTCATGAAAAATAAAAATTCATCTAGGGAATATGTAATTTTAGTTTCCACCGACCACATAATAATTTTAGTGCATTTATAATAAGATTAAACAATACAACACAATCAACATGCCTTTAAAACAAATAACAATTATTTTTGGAAGAAATATCATATGTAATATTACTAATTTACTTAGTCAAATTGATCCTTATGAATCCAAATAAATATGGTGAATGGTATCACAATATTTAACGTTAATAAATAATAATATTCAACATATTATTTAAAATTTGATAAAAATACTTTTAAAACATCATTGGAATATTTCTTTACAAAAATAACCCTTTTATTTTGAAATATCTTATCCAAAATCTAAAAATTTCCAAAATATTAGGTACTTTTTTGTTTGGAGATAAATATGGAAAAATTATATTAATATTCATGGTAAATAATATTTATAATAGAGTAATAGTATTTTTATATGATAAATTTTAAAATAAATATATTTTTTCAAATCATTGGTAAAAATATCCACATCCAAAAAATGAAAATAATGTTAATTTAAAAAATAATTAATATAAAATCAATCATACCTAAAAATTATTATGATAAATCATTTGATAATTTTAAAAAAATAATTATTTTTTTAGTTAAATTAGTTAAATTGTAGAATAAGATTATTGGTCAAAAAAATAAAATTCAATTTTCAATAAAAACATTATTTTAGTCTATTGTGTTATTAAAAAGTTGGAAATGAAAGGAAAAAATATAATTTTTAGAAGTGTCTATAGGAGAATAAAATATATGGGGTTTATGATTGAAATATAATGTAATTCCCTATGTATAAATCTAAACACAAAAAATATAAATAATAATGATATTGTAAAATAAACTCTTACCTCAGGTTCGACGTGCTTCATATATGATTTTAGACCCCTGTATTATAAATTTAAATTTTATATAATTTTACAAAAAAACACTCACAGTTATGATATCATATACAATCAAATAAGGACATTTCAAAACTTATTTATTAGTAATTATTTACTAATCCTATCATTTTTTAGTGTTTACTGATTCATTTTTAATGTGTGTTTTGGTTCCGTAGTTTTGAGACTTGTATATTTCTCAAGAAATAAATATAAATATAATAATGATAATGATATAAATTTATTATATTTTCATTATATAAATATTTAGAATCATTAATGAAAAGAGGACTTGAAAAATGAACCCCATCACTTTATAGTGGTGGTAGTCCACACATATGGATGAGTGAAATTATCTTATTTAAAGAGGTGTAAGGGTAAAAAGTTAAATGATATATTATATTTAAAAAATAACAACATAATATAAAATATAATATATTTTAATTATTTACATCTTTATAACTATACATGTAATGTGGTGATGAAAAACGAGTTACACTTCTACATGGAGATTATTGTCCATATATAAACAGGAGTGATGTTTTCGCATTCTGTAGGATTGAAAATAGGTGGAAAATGGTTGTACCATAGTATAAAAACATATCAATATATATATGATATTAGATTCATTATTTTTCAATTGTTACATGATATTTAATGGAAGTAAAAGAATAAATAAATTTGAAAGAGTCAGTAAATAAAATTACATCTTCTTCAATAGACCTCCATTCGATCCCTTTTTAAAGACCCTTAGAATTGTATATTAATAATAACAAAACCTATAATTAAAGAATAGGGGACTTTAGACTGTAATTTGGTAGTTTTTGGTCATTCAATGTGTCGTAAGGTGTTGTTAAGAATAGATTGGATGGGTTTCTATTTATAAGTGCGGGAGGTTCATGGATGAAATATTTTAGAGAATTAAAATTTTATTAAGTCATATTCATGAAAACATTTCCCATAAAAAATATATTTTGATATTTTGGTGATTAGTGTTAAAATATATTAATCAAATAATATTTTAGTTGAAAAATTGTTGTATTATCACTTAGTTTTATCCATAATTTATAAATTTTACCATTTTTACTAATGTAGTAATATATTTACAATAAGTAATATTCCTAATGACAAAAATAAAATTAAAGTCATTAATAAATTTTGAAGTGATGATTAAAAATTTTTAATCCATTTTTCAATATTCAATCTCTCAATATGTTAAAAATTATTTAAATATAAAAAATGCCAAACGTAATAAACATAGTATTATGAAAAATGATGTTTATGTCTAAAAGTAATTTTTTCAAGATCAACTATAATATTGATGAAAAATGTTAAAATAAAACTATTTTTATAAATAAGAAAATAATTAAATTTTAAATCCAATTCAAATAAAAATGTATATTTGAAAATAATATAAATGAAAAGCCAATTTTCTTTAAAAATCAGTTTTTTCACTATTCACCCCAAAAATCAACTTTTCCTAAAAATTCAAAAAAATATACGTAATATAAATTTGATATTATATTTTAAAAAATAATTTCCTTTTTATAAAATTCATTTTTATATAGATAAAATTAATTATAATATCCCTATACAGAATTCAATAAAACCATTTTGAAGAAAAAACATATTTTTAAAACATAAAATGTCTTTTCAAAAAATTGAGTACTTTTTTATTATCATTTAATAAATAGGATAAATTATTTAAAAACGCTATAGAAACTTTTCATAATTTTATTAATCATATTCATACCCACCAATCAAATGGAAATGTGATAATTATCATAATAAATAAACATGTATTAAGTGATATAAAAGCAATAATGAACTTGAAAAACATTTTTAAGATAGTAAATAATTACCCTATATTTATTATTCAGGAATATAAAAAACAACCCTAATGCATTATACTTGAGGTAAGGGAATTATTAACTCAATTTTAATTCTTTGGGTTAAACTACTACTTTATTGATTATTTAATTATAATATTATTTGTGAAATGAATTTTTATTATCTTATGTTGTATTTACACTTTTTTATATGGATTTATAGCTGATAAACATAATCAATTCATTTGATTAATAATAACTTAAATGATACAATTTTTGTAAGAGGATTTAAAAAAATTATTTTAAAGTTCCTCTTTCATTTTTTAAAAGTAAAAATAGGATGTTTATTTACTTATACAACCTGAGCATCTATTCATAATATCATGACGCCTTAATAAATTGGATATTTATTTTCAAGTTTACATATTTATTTTCAAAGAAAATGTTTTCCTATTTATGTGCATAATTTTTCTAAATATATGCAATTTAATTAAAAAAAAGACAATTTTATTTAATAATATGTTTATGATGCCCAATTTCATGTTTTATGATTATGATATGGTTCTTGGGAATTATTTATAAATATGGGTGGTTACATTACAAATAAAAAAATGGTTCTATGATAAACCAAGGATGGGTGGTTGCGTTTTTAACCAATGATGGGTGGTTCCATGATAAACCAAGGACGAGTTGTTACATTATAAACTCTAATACCTTGGGTACTCTAAAGTTGGAGGTTTACCATACTGTTTACTCTATTTGTAAGAGTTGAATGAAAAAATGATGTCCCAACTCAACCACATGACTTTCAATGCTTTATAATTAGTTTTATAAGAATATTTTTATTTTAAAAATTTAAGATAATATAATTTTAAAAATGATGAGTCCCTTTTGGGTTAAAGATTAATGTTTCAATAAAAATTTCACAAGATTTCACATTTTTCACGGGACTAATTTTTTTTCTTTTAGGTCCCTTATTGAGTTTCTTTTTGTGATCATGAAAAGTTTTAAAATGTTTTTCATAGGGTTTAAGGTTGGGTAAATGAAAATAATAAGTGAAGGTTAAGTTAATGAAGATTATTTATAAAAATAATTTATGTGTTTCTATTTAGAAGTATCATAATTTCAAAAAAAAATATTAAGTAGAAGTGTCTAATTTTTATATGATTTTTTATGTAATATTTTCTTCTTATTTTCAAAAACACTAATCTGAAAATATCCCTATGCTAGTAAGAAATTAAATTCTAGTCTAGAGTCACTAGAATATGTAAGGATTATTATTAGGTCTGTATAATTCATTTTAGTGTAATTTTAATACCTATAAAATCTTTGTAGAAGTTCTAAATAAATTTTAATTGTTAAAAATTTGATATAGTTTATCGGACGATTTTTAAACCCATTACTCTTGTTTAAAAATTGATAATGGAAATTATTTTATTAAAAATAAAATAAGATGTCACTTATTACATAATTTCAATATGGTAAATCCGAATTTGGGATTGATTTAACTAAATAGAATTTATAAATTTGGGAAAATAAAAATTTACTGAAAAACTATTTTTTTGAAAAGCATCATTTTAATACATAAGTTTTCTTAAAATTATTAAACATTTATTACCAATATAATGAGTGTTAATTAATAAGTATATATTTTTAATAATTATGTTAGAGTCTGCCTATAACTGATTAATTTTTTTAATAAAATATACAATATTTATAAAATTATTATATTTGAAAAAACAACGTTTTACTATGGTAACAAATATATATATTGGAAAAAATATTTTCTACCTAAAATGTGATTTTCCACATTAAATAATTTTATCATTCAAATAATTGTATCCAATTAAAATTCTAGATGTGATCAAATTAATATTTATATAACGTGAAAAAAATAATTTTACAAAATATATTCTTTATATGTATTAAAATACATTTGTTTTGTTATACCCCTTTATATAGTTTTTATAGGGTGGTTACTTCTATTGAAACTCACCCAATTAATAGATATAATTTAACTGTAATAAATCTATTGAGGTAGGATGTTATTTATTTAGTTTAGAGTTTCTTATTAGAAAAGATACTCATATAATATTTACTATAAGAAAAGTAATTTATAAAAACATGTGTCGCTATAATATACCCCCATAAAAAAAATTTCATCCATGAAATTTTATTACACTAAGGAAAATACGTGAAGGTACTTACCTCTCACCACATATTAAATTTTCCATATCGCCTCCTTAAATTAATGATTCCACCAAATAAACTAGATTTTTTTGGGCTCTTTTCTCCAAGCCTTGCCCTTTTATCCATGTTTTTCATAGGTTTTTATTATTAATAATGTTCATTTTTTAGTTGTAAAATGTCTTATTTTAATAAATTTGATGGATATAGTATATAGTTTATCAAAAATGATACGCGGACGATATAATGCACTTGGGGTAGGTGAGGAGGGATCACCAAACAATAAGATACAACTCATATATGATCATGGATCTCAAAGTGATCGATGTATCTAGGGTAAATATTCCATTCCAAAATCATGAAACATGTTTCCATAGAAATATTCTAAGAAAAACTTTATCACTAAATTGAAATTCGTGAACTCTTTGACCATTATTGATATAAAAATTTTATCTAATTTGTACCATAATCAGATTCCACTGAATGGTTTGAACCTTATACATTATTTCATTGAAAAAAATTAGAACAATCAGTTTCTTCTCTCCAACTTTATCTCATATTACTATATTTTCACATCTCATCCAATGAAAACCCTCATACGGTTCCATTTAAATGAAAAATAATAAACCTTTTTCTATATTCCAAAACTACCAAAGAGAGGTGTGGACCCAAAAATATATAAAAAACCCTGAAAAATATTTCATCATATTCTATATAGTTACATTTTCTTCTAATATTAAACATCTATCATAGGATAATAAGGGGTACTAAAATTCATCACATTCACCAAAACATTCTAAATAATTTTCCATAATTTCAAAATAAACATCATATCATGGTTATATAAAATATTTATGGGTACTACATGAATATTAACCCCCAATTTAATGTATATCATGGGAATATTATCTAGAAAAAATTATTCTTTTATGAAAATAAAATGTGTTTCCATAATATTATGATCAAATATAACCTATAAATAATTGTGACCTATAGATTTCATGAGGAGTCCTATGATGACATTCTTGGTGATGTTTTACAATTTCCACATAGGTACGGGTTATGGTTTCCTCATCCCTTTGGTATTCTATAATTATACCTTTACATGATGAAATAACAAATATCAATATATTTACTAATAAAATTCCATCTTCTTATTATCCCACCATAAGTTTTCCATTAGATATTTATACATCAATATTCCACCCTGATCGATTAAAAAGGATGAGGTATGTGAATCATCTGTAATATTATTCTTTATATTTGATTAAAATGGGAAATATATTTGATTTAAAAACTATATAACACCATATCCATAAAATTAAATCTCTATATTATTCCCTACCAATATATGTATCTAAACATCATGATTTTGTCCTTCTTGTATTCTTACATGAATAATGGGTTGAGAAGAAGCTTGGATAAGGTATGATTTATTTAATTCCATATGAATTAAATATATCCTTTATATATCCATGTGTTTTGGGTCTTTTTAATCCAAGTCATTGATAATATAGCATGATATTTTATACTCATAACATTATCCACCATGTTTTTCTTCCCATTGTGGTACTGTATCGAGTAGTCATAATCATTGAATCACTCTGAAAATATATGTTTGATTCTATTTTACTCATTATGTATGAAAATATATTTTGGAATCTTCTTATCATTGTTTATATCATACTTCTCATATTAAAGGTAATTTTAATAAAATTTCAATGAAAATATCATTTCCACTAAGTCTTATAATTTCATCAAGTAATTTTTATCATGGGTCTTTAATTGGAATGATTCATAATAAATTATCTTTACATTTTTCATGAGGACACATATCAATTATTTTATTGATTCATTACTATACATTAAAAACATTTCACCTCTATGGGGTAATATAGGCATAGTTTTAGTGACCAACCCATCTTTAAGCTCATTAGAACATTTCTCACATTCTTTCATCTAGTGGAACTTAACAACTGACCATGTTGACTTTTTTAGTAAGTTTGATAATAATTTGAAATATACTATATCAAATCATTAATATCCAGATTACCCATGAAAAAAATAGATTATATTCACATTGGTTAGTATATACCATTACTCAATAACCTCATTCTACGATAAGACTATAGATATACCCTCTCTTGTGATGATATTAGCCATGAATTGTACTTTTTAACTAGAATTCAAACTTTATGATTTTGGCATACAATATAATTTTCATCATGAACCTAAAAAATGTACTTAAAGAGTCATTACACTCATCCATCAATTGGGAATATATAAGGATATTGTATATAAAGACTATAAAAAATTGCTTATAGAAATATTTAAAGAATGTATTAATAAGAACCATGATGATAGTGGTGGAATTAGTACCTCAAAAAAACATAGCTAAACACTCATAGTCTCCATTATCTATTCAAAATTATTTCATTAGAATATAAACCCTTTTACAATCAGTTAATGATATCAATATTGGTGATCAGTCATTAATAGAAATTGATCTCCTTTGAGTTTATTGAATGCATCATCAATAAAGGGGAAGGATACTTGTTTTTTGTCATGATTATGTTGCGCTCTTCATAATGGATGAAAATAAACATTTATATATCCTTATTATTTATAAATAGGATTAGTGAACTATATAGTGAAGCACTATGGTGTGTTAAACCCTTTCCAATATTCTCTTATACTTTCTTCATCGATTCCTCTAATTCAATCCTATTAATAAACCCTTTTCATGATTCTCTTATAGTTTCTTATTCTAATTAAACAATAGATTCTCCATTATATACAAACTATTTTAGATATTCAATGATCATGGGATGGTTTCAATTGAGAACTCAACCTCAGGTTTTGGTAAAAGACCAAATGATTCATATAGAAATACATCATCACATTCCCAAAGAGTAGGAATGTTCTAATTATTGAATTTATCCCTGATAATATGATCATAGAAACCATTATTACTATGTATCAAGACCCATATAATATAATTTTCTTCACAGAATGATGAAATATCATTATTGTATTGATACATGACAACTAGATGATTAGGGATGTGAAATAATGTTTCACTTCCTTGATAATTGATACGAGCTTTAAAAAAAAGTCCAGTATATACCAAGCATTATTTCAAATTCAACAATGGGAAAGAGAACCTGATTTACTAGATTTTACACCCATCAATTCTAGATAGGTGAATAATTATACGCTTTAATTTTATTCAGTGTGGAACAATGTTTTTTCATGGATATATAGACATTCATTGTTTTTTGTGGTGAATCAATATTCCAATAAAAGATATGTGTTTTTAATGAATGTAATGAATACAAATAAAATAAGGTATTCATGGTTCTAGAGTAGATATTTTGTGTACCTTATAATATTTCATTATTATATTCCACCTACAAAGTAGTGATGGTATATTATTACCCTTTCTCTAAATGATTATGAGGTTATAGATGCTGATGACCTCCATTAACTCTCGAGTTAGGAAATTGATTCATAAAATTCATATAATAATATATTTTGAAGAATTTATGTTCATGTGGAGAATCAAATAGGGTATTCTTCTCTTCAATGATGTTATTCTTCTACTTTCTATTTCTTTAGTATTCATGTGCTAGATAAAATGCTTCACCACACTTATAACACCTTCTAGAACCTCTAAAGAAATTATATTGGAGTCTCCTTCCACATATGTTACATGCAATTAATTTCACTTTCTTACCCTCATTATAAATATACATTCCACATGAACATAAACACATTTATAATTACATAATGTCCCAATAAACAAATAAGAAATAAATAGGTCCCATAAAAACATTTGTAATACATTATTATAAGCGATAAAAAGGAATAACATGGATGATATCAATATAGTATATCTCTAATAAACACAAATAATCATTAAAATAAGATTAAAAATTTGAAAAATTAATTTGAAAGATAATTTGAAAAATGATTTGAAAATTTAGAAGAAATATTTTTTATCTTTGATTACTTTTATTTTAATAGAAAATAATATATAAAATAATGGGAATACAATTAAATTTATAAAAATAATAAAATTTTGGGTGGAACCTTTATAAACAACATATATAATGAACAGAAAATGTGTTCAAATGGAATGTTTTAATGAATGGAAAAAAATTCACACTTTTATAAAGAACCTAAAATCAATATAAAATATTATATACACTAAATGTTTAAAAATTTACATTAAATCGCCATAATTACAGTGAAATTAAAAGAAAATTTTAAAAATAAGTCATAAAAATTTATAAGGTCGTATATTAAACTATATAATGAATATGGAAATGATGGATAAATATTCCTAACATAAAAAATACATTTGTTCAAACCCTTTTATGAGAATTATTTTTGGTTGAATACTAAACCAATGGAAGAAAATGGATATAATTAATGTGATACAAATGAATAAATATATGATAATAAAATATATTATATTTTAGAAATAATTAATAAAAAAATTTATTCAAATGGAAAATTTGTCATAAATATTCATTGTTTGAAACTGATATTAGTACATAAACCCGTTTTACCTAGTAAATTTTGAACCCATATCCCATGAAATAGAAAACATCATATAATCATGTAAATCATTTTAATTTTATTAAATGTATGATTAACCACATCTATGGGGAATATATAGACTAAAAAATTAATAATGTTGGTGAATATGGATCTTATCTCAATAAAAAGAATATTGAGATGAGAAATCCTTATTATTACTCCACATTACTATGAGAGCACATTAACCACCTATATAATAGAAATAAATTATTTAATAATTTATTTAAATGAATTATTAGTATCTAACACCTTTTATTTCCTTTATCTATATACATTCATTACACATTTATAAGTTATTAATTGTTTACATAAATCATTAGATGATAGTAGTTTCGATTATTTCCTACATGTTTAGCAATGGTTGTATTGATCCTTGTTATTAGATACCAAGTTCATCAATTATAAAAAAATAAATTGTAGATTAATCATTTGGTTTAATAGATTTAGAAATTTATATATTCACTTTGTAAACTTTATGGGTATATATCAAGATAATGGAATCCAAGACGATAAAGTTTTAGGTAATTAATAATAATAATAGTTCACATTATATTAATAATTTATATTTATATCACCCTTAAAACATCTATATATATATAATAAATCACCCTTTAATTACATATGTTACATGTATTAATGTTTTAAAACTCATTAATGGTAGAAAATGTGATAACTATATATAATGATTCATGTATATTACTGAAACAACCCAAACAAGAATGTGTTATACAATCAATTGAGTATACATATAGAGTTACATAATAGTAATATCATTTCAAAATGAGAATATTTATGTTAGTATAATATAATTATAGTAGATAATGATATTTATAAATAGGGTACATTATTTGGTAATTGAAAATTTTGTAAAATAATTATATACTTTGATAAATTCACCTATTCTCGACATAGGATCCTTTGGAGTGATAGATTTTGGATTTCTCTAAGGATAAATAGGATACCAAAATGAAATGAATATTTTTTTAGGTAAAAAGTCATCAATATTATATATAATAATTTTATAAAATATTGGTTTGGAAGGCGTGGTTGGGGGCTCATTTTATAGAATTTTTTTGAGAATAATTTCTATAAATACACATTTACTAAGGTGTAAGGATTTAGATTTCTCTATGAATGTGGATACGTAGTCGAATCTAGCAGATATGTGTAGTGAATCCTGTTAAAAAAATTATTGTTATGCTAATATAAATTTTAATTTTTTACCACATGGTTAAACACTTTTTATATTATATTACCTTTAACGAGGTAACAAAAATATTACATCAGTAACTACTTTTTATGATCAAAAATAAAATTTAACTATATATAAAAAATCAATGTGTTTGTTATAGGTTTGGGTGCCAGTTATTCACCATTATTCTTAAAATATTTTAAATTTAATAATAGAATGTAAAAAATATATTTCATTCTTTATTAAAAAATGGAATCTATATATTATGTTTTTTAAATCATATTTCATATAAATTAATAACAAATGTGACTTTTATATATTTTTCACTAGATTGTAAAATTATATTATATTCATCATTTTAATCTGATCAATTTATTTTAAAATTATAAGATTAAACTACACATAAAAACAGCTCAATGAAAAATATTAATTTTTTCACATAACAAGATTTTAACCATATCTCATTAAATTTAATTAATTACATTCTTAGAATATAATTTTTTTCAATAATTCTTATTAAAAATAATTCATTTATTTTTATAAATAGATCAATTCATTAATTAATAATAACAATAATAACTAAAATAAGAAAATATATTATATCCTATTTTAAATAAAAATATCATTTTTTTCATATTTAATATTTATAAATTATTTAATTTTCAAATTTATTACAAATTTTACAACATTATTGTACCTATCATATACATGAAAACTCAAGAAAACAAATTTTTAAGGACCATATATCAGACAATAATATTTTCAACGACTATATATATAATTATCACATTTCATTTCTATATATTTTCTCACATAAATTTCTAAAATGATTAATCATATTCATTTAAATATCTCTCAATATTTATACTATATTAAAAGTCATTTTACTTCATTAAATAGTTGTAATAAGGGTTTAAATCTTGAGGAAATTCCATCATGATAATGATTTATTGTTCATAGTATTCTCAAATACTTATGGTTAATTTATTCTTCTAGATTTATTAACAACATTTCATATATTATTCTCATAATGTGTTCATGTTTATCTTGAAAATTCTTATTTTATTTCTATAAAATGAATTACTATTTGTTTGTTTTTTTATGGTGCATGTGAAAACATTACCAAAAATTATATTTAATTTAATTAAAAACTATAGTAAAATCATTGGAATTTATAGTACATGTAACATATTATTGATTCAAAGCATCCCAATAATATATAAAAAGATTCAAAAGGGGAAAAATCATATAAATTATGAAATAATATCTTCATTTGTAGAAATTATATTTACTTTATTGATTTCGATCTTTTTAATAAGAACAACCTCACCCTTTGGTTGTGCCTTGGGGAATTATTACTTCATCTCTTACTCTAAGATATTTTTTTTAATTTATGAAATACTAAAGAAGATTCATAAAATAATCACAAGTTATTGATTGTATATTTATATTAAAAAAATTATCACTGGTTATCAAATATGAATAAATCTTCATCTAGGGAAGTAATACATTAATCTCTATAACCTTACCTAATGTTCAACTTAAACCATTTCATAAATGGTTAACATTATGACCCTCTAAAAGATTAAAATCCAAAAAAAATAGAATGAAGATAACTAAATTTATCAAATAAACTTAAAATTAATCCCCTATATATCATAAATTATTTCATGATTTCCACATTCTAAACATGTTAATACCATAGTCATATATCTTCTTGAATCATGGTAATAACCTTAATTACCATAAGAACATACTGAAAACATATATACTTTCTCATTACATGAATAAAAAAAATTATTTAATATATTCTAAAATAAAATTATTTTTTAGACTCTATTAATGATAACATGAACTAATTTGTCCACAAATAATTATTAATTTCATGAAAATTATTACTATCCAATTTAATTATTTATACACAAAATATCTTTATCCCCATATCATTATATTAACATCTAGATCATATTAAGTTTTATATTCCCTTAATTAAAATATAACCTTTCCATTAAATCACGTTTCTAGTCCATCAAAACTAATTATTATATTTTTTTGAATACTTAATGAAAAACATATACTAAACAATCCATATATATTTATTGATTCAAATAACATAATCCTCGAATTTCAATACATTAATAATTAAATCATCCCCCTTATTATCAAACCATTAACTAGGATTCATCAACTTATTCCTTAATATCTCTTTTCTAAAATATGAAATATTAATCCTATATTGAACTTCATCAACGTCAATTTAATTTAGCTTCTCATGTTTGACATAAATAATACTGTTTGAATAGCTCATACCTTTCATATTTTATTTGTTGTATCCTTATCATCAGTAGTATAACCAATACTTATTCTGCCTTTCTAATTATCTTCATGATCATTCCCCTTCAGATTATTTTTTTTAAATCCCATACATTCTATATTTAAAACATTTAACAGTCGATGATACCATTGAGAGACCATTATTCTCATTCATTATATTAACTAAACTTTTAATTTTTTTCCTTTGAAGTTACTTTCTTTTCTCCCTTATTTTCCACACCCAAAACATCTTCTAAACCCTATGAGAAATTCCATTGAGTGATTATTCCCATATAATCTATATATAGAAAATTAAATATCCTTTCCTCCTTGGTCTCCCCTACACGAACTCTCACATAACAATATCTTTCTCTTATTTGGTGTGTACAAGAGATGGTTAAGGTTCACATTGATAATATGTACTATGATAAATGATTGGAAATAATAACAACACCATTCAATCCAATCATCATTTTAGGTTGATTCTCATCAGAAAATTGCCCATCACATTCTTTGTTAACCAAGTTCCTTTAGGTTCCCACCATTGAATAAAACAAAAAAGAATAATGTGGGCAACATTAACCATAATGGGAAACAAAAAATTCAGGAAAATATCTTAGAGGATATATTAATCATTAAATTTATTTTTTATTCTATAAAAAAATAGGTTTATCTTTAGTCGTTCATAGTCATAATATATTTAAATCATTAATGATGGTATGTAAAGAGTTTAGGAATTTCTAAATCATATTCACTGTGAGTGTAAAACTAGGAGGGAAGTAAGGTCCATTGTTGTGCACTAGGTGACAATTGAGTCCAGCTCAATGTGACATATTCAGAGTTATTACCCCTAAGCACCTATTTTCTAAATACACATCCACTTTTAGTATCTAGATAGTGATGTAATATCTTATAAACCACTCTCTTTATCCTTTAACAAAATCCCAAGACATTTTCCTATACATTGATTCATCCATAGACTTATCATTAGATACATCCCAAGAAATATCATTAGAAATATCCCATGGGATATCACTAAAGTTTATCATCGTAGTTTCCAAAGGTTTACTAAACCTTTCCTATGATACAAACTATAGTGAACCATGATTTTCATACATTGAGATGGTTGAACCTGATTAAAAATTTGTAAATTAATTGATTGGAGTGATTGGGATTATGAAAATTTCATTTTGGATATATAATTTTTGAATTAATTATTTAAAGATATTGATTATTGAGATTGAATAATTAGTTGACGAAATAATTATTTTTTTATTGATGTTTTTGAATGGGGATAATTAATTGTAGAATTAATTATTATATTTTGTCAATGATCACTATGTTTATTGAAATTTAATAATTAAATGAGTAATTAATTGGGGGATTGATTTAATAGAGATAGAACAATTAATTAATGAATTAATTGTGGTTATTGAATTTTTTATGTTGGAATTAATAAATAAATTAATTAATATATGGGATTAATGTTATTATTTAATTATTTAATTAATCATTGAGATTGATTTATATTAATTAATTTTGTAATTAATTAATGGAATAGACATTTAAAATTAATTGGTGAATTAATTTAAGGGTTTGAGTTACATTAATTAATTATGGAAGTAATTAATAAATATTATTTGGATTAATTAATTGGAGAATTAATTAATGGATGTAATGTTATTATTTATGAGTTGGATTAATTAATTTTCAAATTAATTAATGATGATTTTTGTGGTTGTGAAATTAAATGAATTATATTAATTAATTGTACAATTAATAAATGTGGATTGTTGTGATATTGAATTGATAATATTGAATAATTAATTATTGAATTAATTATGGGACAAAGGGATTTGTAATTTTTATAATTAATTTCCAAATTAATTATGTGGTATTGAAATAGATGATTAAAGGTAACTAATTATAGTACTAATTATTATTTAGTGAGACTGTGAATGATATAATTAATTATTGAATTTATTGATGGGAGAGATGTGATTATTTAATTAGTGAATTAATTAATGAAAAATGTATGGTTACATAATTTTAGAATTAATTAATGGAAATTGATGTTATTAATTAATTTCTAAGTAAATTATGGGAATAGATTAATGAATTTATATATTAATTAATAATTGATAAATGGGGTGTTAGACATGATGATCTATGCCAATGATAATGATATAAATGCATGGTTGAACTGAGTTATTTATTATGGAATTAATTACATGATATGGATTATTAAATTTGATATAATTAATTAAGGAATTAATTATAGGACATTTATGCCAAGAAATGATTAATTAACTGGTGAATTAATTATGAGATATTAAATTAGTGTTCTTAAATAATTAATTGGTGAATTAATTATTGAATATTGATTTTGTAAAAAGATTTTTTAATTGTTCAATTAATTAATGGACTTAGATTGTTTAGTTTATGAATGAATTAATGGAATTCATGATGGTTAGTTTTGATATAATGATTAACGTATTTAATCTAATTTTATGTGATAATGTAAAAACATGTGATAATATAAAAACATGTGATAATGAGATACATGTGATGTTGTGATGAAAAGTGATATACATGTATAATTCATAATTAGGGTGCTAAACAGGATGATTTAGACCAATGATGATATACATGAATATTTTTTGAATGAGGGATAAAGATAAAATTCTATTCCAGCGATATATTTATAGGGGTATTAAATGAATAAGGTGCTAAACATGATGATCTACACTAGTGATAGGTGAACACAAATGAGAATTGGGTGCTTGACATGACGATCTACACCAATGGTATATACTAATGTTGAGATTTTGGGTGTCATGCATGATTATCTACACCAATGGTATTTATGCATGTTGCGAATTAGGAGGATAGACGTGACCTTCTATGCCAAAGAGTACTCTAAGATATGGATTCGGATGAGAATACTTCAAAATATGTCATGAGTCAAATCAGGTATTAAGATATGATATCACTTTTGAATACATCAAGCTTTAGCATGAGTCGATGTAGGTATTATGATATGATATTACCTTGGGAACACTTTTGTATTTGGCATGATATGAATCTAGTACTGAGCTATGGGTGTCCTTGGGAACCATAGAGTTATGTGGTTAAATAATGATTGATTATTTAAAAGTGGCAACTATTTAGTTATTCATTGAAATTTATATCTTTATACAACTTTATACACTATTATTGATTGGATTTATTTTAGATGTCATTGATGGGGGCCTACTGAGTTGTACTCACATACTGCATGGGATTCCTAATCGGTACCTGAATTAAGCTTTTGTTTTCTGCACATGTTATGGCAAAATGACCAATGTTATATAGTTGAGTTGGGATGGAACATGAATATGGGAACCGAACATAGTTTGGGATCCCCTTTGGAGATTTCAATGCATTTACATTTGTGTATTCATTTTAAACTTCAAACTTACAAAAAATGGAATATCTACTGATCATTTTTTATTATGTATTTCTAGTTTTGGTCATATTGTTATATAGTATTATTTTTATTAGTTATATTCATATATACTTTCTCATTTGTTTATTTATTTTCTACTAGTGTTTTACTCTATTAAAAGAGTTCATTGTCTCTCTATGATAGACTTATCAGACCCTCAATTCTAGTCGATAACTTCAAGAATATAGGTAGGTGATCTAGAGGTCATGTGAATGACGCACTCAGGGAACTATTGTGTAGAACCTGGGATGGGATGTTACAAAGTGGTATCAGATCCCAGTTTTTTTTTCTTCTTCTGCCTTACTATATGGGAATGGTAGATAGGATACTTAGAAGATTCAAGGCTTAGTTATGAGATCATGCATGAATGTAGCTACCCCATGTATGGGGGAGAACCCATGTTCTAACGGTGGTATTGCGGTTATTACTATTTTCTATTATAGATGAATGTTATTTCACCATGCGTGATTCACTTATCGCGTGATGTGATTGTTTTTTTTAATATTTGTTCGGATTGACTCGTGTCCCTGAATGGAATGAGAGTTGAGTCTGCTTGCATCATTCTAGGAACTCGGGATTATTTTGTGACATGAATAATTATAGGAATTCATAGGAAAAGGGGTTTGGTTAAGTTATTCAACATTATATTTTTTTCCATACTTGTAAATTAGAAATAAAAATTGTTCCTAACATGAAATTTATAAAGATTTTAAAATGATGAAATATGATAATAAATCGGTGTCTAAATGAGAATCATTAATAATGATAATGTGCTTATGCTTGTTAAAAAAAACCTAAGTATAGAATGGTTAAGGGTAAAGACAGTGCCTTATTTTTTACTGTGTGATGGGAAATGTGGGAGACTTGATATGGTTTTATGTAAATCTCTCTTATTAAATATAATAATTATGTGAATTGAGAATACTTTGTTTTTTATTTTTCCCTTGATGTGGGTATGTTTGGGTAATGAGAATACCCTAGTTTGAGAACTTAGATGCAAGTTGTGTAAAGGACTATCTAGATTTGGATAAATGTGGTGATTTGATTTGTGGGTAGAGAAGCTCGAGACTTTCCACGGGTTAAGGTGTTTCCATAATGGGAGGAAATATCAGTAATGAATGATTTGTAGTGGTGTTCATCGATGAATTATTAGTGTAATTTTAATTATAGATTATCATGTACCCTACCATGACATCATCCCGGGCATACAATGAAATCTATGGATTTATGCCTAGCTACCTAAATTTGTTTTAATTGGATTTGGGTCCCCTTGGAGGTCATGTTTATGAAATGGTATTTGTAGAGTTAGATGGTGTGAGTCATTCCATCAATAGTTTATGGATGAGGTTGTCAGGATGGACTAGTTGTTAATAAAATCCAAGGTAGTTGAGTGGCTTGATAAAGTGGTGTTGATGAAACTCCTTAGGTGGGGAGAGATATTCCCATATATGGTGTGTGGAGAAAGACTAAGGGTTGGAATTGGAGGAATCAGGATGCTAATGAGGAACCTGTGAGGTGCATGTTTAAATTTCTCGGAGAATGGATTGGGTGGGATTTGAAGGTGGTGGATGTGTGCACTTTCCATTCAGTTTTGATGGTAAAGATATGTTCCAATGTTGGACATTTTCTTTTAGTTCATGGGAGTTATGAGTTGGGAAACGTGTTAGGTATGTTGTGGATGTTCAAATTGAGACTAATGAGTTCTTTTAGGAGCATCTAAAATGTGTGTTGGAGAGTAGTGAAAATGTGTTGCTGGGGAATATTGTGTTGTTTGTTTATATATTATGGAAACATGGATGAGTTAAGGAGGAAAATGGGGAGAGAGAATTGTATAAGAGTTCATTATGGCATGAATTTCTTTGACTTGTAATCTTAGAGGTTCATGGGTGTACATGTCAAGGAAGAGATGTTATAAGGTAGAGAAATTTTACGATCCTATCATTTCTAAGGGTGAAGTAGGATTAAGTGGTGAGTTCTGGTTGTATAAAAAATACATGTTATGGACCCAATTCATGTTGTGAATTATTTTGGGTAGACCTTGTGAATTAAATTCAATTGTTGAGTTAATTCACAACTTTGAATATTTACACCCCTTGTAAATGTTTTTCACCACTTGTTGAAATGTCATGAAAGTATTTTTCACCACGTGTAGACATGTCATGAAACCACAGTACACACTCTGTATGTAGTTTTAACAACATGTACACATGTGAAAAAATAGTTTTCAAAACTTTGAAACATTTCATGGAAAGAAATTACACCGCATGTAATTTATTTTTAATATTTTTTTACGGGTGATGACATGGTTTTAGGGGGGAAATAGAAAAAAAGGAGGGCCCGCTTGTATGAACATCCCCGAGCCACGTAACCCTAGAGTTAAACCTCCCTCTCCACTACTGAGTATTTTTACACCAACCTCTCCACTATAGATCCTCCACACACCTCCTTTTTTGACCAATACTTTTTTGTGCACCCCCATCTTAAACCGAAGACCCTCTGTACACCTCCCAGGTATGGGTGTTCAACTCTTTTAGATCTATCATTATTTTCTAATCCCCTTCCGAGGTAAAAGAAATGTGTTTATCTATTATTGGATCTAGATCTTGATTTTTTGAATATATATTTTATCTCGTTGGGTCTAGATCTAGACTTGTAGAATTTAGATCTAGTCTTATTGGATCTAGATCTCGATTTGTAAATCTAGATCAAGGCTTGTTGGATTAAAATATAGATTTATGATATCTTGTTTCATTTAACTATGGATTTAGGTTTCAGATATATATCATGTTCTTCATCACATTCTTGATGGATCTTCTTCAAATTATGATTATCCATTCAAAAGCGTTCATCGCCATTCTTGAGGTAGGTGGTCTAAAATTCAAATCCCATAGTCATGATTTTTAATTACAAATATGAAAGTTGTAGAATTGCTTGATCTATTTAGCAATTGGATTTCCAAATATAATTAATTACATTGGTTATTTAATTAATTACCGAATATTAAAATTGTGATATTTAAGGATTGTTGAATGAGATAATTAATTGGACGGTTAATTATGATATTTTGATATTTGTGAATTTGAAAATTAATTTTGGAAATTAATTATATAGATATTGATATGGTTGAATTTGATTAATTAATTATATATTAATTAATGGTAATTGTTGGGATTATGAAATTGTGATTTTGAATAAATAATCATTGATTTAATTAGGTTAAGATAAATATCCTTGGGATTGAAGAATTAATTATTGTTATATTAATGTTGTTGAATGAGGATAATGAATTATAGAATTAATTAAAATAGTTTGTTAGTGACTGTTAAATTGATTGAAATGGAACAATTAATTGATGAATTAATTGGTGTGATTGATTTAATGGAGATAGAAAAATTAATTGATGAATTAATTTGGGTAATTGAAATTTTAAAGTTGGGAATAACTACTTGTTGACTTAATTAATGGGATTAATTTTATTATTTATTTTTTTAATTAAACAGTAATATTGAGTTAGTTTATTTAATTATGGAATTAATTCATGGAAGGAAATTGAGAGAAAAATCCCTTTCCAATTTAGATATATTTCGTGTCATAACCTTAAATAAAGAATAATATAAAATGGAAATTTAAATGAATTTAAAATAATGTGATTCAAGGTGTAAAATGTTAATGGTTTATTATATACATCACACAAAAGAAGTGATGGGTGAATTTTTCTATGTCTTCCAAAAATAAAAGAGAGCCTGGAAATCCCTAACCTTAAGTCCTGACTTCCTTCATACTCATTTGAACCTTCTATATAATAGATATAATATTATTATAAATCTATTATATAATCATACATACATATATCATATCATATATTATTTACGTATGACCATTTTTATCCATTTATTAATAGTTTCTTATTAAAATCACGTTTTGGGTAGTAGTTATGTTTTTTTATATGATTTTAATTTTTAAATTTGGTCATATTACTTTGATAATGGTTACATAATATCTATAATAATAGTCAATAAATTATTATAATATTCATAAAAAAATTATACATTTAATGTCAATCTTTAAATATGGTTTTATGAAATTAAGTACTTTATGATCATGGAGATGGTATGCCATACGTACACATGAGTAACTTTTCCTTTTTACAAAAATCATTATGGAAAAGAGGTAAGTAATATATTATCTCAATAGAATGATAAAAATATCATAAATACCATACTATTTCTTTAAATATTCATATACATGTGATCCATGTGGTGTGGTGGTGAAAAGAAACTCACATCACTTTATGAAGGTGGTAGTCCACAAGTACACAAACTATGTTATCATCTTTTATTCAGTGAAAAGGTAAGTTTCACAGCCCCCTCCCCACAAAGTGTACCCCTCCTAGGTCGGCAATGTGAGACGGGAGATAATGACCCCTGAGTACCACCTCCAATAGGCCCCGGTTTGGCGACTAGAATCAAGGGTATAACAAACACACAAGTGGGAGGAATTACCATCTATGTGAACACATGCGGAAGAGAGATATAAAATAGACACCAACCATCTCCAACTCAGATAGAAATATAAATGAAAACCCAGGTACACATATGAAATGTCATGATAAAATACTACAACTGAAATGGAAAAAAATTTAAGTACCCAAAAGAAAGTAAAACAGCAGCAACCACAAGCCCGAACAGCTCATTCAACCACAAGCTAGTAGTAACCAGCCTAATCTCCAACTTGCTCCAAGTGACCTGAAAAATAGTTGATGTATACATAGGGTGAGTATAACAGTACACTAAATTGGATCCTCCCTAAAGCCTCTCATGCAAAAGTAAAAAAACATGCTAAAGCACAGTGAACATGAACTGAAACTAACTCATCATATAAACAGGTATACTAAGTTCCCAGCCTCACCAAGGCTACTCTCACCATGTAACAAATACAATAGTATATAATATAAAAAAGAATATCAAGGGTAACCTGCTACTACATCCCCATTGGTTTTCCCCTTTGCCCCAACATCGCACTTCCTAAGCTTCTCTTTCTAAAAAGGCTTGACCGCAGACACCTGGGAGAAGCACCACAACATGCACCTCATGCAACAAAACCACCATGTCCACGCATGAATGTAACAAGGTAGTTTTTATGAGCACCACAGCTCGCATAATGTGTATCATACGCCAATTATTAGACCTCAAGCCATTACAGCCCTTACCCTGAGTAAGGATCCTCAAGCCATCACAACCTATACACATTACACCTATAGTAGTCTATACGATACTATATCGAGAATATATGTGTGTGAATAACAACAATCTCTTATAGAACTCTACACACATATATGGAGAAAACTAACTACTATGCCTACCAGCACAAGTATCTACCAAGAGAAGATAGTGGGGCTAAAGGGGGTAGTCGTCTATCCATCCTCCCATCAAAATGTTGGGGAAAACACCCCCCAGGGCTCAGAATCCCCAGGGTGCCAGTTTCCTTTGCTTATAGGGTGGAGTAGAATATAGAATCACAAAAGTTACATAATATATTATATCTCAAAATCACACTATGGGCATAACCTTGTCTTAGAATCAACTACATCTAACATCTCTTGGACTCCAGGCTGCTACTTCAAAGACTGGGTATCCTATAAGCACCCAATCATTTACAAATAATTAATACATTATTTCATCCTATTTGTATCAGTTTCATTTTACATTAATTAATTCTTTAAAAAATAAAAAAACAATAACAATTCCACATTGAATTTCATTAGAATCACAGCCAAAGTCCGTTGTCCCTTTAAAATTGTACCATGAGAATTTCATTCCTGCATGCTCCAACCTCATGGGATAACATCCTTAATTCAATTGTTCATTACAGAATTACATTCCCATATTCCTAGGAATTATAGAAAAACATTCTATGCTACTGAACACAAGGGGGATGAACACGGTGAGAAGATGTAATACTCATCGAGTCTTTGCCCCCTATATCAAGAGTGTTGACCCATCCTCCCTTGAGAAGCTAAATACTAAAATCATGTGGCATACCCCATGGGTCTTCGCCTCTTTTGGAAGAAGGGTAAGTAAGACTAGCTTCCTTGAGCAGTGGGGAAAAGTAAAGTAGACAATCAACCAATAGGAAACAGCAAGTATCCAACAATCACATCTATCTCATTCCATCATCCATGGTGTCCTTCCCAATGCCACATGCATAAACTGATGCATCACGCCACCCTAGGCATCAACTACTGCAACAACCAATAGGCCTTCATGCCTCAACATATCACCATAGCCATCCAGGATCACATCACAACACAAGAAACAATAAAACAAACATCTTAAAAATTAGGATCTTTTCCCTTTAACAATAAAGAGGGTAACTCAGAACCCTTCAAGAAATTATAAAACAATCAGTTCTTTAGTCCATCTTTAATTAACCAATTTATTATTCATAGTGTCCAAATTCGGGAAGCCTAATCAGTAAGCTATCAAAAATGATTAAACATGCTTACTGCTCCAATTTGATTAACATCAAATTACAATACGGAGAACTAGATTCATTTACATGCCTCTTTATCTTTTAACAAAACAATTATCAATTAATTACGGTTTACTTTCATTATTGATTTATATCAAGAACGAACATCTAAACAAATAAAGCATAGATATCACAAAATCTATCAAAACAAGAGGCAATAACATAAAATCTATATCAATTTATTTATCCAATTCAAATATTTATTATGTCAATTCCATTATCATCTAGTGGGATAAAACATGCTAACGATATAGTTGCACTTAAAATAAGAGAAAAGAAACAAATCCCCTACCACAAATATTTTTTGAAATTCTTTATATGAGAACAGTACACACCAGATTATTATCACCTCCTCTCACAACAACTACATGCACCCGAGGATGCCACGATATGACCTCACCAACCGAACCCAAGAACACTCCATTAAAATCATAGAGATCACATGCTATAATATGTAAAGTAGAAACAAGAGAATATGATCCCCTAAAGAACGACGATAAAAAATAACTTATATTAAATATTGATGGATACTTCTTGGTTGCACCAAAATTGGGGGTGCAATTGCAGTAAGAAGGACATCGAGGAAACCAATCCATGGAGAAATTTTTGATCCCATGATTCCTACAGGAAGGAAGGAAAAGTTCAAGCATCTCACACCAGAGAACAAGAAAGAAGAATAAGTGAGGAAGATATATTGTCCCTCTTAAAGATTTTACGGAGTGATGGTTTAATATATGCTTGATTTCCCATTAAAAAATGATCGCATTAAACCATGCAGTTTAAACAAGTAAAAACAGCCAAAGCCTTAGGGATAATTAATATAGGATTTATGGCCTTTGAATATGACTTAGAGTCCTTAAAATGAGGCTTTAAATGCATTTTATGTCAAAGGAAACGTCAAAGGTGCAAAACTATAGGGAGTGGGAAACACTGTACACCAAACTAAAAATTTGGAAAAGGAAATATAGGCTCTGTTAGAACCTCACTGTTCATGAACTCGAAATTCGGAAAAGGAAATAAGGGTTGTCGTTAGAACCTCACTGTTTTGGAAACACTATTCGTGAACTCGATATTTGGAAAATGAAAGAAAAGGTCATCATTTCACTATTCACAATGATCCACCATAGAAACTGTTCACCTACGGTTACTGATGCACTGTTCACAACAATCTACCATTGGAACTATTCACAAAAGGTCACTATTTCACTGTTCACAATGGTCTACCATTTGAACTGCTCACCTAAGGTTACCGATGCACTATTCACAATGGTCTACCGTTGGAACTGTTCAATGAAGGCCACCGTTGCACTATTCACAATGGTCTACCATTGGAACGGTTCACCTAAGGTTACCGATGCGCTGCTCACAACGGTCTACCATTGTTACTGTTCACAGAAGGTCACTATGTCACTGTTCACAACAGTCTACCATTGGAACTGTTCACCTAAAGTTACTGATGCACTGTTCACAACGGTCAGTCATTGGAACAATTCACAGAAGTGGAAAATTGGAAGTGTTGGGGATAAGTCACATTGACCTCCCGGAACCCTCAAACACCAGAGTTTCCCAAAGGAATGGACCAGAGAGGTCCGGTTCATTACATCAAATACCTCTCAAAACATTCTTGTCCTCGAGAATTCAAAACCCACATAAAGGGAAAATGAAATGGGTTCCGAACAACCACCCATTGAGATACCTCTCAAAAGAGATCAAACCACAAGAAGCAACAAAAGAAAATTCATATTATAAACATGAAAGGTCTAACCAAAAATGGGAAATCATTACATGAAAAGAGTGAAACATCAAACAACTTTGGGTACTGAGAACGTATCTGTGACTCACGTTCATAGGTTCCCTTCTCTATGTCATCATGTATCCACAAGACACGAACCAAGGGTATAGAATGCATGTGAAACACCTTCCCATTGTGGTCTTGGATCTCCACAAGCCGTTCCTCAAATGTCCCATCATCATCAACATCGATCTCTCCCCAATCGATGACTTGATAGTCATCATGAAGATAATGACGGACCTGTGACACATGGAAAACATCATGTATCTGACTCATCTAGAGGGGAAGTGCTACTCGATACACTACAGCTCCAACACGCTCTAACACCTCAAAAGGCCCAATATACTGGGGAGAAATATTACTCCCATGACCAAACCTTCTATGCCCATGATGGGGAGTCACCTTCAAAAACATGTGATCCCCAAAATTATACTCAAAGGGTCTCCTCCTTTGATCAGTATATAATTTCTGACGATATTGCATTGTCTTCATCCTCTCATGAATCACTTCAACTCTCTCTGTTGTATTCTTTACTAGTTCTGGTCTGAGAATTGCCGACTCTCCGACCCCAGTCTAGCACAATGGAGAATGGCAAGGTCAGCCATACAAGGCTTAAAATTGTGCCATACCAATGGAGGAGTGAATGCTAATATTTTAAGAGAACTCCAACAATGGTAAGTGTCTTATCCATGATCCTCCAAAATCAAGAACACAAGAGCGTAACATGTCTTCAAGAGTCTGGATGATTCGCTCTGTCTGACCATCCGTTTGAGGATGAAAAGCAGTGCTAAGGCATAGTTGAGAACCGAAAGCCTGTTGGAGACCTCTCTACAGCCTAGCAGTAAAATGAGGATCTATATCAAAAATGATCATGCTTGGGACTCCGTGAAGTCTCACCACCTCCTCCGGATACTGCCTCGACAAAACTTTCACAAAGCTAAACTCCTTGATCACTATTAAGTGGGCCGATTTTGTTAGATGATCTACTACTTACCAGATAGTATCATGTCCTACCAGAGCTTGAGGTAAACCAGCAACAAATTCCATTGATATATCCTCCCACTTTCACGAAGGAATGTCTAATAGATGGAGAAGACCACTAGGAACATGGTGTTCGACCTTCACCTTCTTCCAGACCAAACATCGAGACACAAACTCTTCAACTGCATGCTTCAGCCCCGACCACCAAAAATGGCTCCTCAAGGCTCGGTACCTCTTTGTCACGCCAGGATGAACCGATAAAGGTGAACTATGGAACTCTCTGAGAACAATCTCATTAATCATCGAAGGAACAAAAAGCCTTCTGTGATATAACACTCTTTGTTGTTCATCCTTTGACCAACCATCAGGGGACTCGCTACAAACAACTCGGTCTATCTGGACCTCCACCTCTAGATTCCCCAACAGGGACCCTTCCACCTTCTTCACCAGGGATGATTGTACAGTTATATGAAAAATACAACCTCTGCCCCCAAATTCTCCCATATTAATATATAATGTTGTCATCTCTTTCATTACTCTCCATGAATCACCATATTCATGCACAACATCACTATGTGACTTTCGGCTCAGCGCATCAACAACAAAATTCTGATTTCCATGTGTATATGATATTTCAAAGTTGTATTCCTGTAATAACACCATATAGTGATGTTGTTGTAAGTTCAAGTCATGCTGGGAGAAAACATACCTCAAACTCTTATGATCGATGAAAACCACAAAGCGCTCACCAATAGGGTAGTGTCTCCACAACTTCAGAGAAAACACTATGACTTCAAACTCAAGATCATGGGTGGAATAGTTACGTTCATGGGTATGAAACTACTGAGACCCATAAGAAACAATTGACCTATAATGCATGAGAACAAAACCTAACCCCAGATACGAAGCGTCCCAAAAAACATCAAACTGGACTCCCTCAGTTGGAAGACAAAGAACTGGAGCACTTACTGACTTCTCCTTTAGATACTCGAAATCTTCCTGAAACTGATCAGTCCATATGAATGCTTGATCATTCCTAGTAAAATTAGTTAGAGGAGTCATAACTTGTGAGAAATTAGCTATGAACCTTCTTTAGTAGCCTGTGAGACCAAGGAAACTTCACACCTCTAACACTATCATGGAGGCTTCCCAAGACACAACTACTTCTATTTTATATGGATGCATAGCTAATCACTGTTGGGACACAACATTCCCCAATAAATGGACTTCTCGTTCCCAAAAATCACACTTCGACAACTTCCCAAATAGCTAATGTTGTCAAAGATCTCAAAAAATGGCATGTATATGCTCTGCATTCTCCCCCTAAGATGTGGATTACACATTGATGTCGTCAATGAAAAACACCACAAACTTGTCCAGGAACTCACAGAACACATCGTTCATCAATCACATGAACATAGCTAGAGAATTTGTCACATCAAACGAAATTAAAACGAACTCATAATGCCCATGACGACAATGGAAAGCAGTCTTCTAAATATCCCTATCCTTCACAAGCATCTGATGATATCCTGAGTGCAAGTCAATATTTGAGAACCAACTTTCACCCTTCAGTTGACTTAATAAATCATCCATTCATTGAATAGGATAGAGATTATTCACTATCACTTTGTTTAAGCAATGATAATCGACACACAACCGCAAACTTCCATCATTATTCTTATTAGGTAGAATTTGAGCACCTATTCATGGAGAAGTTTTTCACGGTTATGTTACACTATGTATGCATATTGGAGATCCTACATCTGTAGCAGGGCGGTCAAATAGTATCGGAGTACTCAGCGAGATTTAAAAATCTTTCTCACTACTCCATTGATATGGTGTGAGACCCATTCTTCAGGGCCCAAACATTCAAGAAGGGGTTAAACTAGGAGATTAGGGAATCCATGATATCCCTTATCATCCTTACATATGACAGTATTCAAGAGAGATCCCTGGTAGTGGAGAGATTTCTGGCAGAGTTGACGTCAGTAGTGGGAGCTGCTAACAGACACCTGGCAATTTCTTCTTCGGTGGTAGGTAAAAGACATCAACTGTAGGGACCTAAGTGGGTCAATAACTCAAGTGGATGACCTTAGGATATGGTATTAATGGTGCGGGGCTCTTAGGGTAGAGAAAGTTTGGTGAAGTAAAGTCTTTGTTACTTGTGTGGTGTTCATGGTCATCTAGCTAGAGATTTCCCAACCCATCGTACGACCAATCAAGAGATGAGAGAAGGATGTACGTAGAGTTTCAAGGTACCACCCCCACCGCCCCAAGTGGTCCACCACTATCTCAAGGAGATGGTGGACAGGGACAAGGAAAACATCAGGAAATGGAGGATTATGACCTAGGTTATCCATAGATGATTAGAGGTACGATCTGTGTCTTTTCCCCCATAGAATTATTTTTTACAGAAATAATTGTCAGTCACTCTTTTATCACCATGAACCTTGTTAATGACTCATAGATTATATTGGAACTATTAAATAGATACCTATTCTTAGGGAATATTATGGGGAGGATTCAAAAATCACAAAATAGTACTGATTGTGTTCCCTTACTCTAAGGGAAAGAGTTTTGGTTGGGATCTCTTATTGGAAGCATTGAGACCTTAAGACGTCATTCTTGGTATGGACTGGTTATCTATAGTTCATGCCCAGATTTACTATTTTATTAAAAAAGTGTGGTGTTCACATTGTAATGGGACCAAATTTATTTTTTTGAAAAAAGGAAAACACATGAAGCATAGGATATACTCACACGTAGGAGGGTGCAGCTGATCGCACATCAGTTGGATAGCCTGATCCTTGACACAATGGATGAGATGATTACTCAGTTTCGTATAGTGGTTGTTGAATATGAGGATGTATTTTCTAAAGCTATACCTAGATTACCTCCTAGTACAGAGTTTGACTTATTCCTTGATCTGTACTTTGGGATGAAACCGATATCTAGACTTGTATATCAAATGGCTCCTGTGAAGCTTCATGAGTTGAGGGAATAACTGGAGGACTTAGAGAGGAAGGGCATTGTGAGACCTAGTGTTTCACCATGGGAAGCCCTATTCTTGTCTTCCATGAAGGTAGATAAAATATTGAGGTTATGTGTGGACCTATGGCACCTGAATCGGGTGAACGTGGAGAACAAGTATCCACTACCGAGGATTGATAACCTCTTAGATCAGATGAAAAGAGAAAGGTGGTTATAAAAGGTTGACCTCAGGTTTGACTATCACCTGTTTTGTGTATATTATGAGGATGTACTAAAGACAACATTTAGATGTAGGTATTCCAACTATGATTACTTGTTGATGTTGTCTTGCGTGAAGAATTCCCCTGCAATGTTCATGGGACTCATGAACAGAATCTTCCAGTCCTAATTAGACGGGTTCATCATGGTCTTAATTGATGAAGTTCTGGTGTAATTAGTGTCCAAGGAGGATAATGATATAAACTTTAGGATGGTTCTTAACACACTCCAAGAGAACCACGTTAATGGGAATCTCTTGAAGTGTTAGTTCTAGATTTGGGAGGTCCACTTTCTAAGACATGTAATTTCAGAGGTTGGAGTTGCAATAGATCTGGTGAAGATTGAGGCAGTGCATTCTTGAGAGACACCCAAGAGTGTTAATGATGTGTGTAGTTTCCTAGGTTTGGATGGGTACTATTAAAGATTTATACCCAAATTTTATAGTGTAGCAGCACCCTTGGCAACTTTGACAAGGAAGAGGTCACCATTTGTGTGGAAAGAGAAGTTCCAGCAGTGCTTTTAGGAGCCGAGGATGAGGTTGAAAAGTGATCCCATCGTGAGATTACTAAAGGATGGAATCATTTATGTAGTGTTCTGTGATGCATCAAAGTCCAGGCTTTGTTTTGTCCTGATGTAGGGGAAATTATTGATTTCCTATGGTTCACGCCAGTTGAGGCAGAATGAGAAGAACTACGCAAACCATGATCTTGAGCAAGCAGAATTAGTCTTCGCATTGAATATGTGGTGATAATACCTAATGGGAGATCTATTTACCATCTACTATGACCAAAATATTCTCATGTATATATTCTATTAAAATGATCTAAACATGAGATAGGGGTGATGGATGGAGTTTCTCCATGACTGTGATATTGAGATTGTCTATACTCCTAGGAAGGGGAATGTAGTGGTGGACACTCCCAATAGGTGCTCCAGCTTGCAGTTGTTGAGTGAGGCATCAAAAAATTTGACCATGTCAAAATTATCCTTTGTTTATGGAGATTGATCAGCTTACCTCAGTCGATGGTTGACACCCCTTCACTCTTACAGAAAGTCAGGGAGACACAACTTGTGGATACCGAATTTGAGACTCGACGTGCTCATTTGTCCATGTTGGATGCTCTAGATGGATATTTGTTAGGTGGAGAGAGCATCATCCTTTCCATAGGGTACACATTTATTCCAAGGATGTTGTGGGTGGAGGTTCTGAGGGTGTTCTACACATTCCCATTGGAGGTACATCTGTGTGTAGAGAATATGTACCCAGACCTCCGATGTTAGTTCTTGTAGCTGAGGATGAAGAAGGCAGTGGAAGAGTTCATTTCTCGATGCCTTACTTGTCAGCAAGTGAAGGCTAATCACCAGGATCTAGTGGGATTGACCTAACAACGTGAGGTTCTAGAGTGGAAGTGGTATAATATATCCATGGACATAGTGAAGGTTTTACCACACACATCAATGGGGAATGATACCATCTAGGTAATCATTAAACGACTCAACAAGTCAGTCCACTTCCTACCGATCAATGAGCATAGTTCAGTAGAGATCATGGGAGGCCACTAGATGTAAGAGATATTTTGGCTTCATAAAGTTCCATTGACAATTTTTTCATACTGTAATACTTGTTTCATATCCCATATGTAAAAAAGATTAAAGGGGGAATTTGGGACTTAGTTTCACTTGATCACGACTTTTCATCCCAAAACGGATGTCCAGACATAGAAGACCATCTATGTTCTTGAAGACATGATATGTGATTGCATCCAATACATTTACCATACTTGGGAGAATCATATAACACTATTGGAGTTTTCATATAACAAAAACTATCACTCCATCATTGTTATGACATTGTTTGAGGTCATGTATGGGTGACCACATAGTTCATCACGTTGTTGGACTGTCATAGGAGAGTCAGCACTCATGTGTCCAGAGTTGGTGTGTGATACAACTGAGAAGGTGTAGATTATATAGGAGCAGATTATGACTACACAGATATAGAAAATTCATATGCTGATAAGAGATAGAGTCTCTTGGAGTTTTAGGAGGGAGACTATGTGTTCTTTTGGGTATCACCTGAATAGGGATTGCATATATTTGGAAGAGGTACCATGTTATATCCGATATATATCTACCCTTTTTAGATTCTTAGTAGAGTTGGTGAGGTGGCGTACCGCTTAGCTCTACCCTAGTAGTTGCATCGGGTGTGTGATGTCTTCTATGTATTGCAGATGAATAGGTACATGCATGATCTATCACATGTCATCCACTGGGGCGAGCCAGATATTGATGATGGTGAGACCTTTTTATAGTACCTGGTAGAGATCGAGGATTGACAGGAGAGAGTCCCTCATGGGCTATCGATTCCTCTGGTCTGTGTTTGGTGGAAACACATGAATCTCCAAGAGAGTACTTGGGAGATAGAGGCTCAGATTCAGGCTTATCCCCCTCAACTATTTGTTGAGTAGACCTTGTTTGGGATTTTGGGGAAGTAAATACCTAAGGTCGGGAGAATTTAATGACTCTATTTTTTCTCTAGTTTTATTTTTATAAATTAACTTGGAAAATTCCGAGACCAATCACTGAGACAATGTAGGATTTTGAGGCCTGGTATGCCTGAAACAATACGATTAAAATGGTAAGTTCTTAATAAAGTGAAAAATTGAGTTTAATTTAAATCAAGAATAACTTATAAATGGGTGCTTGAATTATAAGTCTAAAGGAACCATTTCATTTAAAGTAGTGAGTTTACCATAGAAGGGGGCCTAAAATTGACTGGTGCGAGTTAGCTGTAAAATATAAATTTGGATATAATTATCATTAAAATGTTTTAATAAAAATATTTTATTCGACAAATGATGTTTTTTTTAATGAATCCTTTATTAGGAATTAGGGTTTATCACTATAACCTTGGATTTCCTTAGAGGCGTGGAAGGAAACTCTCTCGATGAATAACGTCGACAGATTGAAGAATCAAGATCAACAAACCTCGGATTTGACAAACAATGATGACGAAGCTTCTCCCTTCTTAAATGATCAATCCAAACCTTGAGGTAGGTTTTATGGCCTATTTGTGACTTCCTTTCCCTACTTTTATTCAAATGATGAACGCCAACCAACCCACGAACAAGTTGATCCACGATTCGACTGTTCTTACGGGATATATAATTGTTGGAGGGTTTATAAATGAAGATAGATCTTTGTGATTATCTATTGTTTTTCTTTGTTAAACTTTATAACATGAATGGATCAAGGCTAATGTAAATAAGTAAAATATCCATTCGTTGGTCGTTCAGGTGCTTAATCTCTTCCCCCTCAATATATCGCATTCTTCATGTATTCTTCACCCATGAAACCCTTACATGAACAATCGATCATTACACATAGATCCATAACGCAATGATCTGAGACCAAAGGATTTGACCCTATGGTAGAATAGTAGAGTTGTGATTGAAGCATGGCATGGTTTGGGTGAGACTGCGACTTACGACAACTCAAGGTCATGTCATAAGGTAGGTTGTCGGTAGAGCGGCCAACGTCTAGGGAAGGATGCAGACGGCAGGGATATTTCAGAGGAAGAGAGAAGTGACAATTTTCCACTAGTAGGGTGGCCACAGATGACAGTAGGATGTGTTCATGGGAGGACCATATGGAAGCCCATAGTGGAGGGGCCATGAATAGTTATCGGAGGCCACAACAGTGAGCTGAGACGAGACTCAGAGCCCCGTTGGAGGAACCCGCAGCAACGGTGAGGCCGAGAGGCCAGGCAGAGGAGGTGGGACGAACATGTGAAATGGGGAACAACACCACATTGACTAGGTGATATGGGAGAGACACGAAATTAAGGGAGACTAAGTGGACTTGGGGGCATGGCCATGGAAGGCTTCATTGGGTAGAGTAAACCGGCTTATAGCATGGGCCAGACCAGAGTAGCGAGGCTGGCCTAGAAAGCTTCACCCAGTGGTCCAGGATGGTTCGAGCTACACCAGACCGGACTGAGTTAGGTCAGGTTGGCCGGACCGGCTTGGGTAGGGTCCTGTGGGTCATATCGGAGCCAGAATGGACCGAGGTCATACTTTTTCACAAAAACGGCTGTAACATTCAAACAATGTGTCCATTTTAAAAGTCATTTTCGGCGATGGGACCCTTTTGATGAGGTGGTGATTTTGAGGTATTATAAGAGAATTTTTGTGGATTTTGGTTTTGGACCTAATGTCTGAGTAGTATGTTCTCCAGAAACAAGCGCAATACGAGCGGAATCTCATGGTTGTCGGTGACTTGGGGACTACGTGAGTTGGTGATACATGACCCATAAATGCTCTTTGTGCCATCGATGCTTCATGAACCATCAATGATCTAATTGAAATGGACAGTCTATTTTCCATCAACACTATGTGTGCCATCGATGCTCCATGCACTATCAATGCTCTGTGTTTCATCGACACTCCGTTTTTCATGGATAATGTGATATATGTCGAATACAATTAAAAATTCTTATCTTCATTCTTTAGACATATACCTATGTGAGATTACTATACTTTGTGTATTTATTTGTCATGTACTTTGTTTATTTTTTTATTCTACTACTTGTGTTTCTTAGTGGAATTTTTTTGTGGTTTTGTGTTATCCTATTTAGTATTAGTTTACTCACCCCTACATGGGATTTTACCATATATTTAGTTTCATGTGCATACAATCGATGCCTTTACAGAGTTATACATAGATTGGGACCAGGTGGTTCTTAGAGGGAATAGATGTATGTGTTTTGATCCTACAGATTCATTCAATTGTCCTACACATACCCTTTATGTATGGTTTTCTATGGATGAGTATTATGAACTTGTCCATTCACTCTAACAGACTCCTTCATTTAGTGGGCTTGTATTATTGCCCTTTTTACTTTCAGTTACCTAATGTTGTACTCTATTGTTGGTATCTCAGTTGTATGCATGCTTCTTTACTTAGTGTTTTACGTTTCATTATTTTGGGCTTGGATATGTGTGTATGTGTACATGTACATAGGAAAATGCCTCCCATTTGTGGGATATGCCTACTCGTTGTTAGTAGCTAGCCCCGTTCCTATTACAGGTGGTCTTGGGGTAGTCAAGACACAGGACCCTCTAAGATAGTTCATAACAATATATTTATAAAAATATCAATAAAACTAGACATATTTTCAATTTCAATCAGTTGATTATGTTCCATAATCCATGTTTTTATAAATCCAATTCCCATCGTGTATACTAAACATTCTCTAAAGGAAATTGTAACACATTTACCCTAGTATCTATAATCCATTTGTTACAATATTATAATATAAATATATATATAATATATCACATTATAAAAATCATTTATTTTATTAGTATTGGAAACTAGATACATATTTGATCTTAATAGTACATGTGAAAACATAAAAAAATAATCAAATTATTTTCTTTGATAATATCATTATTATCTGTAGTATATATTTTAAAATAAACCATAGTAAACATTCTTGGATTCCTAGGAAGATGAAACATAAGAAATGGGTGAGCTCAGATGTATAGTTAGAGTATCCATAAAATGTAAGAAATCATAGAATTAATATGGCATGAATAATATTGTAGAAAAAATGCTGATTAATAATTCTATATATATAATTACATAGTCTTTAAACATATCTATGGATAACATAACTATTAGGAAAATCAAAATGAAAATATAAACTAGCTTCATAATAATAGAAAACATAATTTCATACACATTAAATATATCATCAAGACATTATTCAAAGACATCGTTCATAAATAGGTAAGACTTTAGACAAATACCAATCCTGTTTAGTCTCATGATAAATAAAAAATCATCTAGGGAATATGTAATTTTTGTTTCCACCGAACACATAATAATTCTAGTGAATTTATCATAAGATTAAACAATACAACACAATCAACATGCCTTTAAAACAAATAACTATTATTTTTGGAAGAAATATCATATGTAATATTACTAATTTACTTAGTCAAATTGATCATTATGAATCCATATAAATATGGTGGATGGTATCACAATATTTAACGTTAATAAAGATTAATATTCAATAAATTATTTTAAATTTGATAAAAATACTTTTAAAACATCATTTCAATATTTCTTTATAAGAATAACCATTTTATTTTGAAATATCATATCCAAAATCTAAACATTTCCAAAATATTAGGTATTTTTTTGTTTGGAGATAAATATGGAAAAATTATATTAATATTCATGGTAAATAATATTTATGATAGAGTAATAGTATTTTTATATGACAAATTTTAAAATAAATATATTTTTTCAAATCATTGGTAAAAATCTCCACATCCAAAAAATGAAAATAATATTAATTTAAAAAATAATTAATATAAAATCAATCATACCTAAAAAATTATTATGATAAATCATTGGATAATTGTAAAAAAAACAGTATTTTTTAATTAAATTAGTTAAATTGTAGAATAAGATTCTTGGTCAAAAAATTAAAATTCAATTTTCCATAAAAACATTATTTTAGTCTATTGTGTTATTAAAAAGTTGGAAATGAAAGGAAAAAATATAATTTTTAGAAGTGTTTATAGGAGAATAAAATATATGGGGTTTATGATTGAAATATAATTTAATTCCCTAAGTATAAATCTAAACACAAAAAATCTAAATAATAATGATATTGTAAAATAAACCCTTATCTCAGGTTCGACGTGCTTCATATATGATTTTATACCCCTGTATAATAAATTTAAATTTTATATAATTTTACAAAAAAACACTCACAGTTATGATATCATAAACAATCAAATAATGACATTTCAAAACTCATTTATTAGTAATTATTTACTAATCCTATCATTTTTTAGTGTTTACTGATTCATTTTTAATGTGTGTTTTGGTTCCGTAGTTTTAAGACTTGTATATTTCTCAAGAAATAAATATAAATATAATAATGATAATGATATAAATTTATTATATTTTCATTATATAAATATTTAGAATCATTAATGAAAATAGGACTTGAAAAATGAACCTCATCACTTTATAGTAGTGGTAGTCCACACATATGGATGAGTGAAATTATCTTTTTTAAATAGGTGTAAGGGTAAAAAGTTAAATGATATATTATATTTAAAAAATAACAACAGAATATGAAATATAATATATTTTAATTATTTACATCTTTATAACTATACATGTAATGTGGTGATGAAAAACGAGTTACACTTCTATGTAGAGATTGTTGTCCATATATAAACAGGAGTGATGTTTTTACATTCTGTAGGATTGAAAATAGGTGGAAAATGGTTGTACCATAGTATAAAAACATATCAATATATATATGATATTAGATTCATTATTTTTCAATTGTTACACGATATTTAATGGAAGTAAAATAATAAATAAATTTGAAAGAGTCGGTAAATAAAATTACATCTTCTTCGATAGACCTCCATTCGATCCCTTTTTAAAGACTCTTAGAATTGTATTTTAATAATAAAAAAACCTATAATTAAAGAATATCGGACTTTAGACTGTAATTTGGTAGTTTTTTGTCATTCAATGTGTCTTAAGGTGTTGTTAAGAAGAGATTGGAGGGGTTTCCAATTATAAGTGGGGGAGGTTCATGGATGAAATATTTTAGAGAATTAAAATTTTATTAAGTCATATTATTGAAAACATTTCCCATAAAAAATATATTTTGATATTTTGGTGATTAGTTTTAAAATGAATTAATCAAATAATATTTTAGTTGAAAAATTGTGGTATTATCACTTAGTTTTATCCCTAATTTATAAATTTTACCATTTTTACTAAGGTAGTAATATATTTCCAATAAGTAATATTCTTAATGACAAAAATAAAATTGAAGTCATTAATAAATTATGAAATGATGATTAAAAATTTTTAATCCATTTTTGAATATTCAATATTTCAATATGTTAAAAATTATTTAAATATAAAAAATTCCAAATGTAATGAAAATAGTATTATGAAAAATGATTTTTAAGTCTAAAAGTAATTTTTTCAAGATCAACTATAATATTGATGATAAATGTTAAAATAAAATTATTTTTAGAAATAATAACATAATTAAATTTTAAATCCAATTCAAATAAAAATGAATATTTGAAAATAATATATATGAAAAGACAATTTTCTTTAAAAATCAGTTTTTTCACTATTCACCCAAAAATCAACTTTTCCTAAAAATTCAAAAAAATATACCTAATATAAATTTGATATTATATTTTACAAAATAATTTCCTTTTTATAAAATTCATTTTTTTATAGATAAAATTAATTATAATATCCCTATAGAGAATTCAATAAAACCATTTTGAAGAAAAAAACATATTTTTAAAACATAAAACGTCTTTTAAAAAAATTGAGTACTTTTTTATTACCATTTAATAAATAGGTAAAATTATATACAAACACTATAGAAACATTTCATAATTTTATTAATCATATTCATACCCACCAATCAAATGGAAATGTTATAATTATCATAATAAATAAACGTGTATTAAGTGATATAAAAGCAATAATGAACTTGAAAAACATTTTTAAGATAGTAAATAATTACCCTATATTTATTATTCAGGAATATAAAAAACAACCCTAATGCATTATACTTGAGTTAAGGGAATTATTAACTCAATTTTCATTCTTTGGGTTAAACTACTACTTTATTAATTATTTAATTATAATATTATGTGTGAAATGAATTTTTATTATCTTATGTTGTATTTACACTTTTTTATATGGATTTATAGCTGATAAATAATATCAATTCATTTGATTAATACTAACTTAAATGATACAATTTTTGTAATAGGATTTAAAAAAATTATATTAAAGTTCCTCTTTCATTTTTTAAAAGTAAAAATAGGATGTTTATTTACTTATACAACCTAAGCATCTATTCATAATATCATGACGCCTTAATAAATTGGATATTTATTTTCATATTTACATATTTATTTTCATAGAAAATGTTTTCCTATTTATGTGCGTAATTTTTCTAAATATATTAAATTTAATTAAGAAAAGACAATTTTATTTAATAATATGTTTATGATGCCCAATTTCATGTTTTATGATTATGATATGGTTCATGGGAATTATTTATAATTATGGGTGGTTACATTACAAATAAAAAAATGGTTCTATGATAAAACAAGGATGGGTAGTTGCGTTTTTAACCAATGATGGGTGGTTCCATGATAAACCAAGGACGAGTTGTTACATTATAAACTCTAATACCTTGGGTACTCTAAAGTTGGAGGTTTACCATACTGTTTACTCTATTTGTAAGAGTTGAATGAAAAAATGATCTCCCAACTCAACCACATGGCTTTCAATGCTTTATAATTAGTTTTATAAGAATATTTTTATTTAAAAAATTTAAGATAATGATCATTTTAAAAATGATGACTCCCTTTTGGGTTAAAGATTAATGAATCAATAAAAATTTCACAAGATTTCACATTTTTCACGAGACTAAATTTTTTTTTCATTTAGGTCCCTTATTGAGTTTCTTTTTGTGATCATGATAAGTTTTAAAATGTTTTTCATAGGGTTTAAGGTTGGGTAAATGAAAATAATAACTGAAGGTCAAGTTAATGAAGATTATTTATCAAAATAATTTATGTGTTTCTGTTTAGAAGTATCATATTTTCAAAAACAATTATATTAAGTAGAAGTGTCTAATTTTTATATGATTTTTTATGTAATATTTCCTTCTGATTTTCAAAAACTCTAAACTGAAAATATCCCTAGCCTGGTAAGAAATTAAATTCTAGTCTAGAGTCACTAGAATATATAAGGATTAATATAAGGTCCTTATAATACATTTTATTGTAATTTTAATACCTATAATATCTTTGTAGAATTTCTAAATAAATTTTAATTGTTAAAAATTTGATATAGTTTATTGGACGATTTTTAACCCCATTAATCTTGTTTAAAAATTGATAATGGAAATTATTTTATTAAAAATAAAATATGATGTCACTTGTTACCTAATTTCAATATGGTAAATCTGAATTTGGGATTGATTTAACTGAATTGAATTTATAAATTTGGGAAAATAAACATTTACTGAAAAACTATTTTTTTGAAAAGAATCATTTTAATACTTAAGTTTTCTTAATATTATTAAACATTTATTACCAATATAATGAGTGATAATTAATAAGTATATATTTTTAATAATTATGTTAGATCCTTCCTATAACTGATTCATTTTTTTAATAAAATATACAATATTTATAAAATTATTATATTTGGAAAAACAACGTTTTACTATGGTAACAAATATATATATTGGAAAAAATATTTTCTACCTAAAATTTGATTTTCCACATTAAATAATTTTATCATTAAAATAATTGTATCCAATTAAAATTATAAATGTGATCAAATTAATATTTATATAAAGTGAAAAAAATAATTTTACGAAATATATTCACTATATGTATTAAAATATATTTGTTTTGTTATAACCCTTTATATAGTTTTTATAGGGTGGTTACTTCTATTGAAAATCACCCAATTAATAGATATAATTTAACTGTAATATTTTTATTTAGGTAGGATTTTATTTATTTAGTTTAGTGTTTCTTATAAGAAAAGCTACTCATATAATATTTACTATAAGAAAAGTAATTTATAAAAACATGGGTCGCTATAATATACCCCCATAAAAAAAATTCATGCATGAAATTTTATTACAGTAAGGAAAATACGTGAAGGTACTTACCTCTCACCACATATTAAATTTTCCATATTGCCTCCTCAAATTAATGATTCAAACAAATAAACTAGATTTTTTGGGCTCTTTCCTCCAAGCCTTGCCCTTTTTTCCAAGTTTTTCATAGGTTTTTTTTATTAACAATGTTCATTGTTTAGTTGTAAAATGTCTTATTTTAATAAATGTGATGGATATAGTATATAGTTAATCCAAAATGATACACGGAAGATATAATGCACTTGGGGGAGGAGTGGAGGGATCACCAAACAATAAGATACAACTCATATATGATCATGGATCTCAAAGTGATCAATGTATCTAGGGTAAATCTTCCATTCCAAAATCACGATACATGTTTCCATAGAAATATTCTAAGAAAAAATTTATCACTAACTTGAAATTCATGATCTCTTTGACCATTATTGATATAAAAATTTTATCTAATTTTTACCATAATCAGATTCCACTGAATGGTTTGAACCTTATACATTATTTCGTTGAAAAAAATTGGAACTATCTGTTTCTTCTCTCCAACTTTATCTCATATTTATATATTTTCACATCTCGTCCAACGAAAAGCCTCATACGGTTCCACTTAAATGAAAAATTATAAACTTGTTCTATATGCCAAAACTACCAAAGAGAGGTGTGGACCCAAAAATACATAAAAATCCCTGAAACATATCTCCTCATATTTTATAGAGTTACATTTTCTTCTAATATTAAACATCTATCATAGGATAATAAGGGGTACTAAAATTCATCACATTCACGAAAACATGCTAAATAATTTTCCATAATTTCAATATAAACATCATATCATGGTCATATAAAATATTTATGGGTACTCCATGAATATTAACCACCAATTTAATGTATATCATGGGAATATTATCTAGAAAAAATTATTCTTCTATGAAAATAAAATGTGTTTCCATAATATTTTGATCAAATATTACCTATAAATAATTGTGACCTATAGATTTCATGAGGATTCCTATGATTACATTCTTGGTGATGTTTTACCATTTTCTCATAGTACGGGTTATGGTTTCCTCATCCCTTTGGTATTCTATAATTATACCTTTACATGATGAAATAAAAAATATCAATATATATACTAATAAAATTTCATCTTCTTATTATCCCACCATATGTTTTTCATTAGATATTTATACATCAATATTCCACCATGATCGATTAAAAAGGATGAGGTATGTGAATCATCTGTAATATTATTCATTATTTTTGATTAAAATGGGAAATATATTTCATTTAAAAACTATATAACACCATATCCATAAAATTTAATCTCTATATTATTCCCTACCAATATATGTATCTAAACATCATGATTTTGTCCTTCTTGGATTCTTACATGAATAATGGGTTGAGAAGAAGCTTGGATGAGGTATGATTTTTCTAATTCTATATGAATTAAATATATCATTTATATATCCATGTGTATTGGGTCTTTTTAATCCAAGTTATTGATAATATAGCATGATATTTTATACTCATATCATTAGCTACCATTTTTTTCTTCCCATGGTGGTACTGTATCGAGTAGGCATAATCATTGAATCACTCTGAAAATATATGTTTGATTCTATTTTACTCATTATGTATGAAAATATATTTTGGGATCTTCTTATCATTGTTTATATCATACTTCTCATATTAAAGGTAATTTTAATAAAATTTCAATGAAAATATCATTTCCACTAAGTCTTATAATTTCATCAAGTAATTTTTATCTAGGGTCTTGAATTGGAATGATTCACAATAAATTATCTTTACATTTTTCATGAGGACACATATCAATTATTTTATTGATTCATCACTATACATTAAAAACATTTCACCACTATGGGGTAATATAGGCATAGTTTTAGTGACCAACCTATCCTTAAGCTCATTAGAACATTTCTAACATTCTTTCATCTAGTGGAACTTAACAACTGACCATGTTGACTTTTTTAGTAAGTTTGATAATAATTTGAAATATACTATATAAAATCATTAATATCCAGCTAACCCATGAAAACAATAGATTATATTCACATTGGTTAGTATATACCATTACTCAATAACCTCATTCTATGATAAGACTATAGATATACCCTCTCTTGTGATGATATTATCCATGAATTGTACTTTTTAACCAGAATTCAAACTTTATGATTTTGGCATACAATATAATTTTCCTCATGAACCTCAACAATTTAATTAAGAAGTCATTACACTCATCCATAAATTTGGAATATATAAGTACATTGTATATAAAGACTATAAAAAATTGATTATTGAAATATTTAAAGAATGTATTAATAAGAACCATGAAGATAGTGGTGGAATTAGTACCTCCGAAAAACATAGTTAAAAACTCATAGTCTCCATTACCTGTTCAAAATTATTTCATTAGAATATAAACCCTTTTTACAATCAGTTAATGATACCAATATTGGTGATCAGTCATTAATAGAAATTGATCTCCTTTGAGTTTATTGAATGTTTCATCAACAAAGGGGAAGGAAACTAGTTTTTTTTGTCATGATTGTGTTGAGATCTTCATAATGGATGAAAATAAACATTTATATATCTTTATTATTTATAAATAGGATTATTGAACTATATAGTGATGCACTATGGTGTGTTAAACCCTTTCCAATATTCTCTTATACTTACTTCATCGATTCTTATAAGTCAATCCTATTAATAAACCCTTTTCATGATTCACTTATAGTTTTCTATTCTAATTAAAAAATAAATTCTTCATTATATAGAAACTCATTTAGATATGCAATGATCATGGGATGGTTTTAATTGAAAACTCAACCTCAGGTTTTGGTAAAAGACCAAATGATTCGTATAGAAATACATCATCACATTCCCAAATAGTAGGAATGTTCTAATTATTGAATTTATCCCTGATAATATGATCATGGAAACCATTATTACTGTGTATCAAGACCCATATAGTATAATTTTCTTCATAGGATGATGAAATATCATTATTGTATTGATACATGACAACTAGATGATTAGGGATGTGAAATAATGTTTCGCTTCCTTGATAATTGATACGAGCTTTAAATAAAAAGTCTACTATATACCTAGAATTATTTCAAATTCAACAATAGGAAAGAGAACCAGATTTACAAGATTTTACACCCATCGAATCTAGATAAGAGAATAATTATACGCTTTAATTTTATTCAGTGTGGAACAACGTTTTTTCATGGATATATTGGCATTCATTGTTTATGGTGGTGAATAAATATTCCAATAAAAGATATGTTTTTTTAATGAATGTAATGAATACAAATAAAATAAGGTATTCATGGTTTTAGAGTGGATATTTTGTGTACCTTTTACTATTTCATTATTATATTCCACCTCCAAAGTAGTGGTTGCATATTATTACCCTTTCTCTAAATGTTTGTGAGGTTATAGATGATGATGACCTCCATTAACTCTCGAGTTAGGAAATTGATTCATAAAATTCATATAATAATATATTTTGAAGAATTTATGTGCATGTGGAGAATCAAATGGGGTATTCTTCTCTTCAATGATGTTATTCTTCCACTTTCTATTTCTTTAGTATTCATGTGCTAGATAAAATGCTTCACCACACTTATAAAACCTTCTAGAACCTCTAAAGAAATTATAGTGGAGTCTCCTTCCACATATGTTACATGAAATTAATTTCCCATTCTTACCCTCATTATAAATATACATTCCACATGAACATAAACACATTTATAATTACATAATGTCCCAAAAAACCAATAAGAAATAAATAGGTCCCATAAAAACATACGTAATACATTATTATAAGCGATCAAAAGGAATAACATGGATGATATCAATATAGTATATCTATAATAAACACAAATAATAATTAAAATAAGATTAAAAATATGAAAAATTAATTTGAAAGATAATTTGAAAAATGACTTCAAAATTTAGAAGAAATATTTTTTACCTTTGATTAATTTTATTTTAATAGAAAATAATATATAAAATAATGGTAATACAATTAAATTTATAAAAATAATAAAATTTTGGGTGGAACCTTCATAAAAAATATATACAATGAACAGAAAATGTGTTCAAATGGAATGTTTTAATGAACGGAAATCAATTCACACTTTTATAAAGAACATAAAATCAATATAAAATATTATATACACTAAATGTTTAAAAATTTACATTAAATCCCCATAATTAAAGTTAAAGTAAATAGAAAATGCTAAAAATAAGTCATAAAATTTTATAAGGTTGTATATTATACTATATAGTGAATATAGACATGATGGATAATTATTCCTAACTTAAAAAATACATTTGTTCAAACCCTTTTATGAGAAATATTTTTGGTTGAATACTAAACCAATGAGAGGAAAATGGATATAATTAATGTGATACAAATGAATAAATATATGATAATAAAATATATTATATTTTCGAAGTAATTAATAAAAAAATTATTCAAATGGGAAATTTGTCATAAATATTCATCGTTTGAAACTGATATTAGTACATAAACCAGTTTTACCTAGTAAATTTTGAACCCAAATCCCATGAAATAGAAAACATCATATATTCATGTAAATCATTTTAATTTTATTAAATTTATGATTAACCACATCTGTGGGGAATATATAGACTAAAAAATAATAATGTTGGTGAATATGGATCTTATCTCAATAAAAGGAATATTGAGATGATAAATCCTTATTATTACTCCAAATTACTATGAGAGCACATTAACCACCTATATAATAGATATAAATTATTTAATAATTTATTTAAATGAATTATTAGTATCTGAAACCTTTTATTTCCTTTATCTATATACATTCATTACACATTTATAAGTTATTAATTGTTTACATAAATCATTAGATGATAGTAGTTCTGATTATTTCCTACATGTTTAACAATGGTTGTATTGATCCTTTTTATTAGATACCAAGTTCATCAATAATAAAAAATAAATTGTAGATTAATCATTTGGTTTAATAGATTTACAAATTTATATATTCACTTTGTAAAATTTATGGGTATATATCAAGATAATGGAATCCAAGACGATAAAGTTTTAGGTAATTAATAATAATAATAGTTCACATTATATTAATAATTTATATTTATATCACCCTTAAAATATCTATATATATATATATAATAAATCACCCTTTAATTACATATGTTACATGTATTAATGTTTTAAAACTTATTAATGGTAGAAAATGTGACAACTATATATAATGATTCATGTATATTACTGAAACAATCCAAACAAGAATGTGTTATACAATCAAATGAGTATACATATAGAGTTACATAATAGTAATATCATTTCAAACTGAGAATATTTATGTTAGTATAATGTAATTATAGTAGATAATGATATTTATAAACAGGATACATTATTTGGTATTTGAAAATTTTGTAAAATAATTATATACTTTGATAAATTCACCTATTCTCGACCTAGGCTCCTTTGGAGAAATAGATTTTGGATTTCTCTAAGGATAAATAGGATACCAAAATGAAATGAATATTTTTTTAGGTAAAAATTCGTCAAGATTATATATAATAATTTTATAAAATATTGGTTTGGAAGGCGTGGATGGGGGCTCATTTTATAGAATATTTTTGAGAATAATTTCTATAAATACACATTTACTAAGGTGTAAGGATTTCATTTTCTCTATGAATGTGGATATGTAGTCAAATATAGCAGATATGTGTAGTGAATCCCGTTAAAAAAAATTATTGTTATGCTAATATATATTTTAATTTTTTACCACATGGTTAAATACTTTGTATATTATATTACCTTTAACGAGGTAACAAAAATATTACATCAGTAACTACTTTTTATGATCAAAAATATAATTTAACTATTTATAAAAAATAAATGTGTTTGTTATAGGTTTGAGTGCCAGTTATTCACCATTATTTTTAAAATATTTTAAATTTAATAATAGAATGTAAAAAAAATATTTCTTTCTTTATTAAAAAATGGCGTCTAAATATTATGTTTTTTAAATCATATTTCATATAAATTAATAACAAATGTGGCTTTTATATATTTTTCACTAGAATCTAGAATTACATTATATTAATCATTTTAATCTGATCAATTTATTTTAAAATTATAAGATTAAACTACACATAAAAATAGCTCTATGAAACATAATAATTTTTTACATAACAAGATTTCAACCATATCTCATTAAATTTAATTAATTACATTCTTAAAATATAATTTTTTTTCAATAATTCTTATTAAAAATAAATCATTTATTTTTATAAATAGATCATTTCATTAATTAATAATAACAATAATAACTAAAATAAGAAAATATATAATATCCTATTTTAAATAACAATATCATTTTTTCATATTTAATATTTATAAATTATTTAATTTTCAAATTTATTACAAATTTTACAACATTATTGTACCCATCATATACATGAAAACTCAAGAAATCAAATTTTTAAGGACCATATATCAGACAATAATATTTTAAATGACTATATATATAATTATCACATTTCATTACTATATATTTTCTCACATAAATTACTAAAATGATTAATCATATTCATTTAAATGTCTCTCAATATTTATACTATATTAAAAGTAATTTTACTTCATTAAATAGTTGTAATAAGGGTTTAAATCTTGAGGGAATTCCATCATGATAATGATTTATTGTTCATAGTATTCTCAAATACTTGTGGTTAATTTATTATTCTAGATTTATTAATAACATTTCATATATTATTCTCATAATGTGTTCATGTTTATCTTGAAAATTATTATTTTATTTCAATAATATGAATCACTATTTGTTTGTTTTTTTATGGTGCATGTAAAAACATTACCAAAAATAATATTTAATTTAATTAAAATTCTTAGTAAAATCATTGGAGTTTATAGTACATGTAACATATTATTGATCCAAAGCATCCTAATAATATATAAAAAGATTCAAAAGGGTAAAATCATCTAAATTATGAAATAATATTATCATTTGTAGAAATTATATTTACTTTATTGATTTCGATCTATTTAATAAGAACAACCTCACCCTTTGGTTGTGCCCTGCGGAATTATTACTTCATCTCTTACCCTAAGAGATTTTTTTCATTTATGAAATACTAAATAAGATTCATAAAATAATCACAAGTTATTGATTTTATATTTATATTAAAAAAATTATCATCGGTTATCCAATATGAATAAATCTTTATCTAGGGAAGTAATACATTAATCTCTATAACCTTACCTAATGTTCAACTTAAACCATTTCATAAATGGTTAACATTATGACCCTCTAAAAGATTAAAATCCAAAAAAATAGAATGAAGATAACTAAATTTATCAAATAAACTTAAAATTAATCCCTCATATATCATAAATTATCTCATGATTTCCACATTCCAAACATGTTAATACCATAGTCATATATTTTCTCAAATCATTGTAATAACCATAATTACCATAATAACTTACTGAAAACATATATACTTTCTCATTACATGAATAAAAAACAAATTATTTAATATATTCTAAAATAAAATAATTTTTTAGAATCTATTAATGATAACATGAACTACTTTGTCCACAAATCATTATTAATTTCATGGAAATTATTACTATCCAATTTAATTATTTATATACAACGTCTCTTTATCCCCAGATCATTATGTTAACATCTAGATCATATTATGTTTTATATACCCTTAATTTAAATATAACATTTCAATTAAATCACTTTTCTAGTCCATCAAAACCAATTATAATATTTTTTCTAATACTTAATGAAAAACATATACTAAACAATCCATATATATTTATTGATTCAAATAACATAATCCTCAAATTTCAATACATTAATAATTAAATCATCCCCCTTATTATCAAACCATTAACTAGGATTCTTCATCTTATTCCTTAATATCTCTTTTCTAAAATATGAAATATTAATCCTATATTGAACTTCATCAACGTCAATTTAATTTAGCTTCTCATGTTCGACATAAATAATACTGTTTGAATAGCTCATACCTTTCATATTTTATTTGTTGTCTCCTTATCATCAGTAGTATAACCAATACTTATTCTGCCTTTCTAATTATCTTCGTGATCTTTACCCTTAAGATTATTTTTTTTAAATCCCATACATTCTATATTTAAAACATTTAACAGTCGATGATACCATAGAGAGACCATTATTCTCAATTATTATATTAACTAAACTTTTCATTTTTTCCTTTGAAGTTACTTTCTTTTCTCCCTTATTTTCCACACCCAAAACATCTTCTAAACCCTATGAGAAATTCCATTGAGTGATTATTCCCATATAATCTATATATAGAAAATTAAATATCCTTTCGTCCTTGGTCTCCCCTACACAAACTCTCACATAACAATATCTTTATCTTCTTTGGTGTGTACAAGAGATGGTTAAGGTGCACATTGATAATCATGTACTATGATAAATTATTGGAAATAATAACAACACCAATCAATACAGTCAACATTTTTGGTTGATTCTCATCAGAAAATTGCCCATCACATTTTTTGTTAACCAAGTTCCTTTAGGTTCCCACCATTGAATAAAACAAAAAATAATAATGTGGGAAACATTAATCATAATGGGAAACAAAATATTCAGGAAAATTTCTTAGAGGATATATTAATCATTAATTTTTTTTATTCTATAAAAACATAGGTTTATCTTAAGTCATTCATAGTCATAATATATTTAAATCATTCATGGTGGTATGTAAAGAGTTTAGGAATTTCTAATTCATATTCACTGTGAGTGTCAAACTAGGAGGGAAGTAAGGTCCATTGTTGTGCACTAGGTGACAATTGAGTCCAGCTCAATGTGACATATTCAGAGTTATTACCCCTAAGCGCCTATTTTCAAAATACACATACACTTTTAGTATCTAGATAGTGATGTAATGTCTTATAAACCACTCTCTTTATCCTTTAAAAAAATCACAAGACATTTTCTAATACATTGATTCATCCATAGACTTATCATTAGATACATACCAAGAAATATCATTAGAAATATCCCCTGGGATATCACTAAAGTTTGTCATCGTAGTTTCCAAAGGATTACTAAACCTTTCCTATCATACCAACTATAGTGAACCATGATTTTCATACATAGATATTACATATTTTAATATTAATATTCAATAAATTAAACAAAAACATACATAAGAACCATAATAATTTAGTGCCTTTGTAAACTTGGAAAACAAAATTTTTATTGTTTAAAATATATTCAATGTCTCCCATAAATATGTTCCCCTTTAGAACTCTTCACAAACATACCCTACATAAACCTTCATAACCTAGGGAAATGAAATATAAGAATCAGGGAGGTCATATGATCAGTAAGAGTAAAAGGGTATATTCATGATTATAACATGAAATTAAGGGTATGAAAACATGAAAATTATATATAAAAACAATACCATGTCTATCATATATTATAATCTTGAGTCCTATAAAAAATATTGGCATTTCGTAGGAAATGAATCATATGAAAATCAAAAAACAAGAGCTGTGAGATCATAACATTTGCATAAGACATAGAATTTTGGCATACACATAGGTATAGAAAATCATTTACATAGTTGTCAAGGCTCACTATTAAGGATATCATAGTGGAGTGATCTCACTCCCCAAACTATCTTAGTAGTCAAGGTTCACTCCCAAGACCATCAATGAAGAAACATTCTATTAATAAACTAGGTTCACCCCCTTTATAGTCTTTTCTATATCATGTGTAAGATCACATATTTTCTATGGGTGCAATAGGATTGAGTGGAGAGTTCGTATTGCATAAAAAATACAGGTATGTACCCAATTAATGATGTGGATTGTTTTGGGTAGAACCTATTAATTTAATTAGTGTCTTGAATTAATTTAAAACTTTGAATATTTACACCCCTGTAAATGTTTTTCACCACATGTTGATATGTCGTAAAAAATATTTTTCACAATGTGATGACATGTCATGAAACCAGATCACACACACTGTAGGTAATTTTATCCACATGTAGACTTGCCATGAAAATAGTTCTCCACACTTATAAACATGTCGTGAAAAGAAATTAAAAAACATCTAATTTATTTTTATTGATTTTTAAGCGGTGGAGACGTGATTTTGGAAGAAAATAGAATGTAAGGGGCTCGACCATATAAACCTCCCAGAGCTTCATAACCTAATATGTACACATCCCTGTCTATTAGATAACATTTTTGGGCTACCTCTCTACTAAATACCCTCTGGGAACCTCCCCCTTAAACTTATATTCCGCCATGCACCACTATCTTCGACCGGAGACCCTCCATAAACCTTCTGAGTATGGGTGTTATTCTCTTTTAGATTTATACTTCTCTTTTAATCATTTTACCATATAAAATAAATATGTTTATCTACATTTCAATCTTGATGTAGATTTTCTGGATATTGATCTAGGCTTATTGGGTCTATATCTAAATTTTTTTAATCCAGATATTGGCTTATTGAACATATATCTAGATTTTTTAACCTTATCCTAGACTTATATATCTAGATTTTTTGAATCCAGATATAAGCTTGTTGGATTTAGATCTATATTTAAGATATATTCTTTAATTTAACTATGAATTTAGTTTTCTAATATATATCATGTTCTTTGTTTCATTTTTGATGGATCTTCTTCAAATTTGGATTATTCATTGGCAAGTCTCTGTCACCGTTCTTGAGGTAGGTGGTCAAAAATTAAAATCCAATGGTCATGCTTTTTAATTACGTATATGAAATTTGTAGAATTTCTAGATTTCTTAGCAATTGGATTTCTAAATAGAATTAATTTATTTGTGGAATTAATTAGTTACATAATTATAAAATTGTAAGATTTAGGGATTGTTGAAAGAGATAATTAATTGGAGGATTAATTACAAGATTTTTGGAATTTCTGAATTTTATAATTAATTTTGGGAATTAATTATGGAGTCATTGAGATGGTTGAACCAGATTAAAAAATTTAAATTAATTGATGGGAGTGATTGGGTTTATGAAAATTTCATTTTGGATATATAATTTTTGAATTAATTATGTAAAGATATAGATTATTGAGATTGAATAATTAGTTGACGAAATAATTATTTTTTTATTGATGTTTTTGAATGGGGATAATTAATTGTAGAATTAATTATTATAGTTTGACAATGATCACTATGTTTTTTGAAATTTAATAATTAAATGAGTAATTAATTTGGGGATTGATTTAATAGAGATAGAACAAGGAATTGATGAATTAATTGTGGTTATTGAATTTTTTATGTTGGAATTAATTAATTAATTAATTAATTTATGTGATTAATGTTATTATTTAATTATTTAATTAATCATTGAGATTGATTTATATTAATTAATTTTGTAATTAATTAATGGAATAGACATTGAAAATTAATTGGTGAATTAATTTAAGGGTTTGAGTTACATTAATTAATTATGGAAGTAATTAATAAATATTATTTGGATTAATTAATTGGAGAATTAATTAATGGATATAATGTTATTATTTATGAGTTGGATTAATTAATTTTCAAATTAATTAATGAGGATTTACGTGATTGTGAAATTAAATGAATTATATTAATTAATTCAAAATTAATAAATGTGGATTGTTGGGATATTGAATTGATAAGATTGAATAATTAATTATTGAATTAATTATGGGACAAAGGGATTTGTAATTTTTATAATTAAATTACAAATTAATTATGTGGTATTGAAATAGATGATTAAAGGTAATTAATTATAGTACTAATTATGATTTATTGAGATTGTGAATGAGATAATTAATTATTGAATTTATTGATGGGAGATATGTGATTATTTAATTAGTGAATTAATTAATGAAAAATGTATGGTTACTTAATTTTAGAATTAATTAATGGGAATGGATGTTTTTAATTAATTTCTAAGTAAATTATGGGAATAGATTAATGAATTTATATATTAAATAATAATTGATAAATGGGGTGTTAGACATGATGATCTATTCCCATGATAATGATATAAATGCATGGTTGAACTGAGTTATTTATTATGGAATTAATTATAAGATATGGATTAATAAATTTGATATAATTAATTAAGGAATTAATTATAGGAGATTTATGCCATGAAATGATTAATTAACTGGTGAATTAATTATGAGATATTAAATTAGTGTTCTTGAATAATTAATTGGTGAATTAATTATTGAATATTGATTTTGTAAAAAGATTTTTTAATTGTTCAATTAATTAATGGACTTGGATTGTTTAGTTTATGAATTAATTAATGGAATTCATGATGGTTAGTTTTGATATAATGATTAACGTGTTTAATCTAATTTTATGTGATAATGTAAAAAAATGTGATAATATAAAAACATTTAATAATGAGATACATGTGATGTTGTGATGAAAAGTGATATTCATGCGTAATTGATAATTAGGGTGCTAAACATGATGATTTAGACCAATGATGATATACATGAATATATTTTGAATGATGGATAAAGATAACATTCTATTCCTGGGATATATTTATTGGGGTATTAAATGAATAGGGTGTTAAACATGATGATCTACACTAGTGATAGGTGAACACAAATGAGAATTGGGTTCTTGACATGACGATCTACACCAATGGTATATACTAATGTTGAGATTTTAGGTGTCATGCATGATGATCTACACCAATGGTAATTATGCATGTTGCGAATTTGGAGGATAGACGTGACCTTCTATGCCAAAGAGTACTCTAAGATATGGATTCAGATGAGAATACTTCAAAATATGTCATGAGTCAAATCAGGTATTATGAAATGATATCACTTTTGAATACATCAAGCTTTACCATGAGTCGAAGCAGGTATTATGATATGATATTACCTTGGGAACACTTTGGGATTTGGCATGATATGAATCTAGTACTGAGCTATGGGTGTCCATGGGAACCCTTGAGTTATGTGGTTAAATAATGATTCATTATTTAAATGTGGCAACTATTTAATTATTCGTTGAAATTTATATCTTTATAAAAATTTATACACTATTATTTATTGGATTTATTTTAGATATCGTTGATGGTGGCCTACTGAGTTGTACTCACATACTGCTTGGGATTCCTGATCGGTACCTGAATTAAGCTTGTGTTTTCTACACATGTTATGGAAAAATGACCTATGTTATATGGTTGAGTTGGGATGGAACATGAATATGGAAACCGAACATAGTTTGGGACCCCCTTTGGAGATTTCAATGCGTTTACATTTGTGTATTCATTTGAAACTTGAAACTTACAAAAAATAAAATATCTACTGATCATTTTTTATTATGTATTTCTAGTTTTGGACATATTGTGATATAGTATTATTTTTATTGGTTATATTCATATATACTTTCTCATTTTTTTTATTTATTTTCTACTAGTGATTTACTCTATTAAAAGAGTTCATTTTCTCTCTATGATAGACTTACCAGACCCTCACTTCTAGTCGATAACCTCAAGCATATAGGTAGGTGAACTAGAGGTCATGTGAATGACGCACTCAGGGCACTATTGTGTAGAACCTGGGATGGGATGTTACAAAGTGGTATCAGAGCCCAGTTTTCTTTTCTTTTTCTACCTTACTATATGGGAATGGTAGATAGGATACTTAGAAGATTCAAGGCTTGGTTATGAGATCATGCATGAATGTAGCTACCTCATGTACGGGGGAGAACCCATGTTCTGATGGTGGTATTGCGGTTATTACTATTTTCTATTATAGTTGAATGTTATTTCACCATGCGTGATTCACTTATCGCGTGATGTGATTATTGTTTTTAATATTTGTTAGGATTGACTCGTGTCCCTGAATGGAATGAGAGTTGAGTCTGCATGCATCATTCTAGGATCTCGGGATTATTTTGTGACATGCATAATTGTAGGAATTAATAGGAAAATGGGGTTTGGTTAAGTTATTCAACATTATATTTTTTTCCTTACTTGTAAATTCGAAATTAAAATTGTTCCTAACATGAAATTTATAAAGATTGTAAAATGATGAAATATGATAATAAATCGGTGTCTAAATGAGAAACTTTAATAAAGATAATGTGCTTATTCTTGTTAATAAAAACCTAAGTATAGAATGGTTAAGGGTAGAGACAGTGCCTTATTTTTTACTGTGTGATGGGAAAGGTGGGAGACTTGATATGGTTTTATGTAAATTTCTCTTATTAACTATAATAATTATGTGAATTGAGAATACATTGTTTTTTATTTTGCCCTTTATGTGGGTATGTTTGGGTAATGAGAATGCCCTAGTTTGAGAACATAGATGCAAGTTGTGTAAAGGACTGTCTAGATTTGGATAAATGTGGTGATTTGATTTGTGGGTAGAGAAGCTCGAGACTTTCCACAGGTTAAGGTGATTCCATAATGAGAGGAAATATCAGTAATGAATGATTTTTGGTGGTGTTCATCGATAAATTATTAGTGTAATTTTAATTATTGATGATCATGTCCCCTACCTTGACATCATCCCGGGCATACTGAGAAATCTATGGCTTTATGCCTAGCTACCTAAATTTGTTTTAATTGGATTTGGGTCCCCTTTGAGGTCGTGTTTATGAAATGGTATTTGTAGAGTTAGATGGTGTGAGTAATTCCATCAATAGTTTATGGATGAGGTTCTCAGGATGGACTAGTTGTTAATAAAAACCAAGGTAGTTGAGTGGCTTGAAAAAGTGGTGTTGATGACACTCCTTAGGTGGGGGAGATATCCCGATATATGGTGTGTGGAGAAAGACTAAGGGTTGCAATTGGAGGAATCAGGATGCTAATGAGGAACATGTGATGTGCATGTTTAAATTTCTCGGAGAAAGGATGGGGTGGGATTTGAAGGTGGTGGATGTGTGCACTTTCCATGCAGTTTTGATGGTAAAGATATGTTCCAATGTTGGACAGTTTCTTTTAGTTCATGGGAGTTATGAGTTGGGAAACGTCTTAGGTATATTGTGGATGTTCAAATTGAGACTAATGAGTTCTTTTAGGAGCATCTAAAACATGTGTTGGAAAGTAGTGCAAATGTGTTGTTGGGGAATATTGTGTTGTTTGTTTATATATTATGGAAACATGGATGAGTTAAGGAGGAAACTTGGGAGAGAGAATTGTATAAGAGTTCATTGTGGCATGAATTTCTTTGACTCGTAATCTTAGAGGTTCATGGGTGTACATGTCAAGGAAGACATGTTATAAGGTAGAGAAATTTTAAGATCCTATCATTTCTAAGCGTGAAGTAGGATTAAGTGGCGAGTTATGGTTGTATAAAAAATACATGTTATGGACCCAATTCATGTTGTGAATTATATTGGGTAGACCTTGTGAATTAAATTCAAGTGTTGAGTTAATTCACAACGTTGAATATTTACACCCCCTGTAAATGTTTTTCACCACTTGTTGAAATGTCATGAAAGTAGTTTTCACCACGCGTAGACATGTCATGAAACCACAGTACACACTCTGTATGTAGTTTTAACAACATGTAAACATGTCAAAAAATAGTTTTCACAACTTTGAAACATTTCATGGAAAGTAATTACACCGCATGTAATTTATTTTTAATATTTTTTTTACGGGTGATGACATGATTTTAGGGGGGAAATAGAAAAAAGGGGGGCTCTCTTGTATGAACATCCCCGAGCCACGTAACCCTAGAGGTAAACCTCCCTCTCCACTACTGAGCATTTTTAGACCTACCTCTCTACTATAGATCCTCCACACACCTCCTTTTTGGACCAAAACGTTTTTCTGAACCCCCATATTAAACCGAAGACCCTCCGTACACCTCCCGGGTATGGGTGTTCTACTCTTTTAGATCTATCATTCTCTTCTGATACCCTTCCGAGGTAAAAGAAATATGTTTATCTATTATTGGATCTAAATCTTGATTTTTTGAATATATATTTTATCTCGTTGGGTCTAGATCTAGACTTGTTGAATTTAGATCTATTATTATTGGATCTAGATCTCGATTTGTTAAATCTAGATCAAGGCCTGTTGGATTAAAATATAGATTTAAGATATCTTCTTTCATTTAACTATGGATTAAGGTTTCAGATATATATCATGTTCTTTATCACATTCTTGATGGATCTGCTTCAAATTATGATTATCCATTCAAAAGCATTCATCGCCATTCTTGATGTAGGTGGACTAAAATTCAAATCCCATAGTCATGATTTTTAATTACATATATGAAAGTTGTAGAATTTCTAGATCTATTTAGCAATTGGATTTCCAAATAGAATTAATTACATTGTTTATTTAATTAATTACCGAATATTAAAATTGTGATATTTAAGGATCGTTGAATTAGATAATTAATTGGATGGTTAATTTTGAGATTTTGATATTTGTGAATTTGAAAATTAATTTTGGAAATTAATTATATAGACATTGATATGGTTGAATCTTATTAATTAATTGTATATTAATTAATGGTAATTGTTTTGATTATGAAATTCTGATTTTGGATAAATAATCATTGATTTAATTAGGTTAAGATAAAGATCCTTGGGCTTGAATAATTAATTATTATTATATTAATGTTGTTGAATAAGGATAATGAATTATAGAATTAATTATTATAGTTTGTTAGTGACTATTAAATTGATTGACATGGAACAATTAATTGATGAATTAATTGGTGTGATTGATTTAATGGAGATATAAAAATTAATTGATGAATTAATTTGGGTTATTGAAATTTTAATGTTGGGAATAACTACTTGTTGATTTAATTAATGGGATTAATTTTATTATTTATTTTTTGAATTAAAAAGTAATATTGAGTTATTTTATTTAATTATGGAATTAATTCATGGAATTGACATAGAAAATTAATTGGTTAATTAATTTAAGGGTTTCAGTTCGATTAATTAATTATGGAAGTAATTAATAGAGTTAATTTGGATTAATTAATTTGGGGATTAATTAACCAATGTAATGTTATGATTTATGAGTCGGATTGACTAATTGGTTAATTAATTTATTGTGATTTTTGTGATGGTGCGATTTAATTAATTATATTAATTAACTAATGTGGATTGTTGAGATATTGAATTGATAAAATTGAATAATTAATTATTTAATTAATTTTGGGACAATAAGATTTGTAAGATGGATAATTAATTGTTAAATTAATAAAGGGGTATTGAAATAGATGATTCAAGATAATTAGCTGTATAATTAATTATGAGTTATTGAAATTGTGAATGAGATAATTAATTATTGAATTGATTAATAGGAGAGATGTTTTTTTAATGGTTGGGGCCAAATCCTCATTTTTATTAGTAATACAAATCAAAGACCTATTTTAACTGGATAGAGGGAGACCCATTACATAGCCCGATGTCCCAGTAGGATTGTAGCCCATTACATAGATCGTAGGCCCAAATTTTTGGACTCATCCCCATTCTGTGAATAGTAACCTGGCTGCTACAGTAGCCACACAGTACAACCACCACTACAGTGCCCTACAGCCACTACAGTGCCCGCCGATCAACAATATCACCGCTGTTACACTACCGCTACAGTACTACTACATTAACAAGCGCCCAATGGGTTTTAGACATGATGAATGGGGTGTAAGACATGATGATATACACCCGTGATAATGATATAAATGAATGGTTGAAATGAGTAGTTAATTGTGGAATTAGTTACAGGATATGGATGATTAATTTAAGATAATTAATTGGGAGATTAATTGTGGGATATTGATGCCATGAAATGAATAATTAATTGGTGAATTAATTATGAGATATTTAATTAGTGTTTTTGAATAATCAAATGGTGAATTAATTATTGGATATTGATTTTGTAAATAGATTAATTAATTATTGAATTAATTAATGGACTTGGATTAATTAATTATCGAATTAATTAATGGACTCGGATCAATTAATTGATGAATTAATTAATAAAAAACATGATGGTTAGTTGTGATATAAATATTAATGTGTTTAATCTTAGTTGATGTGATAATTTGAAAACATGCGATAATGAAACACATGTGAAGTTATGATGAAAAGTGATATGCGTTCATAATTGAGAGTTGGGGTGCTATACATGATGATCTAGACCGATGATGATATACATGAACAACTATTGAATGAGGTCTAAACATGATGGTTTATGCTAGTGATATATCTATTGGGGTGTTGAATGAATAGGGTTCTATACATGATGATCTACACTAGTGATAAGTTCACACAAATGAGAATTGGGTTCTTGACATGCTGATCTACACTAATGGTATATATGCATGTTGATATTTGGGGTATTATACATGACGATCTACACTAATGGTATTTATGAATGTTGAGAATTGGGAGGCTAGACATGACATTCTATACAAAATAGTACTCCAAGATATGGCCTCACATGAGAATACTTAGAACTCCGGCATGAGTCGAATCAGGTACTAAGTTATGATATCATTTTTTAGTACTTCGAGATCCAGCATGAGTTGATGTAGGTATTAAGATATGATATTACATTATGAACACTTCGGGATCTAGCGTGATCTAATTCTAGTATTGAGGTAAGAGTGTCTTCGGAAACACATGAATTATGTGGTTAAATAAAAATTAATTCTTTAAATGTGATAACTCTTTAATTATTCATTTCAATTTATTTATTTATACAAATGAATACACTTTTTTTGATTGGATTTTTTTATATGTTGTTGGGGGTGGCCTACTGAGTTGTACTCACACCCTACCCAGGATACCTGATTAGTACCCAAATAGACCTTGTGTTTTCTTTAGAGTTTAAGGAAAAATAACCTATGTTAGATGGCTATGTTGGGATGAAGCATGGATTAGGAAACCAGATGGGGTTCAAGACCCCATTAAGAGTTGTCATTGTCTTTAAATTTGGGTTTTCATTTGAAACTTTTCACATACATAGCATGGAATATCTACTATTTAGTTTATATTTTGTATTTATATTTTTAGTCATCTTGTGATATAATAGTATTGGAATTGTTCATGATCATCTATACTTCCTCATATTTTTATCTATTTTTTTCTAGTGTTTTACTCTATTAAAAGAGTGTATAGTATCCCCATGATAGTCTTACCAGACCCTCTCTACTATTTGAAAACCTTTATCATATAGGGAGGTTCTCTAAAGGTCATATGAGCAAATGGATCGGGGCACCATTGCATGGAAACCAGGCCGGAATGTTACATCGTGAGGTATAAATCTTCTACTAATTCATTGGAGGGAGATATTGGTTATAAACATGACATAACAAAAATCATATATATGTGCGCCAAAAGATCATAAAACATTCATCATATAATAACCCATAAAATGAAGTGGGTTTTATAAACATTTATTCCTATCATAACCTATGGAAAAGATATATGTTTCATAATCATTTATTCATTTCATCCTAGCATGACCCCTGCTAATAAGTGGGTTTCATAAGCATTTTAACAAGGTATAACCCGTGGAAGAGAAACAGGTTTCATTAACATCTTTTCATCAAAAACCATCTGGATAAATAATAAGAAATTTATTCTTTTTTCGTATCCCTAGTAAAGAATAAATTTCACAAAAGGAAGTAATTTTATAAACAAAATTATTTTTAAAGGAAAATCACTTGGAATGTTTCTTGAGGAAGATAAATTTGCATAGAAAATCAATTTTCTTAAAATCAACCATTTTTTAAATAATTTTATTTGAAAATAAACATAAAAACTTATAAACTATGCTTTAACAATAATTTAAAACATTTTTTGATGAAAATATTCTTCCTTCTTGGGAAAAAACTTTTTAAAATATAAAAAAATTTCAAAATAATTTTTTTGTAATAATTTATTTAAATTGTAAAAAATTAAAAAATATTAAGGGAAAAATATTATTTCAAAATAAATTTTAAAATCATTAAATTAATAAGAAAATCATTGAGTGGTTATAACATTAAAAAATACCATTCATGTCATGCATATTAAAAATAACAATTCTTTTCACATTTTTGGTAAAAGAGAAATAGAAATTATGTGGAAAATGACATGAAAAATACATTCAAAAAAAATTTAAAAAAATTAAATCATAGGTAAAAATTTCTTTAATAAATCACTTGAAAAATGCTATTTTTTAAAAAAAAATCGTATAAAAGAATGTTTGGAAGAAAAAAGAACTGAAGAGAGAAATAAAGATGATTTTTCATAAAAATATTATTTTAAGTTATTTAGTACATAAAGAGTGTAATATTATGGGAAAATATGTATTCTCAAGACATAACTAGAGGATAATAAAATTAAAGAGTTTATTGAGAGATATATCATAATATTTCCCAAATTAAAGCATAATCATAAACAATTCTGATAAATTATGAGATTGTAACATAAAACTCTTAACACATAGGTAATTTTGAATTATAATTGACATACTGGAATAACATTAAATGAAACTTGAAATATCATAATAATAAATAAATTCATGATATTACATGTCAATGGTTCTCCATATACACCTCATAAAATCAGATAAGTTCATAACATTACATAAGTATCATGGGAGGAAAATTGAGAGAAAAATCCATTTCCAATTTAGAAATATTTTGAGTCATAACCTTAAATAAAGAATAATATAAAATGGAAATTTAAATTAATTTAAAATAATGTGATTCAAGGTGTAAAATGTTAAAGTTTTATTGTATACATCACACAAAAGTAGTGATGGGTGAATTTCTCTATGTCTTCCAAAAATAAAAGAGAGACTGGAAATCCCTTACCTTAAGTCCTGACTTCCTTCATACTCATTTGAACCTTCTATATAATAGATATAATATTATTATAAATCTATTATATAATAATAAATACATATATCATATCATATATTATTTATGTATGACCATTTTTATCCAGTTATTAATAGTTTCTTATTAAAATCACGTTTTGGGTAATAGTTATGTTTTTTTATATGATTTTATTTTTTAAATTTGGTCAAATTTCTTTGATAATGGTTACATAATCTCTATAATTATTGTCATTAAATTATTATAATATTCATAAAACAATTATACATTTAATGTCAATCTTTAAATATGGTTTTATGAAATTAAGTATGTTATGATCATGGAGATGGTATTCCATACGTACGCATGAGTAACTTTTCCTTTTTACAAAAATCATTATGGAAAAGAGGTAAGTAATATATTATCTTAATAGAATGGTAAAAATATCATAAATACCATATTATTTCTTTAAATATTCATATACATATGATCCATGTGGTGTGGTGGTGAAAAGAAACTCACATCACTTTATGAAGGTGGTAGTCCACAAGTACACAAACCATGTTATCATCTTTTATCTAGTGAAAAGGTAAGTGTCACAACCACCTCCCCACAAAGTGTACCCCTCCTGGGTCGGGAATTTTAGAAAGGAGATAATGACCCCTGAGTACCTCCTCCAATAGGCCTCGGGTTGGCGACTAGAATCGAGGGTATAACAAACACACAAGTGGGAGGCATTACCATCTATGTGAACACATGCGGAAGATAGATATAAAATAGACACCAAGAATCTCCAACTCAGAGATAAATATAAATGAAAACCCAGGTACACATATGAAATTTCATGATAAAATACTACAACTGAAATGGAAAAAATTGTATGTACCCAAAAGAAAGTAAAACAGCAGCAACCACAAGCCCGAACAGCTCATTCAACCACAGGCTAGTAGTAACCAGCCTGATTTCCAACTTGCTCCAAGTGACCTGAAAAATAGATTATGTATACATAGGGTGAGTATAACAGTACACTAAATTTGATCCTCCCTAAATCCTCTCATGCAAAAGTAAAAAAACATGCTAAAGCATAGTGAACATGAAGTGAAACTAACTCATCATATAAAGAGGTATACTATGTTCCCAACCTCACCATGGCTACTATCACCATGTAACGCATAAAAGAGTATATAATATAATAAATAATATCAAGGGTAACCCGCTACTACTTCCCCACTGGTTTTCCTCTTTTCCCCAACATCACACTTCCTAAGCATCTCTCTCTAAAAAGGCTTGACAACAGACACCTGGGCAAAGCACCACAAAATGCACCTCATGAAACAAAACCACCATTTCCACGCATGAAAGTAACAATGTAGTTTTTATGAGCACCAAAGCTCGCATAATGTGTATCATACACCAATTGTTATACCTCAAGCCATTACAGCCCTTACCCTAAGTAAGGATCCTCAAGCCATCACAGCCTATACACGTTACACCTATAGTAGTCCATAGGATACTATATCCAGAATATATGTGTGTGAATAACCACAATCTATTATATCACTCTACACACATATATGGAGAAAACTAACTACTATGCCTACCAGCAAAAGTATCTACCAAGAGAAGATAGTGGGGCCAAAGGGGGTAGTCATCCATCCATCCTCCCATCAAAATGTTGGCAAAAACACCCCCCAGGGCTTAGAATCACCAGGGTGCCAGTTTCCTTTCCTTACAGGGTGGAGTAGCGTATAGAATCACAAAAGGTACATAATATATTATATCTCAAAATCACACTATGGGCATAACCTAGTCTTATTCTGAACTACAGCTAACATCTCTTGGACTCCGGACTACTACTTCAAAGAGTGGGTATCCTATAAGCACCCTATAATTTAAAAAGAATTAATACATTATTTCATCCTATTTGTATCAGTTTCATTTTACATTAATTAATTCTTTAAAAATTAAAAAAACAATAACAATTCCACATTGAATTTCATTAGAATCATAGCCAAAGTCAGTTGTCCCTTTAAAATTGTAACCTGAGCATTTCATTCCTGCATGCTCCAACCCCATGGGTTAACATCCTTAATTCAATTGTTCATTACAGAATTACATTCCCATATTCCCGAGCATTATAGAAAAACATTCTATTCTACTGAACACAAGGGGGATGAACATGGTGAGAAGATGTAATACTCATCGAGTCTTTTCGCCCTATATCAAGAGTGTTGACCCATCCTCCCTTGAGAAGCTTAATATGAAAAGCATGTGGCATACCCCGTGGGTCTTCGCCTCTTTTGGAAGAAGGGTAAGTAAGACCAGCTGCCTTGAGCAGTGGGGAAAAGTAAAGTAGACAATCAACCAATAAGAAACAGCATGTATCCAACAATCACATCTTTCCCATTCCATCATCCATGGTGTCCTCCCCAATGCCACATGCATAAACTGATGCATCCCGCCACCCTAGGCATCAACTACTGCAACAACCAATAGGCCTTCATGCCTAAACATATCACCACATCCATCCAGGCTCACATCACAACACAAGAAGTAGTAAAACAAACATCTTAACTATTAGGTTCTTTTCCCTTTAACAATAAAGAGGGTAACTCAGAACCCTTCACGAAATTATAAAACAATTAGTTCTTTAATACAACTTTAATTAACAAATTTATTATTCATAGGGTCCAAATTTGGGAATCCTAATCAGTAAGCTATAAAAAATGATTAAACATGCTTACTGTGCCAATTTGATTAACATCAAATTACGATAAAGAGAACCAGATTCATTTACATTCCTCTTTATCTTTTAACCAAACAATTATCAATTAATTACGGTTTACTTTCATTACTGATTTATATCAAGAACAAACATCTAAACAAATAAAGCATAGATATCACAAAATCTATCAAAACAAGAGGCAATAACATACAATCTATATCAATTTATTTATCCAATTCAAATATTTATTATGTCAATTCCATTATCATCTAGTGGGATAAAACATGCTAACGATACAGTTGTACTTAAAATAAGAGAAAAGAAACAAATCCCCTACCACAAATATTTTTTCACATTATTTATATGAGAATAGTACACACCATATTACTATCACCTCCTCTCACAACAACTACATCCACCCGAGGATTCCACGATATGACCTCACCAACCGAACCCAAGAACACTCCATTAGAAGCATAGAGATCGCATGCTATAATATGTAAAGGAGAAACAAGAGAATATGATACCAAAAAGAACGACGATAAAAAATAACGTATATTAAAGATTGATGGATACTTCTTCGTTGCACCAAAATTGGAGGTACAATTGTAGTAAGAAGGAAATCGAGGAAACCAATCCACGGGGAAATTTTTGATCTCATTATTCCTACAGGAAGGAAGGAAAAGTTCGATCATGTCACACCAGAGAACAAGAAAGAAGAATAAGTGAGGAAGATATATTGTCACTTTTAATGATTTTACGGAGTGATGGTTTAATATATGCTTGATTTCCCATTAAAAAGGATCGCATTAAACCATGCAGTTTGAACAAGTAAAAACAGCCCAAGCCTTAGGGATAATTAATATATGAGTTATGGCCTTTGAATATGACTTAGAGTCCTTAAAATGAGGCTTTAAATTCATTTTATGTCAAAGGAAACGTCAAAGGTGCAGAACTATAGGGAGTGGGAAACACTGTACACCAAAATAAAAATTTGGAAAAGGAGATATAGGCTGTGATAGAACCTCACTGTTCATGAACTCGAAATTTGGAAAAGGAAATAAGGGCTGCTATTAGAACCTCACTGTTTTGGAAACACTATTCGTGAACTCGATATTTGGAAAAGGATAGAAAAGATCACTATTGGAAGGTCACCATTCTAGAAACACTATTCACAGAACTCAAAATTTGGTAAAAGAAAGAAAAGGTCATCATTTCACTATTCACAACGATCCACCATAGAAACTGTTCACCTACGGTTACTAATGCACTGTTCACAACAGTCTACCATTGGAACTATTCACAGAAGGTCACTGTTTCACTGTTCACAATGGTCTACCATTTGAACTGCTCACCTAAGGTTACCGATGCACTATTCACAATGTTCTACCATTAGAACTATTCACAGAAGGCCACCGTTGCACAATTCACAATGGCCTACCATTGGAACTGTTCACCTAAGGTTACCGATGCACTGGTCACAACGGTCTACCATTGTAACTGTTCACAGAAGGTCACTATTTCACTGTTCACAACAGTCTACCATTGGAACTATTCACCTAAGGTTACCGATGCACTGTTCACAACAGTCAATCATTGTAACTATTCACAGAAGTGGAAAATTGGAAAAGTGATGGGGATAAGTCACATTGACCTCCGGGAACCCTCAAGCACCAGATTTTCACAAAGGAATGGACCAGAGAGGTCCGGTTCATTACATCAAATACCTCTCAAAACATTTTTTTCCTCGAGAATTCAAAACCCACCTAATGGGAAAATGAAATGGGTTCCGAATGACCACCCATTGAGATACCTCTCAAAAGAGAACAAACCACAAGAAGCAACAAAAGAAAATTCATATTATAATCATGAATGGTCTAACCACAAATGGGAAATCATTACATGAAAAGAGTGAAACATCAAACAACTTTGGGTACTGAGCACGTATCTGTGACTCACGTTCACAGGTTCTCTCCTCTATGTCATCATGTTGCCACAAGACACGAACCAAGGGGATAGAATTCATGTGCAACACCTTCCCATTGTGGTCTTGGATCTCCACAAGTCGTTCCTCAAATGTCCCATCATCATCAACATCGATCTCTCCCCAATCGATGACATGATAGTCATCATGAAGATAACGACGGAGCTGTGACACATGGAAAACATCATGTATCTGACTAATCTGTAGGGGAAGTGCTACTCGATACACTACAGCTCCAACATGAGCTAACACCTCAAAATGCCCAATATACTGGGGAGAAATATTACTCCCATGACCAAACCTTCCCTGCCCATGATGGGGAGTCACCTTCAAAAACATGTGATCCCCAAAATTATACTCAAAGGGTCTTCTCTTTTGATCAGTATATAATTTCTGACGATATTGCATTGTCTTCATCCTCTCATGAATCACTTCAACTCTCTCTGTTGTATTCTTTACAAGTTCTGGTCTGAGAATTTCCGACTCTCCGACCCCAGTCTAGCACAATGGAGAATGGCAAGGTCAGCCATACAAGGCTTCAAATGGTGCCATACCAATGGAGGAGTGAATGCTAATATTGTAAGTGAACTCCAACAATGGTAAGTGTCTTATCCATGATCCTCCAAAATCAAGAACACAAGACCGTAACATGTCTTCAAGAGTCTGGATGGTTCGCTCTGTCTGACCATCCTTTTGAAGATGAAAAGCAGCGCTAAGGAATAGTTGAGAACTGAAAGAATGTTGGAGACCTCTCTACAGCCTAGCAGTAAAATGAGGATCTCTATCAAAAATGATCATGCTTGGGACTCTGTGAAGTCTCACCACCTCCTCCAGATACTGCCTCGACAAAACTTACACAAATCTCAACTCCTTGATCACTATTAAGTGGGCCTATTTTGTTAAATGATCTACTACTTACCAGATAGCATCATTTCATACTAGAGATTGAGGTAAACAAGCAACAAAGTCCATTGATATATCCTCCCACTTTCACTGAGGAATCTCTAATAGATGGAGAAGACCACCAAGAACATGGTGTTAGACCTTCACCTTCTTCCAGACCAAACATCAAGACACAAACTCTTCAACCGCATGCTTTAGCCCTGACCACCAATAATGGCTCCTCAAGGCTCGGTACCTCTTTGTCACGCCAGGATGAACTGATAAAGGTGATCTATGAAACTCTTTGAGAACCATCTCATTCATCATCAAAGGAACAAAAAGCCTTCTTTGATATAACACTCGTTGTTGTTCATCCTCCGACCAAGCATCAGGGGCCTCACTACAAACAACTCGGTCCATCTAGACCTCCACCTCTAGATCCCCCAACTGGGACTCTTCCACATTCTTCACCAGGGATGATTATACAGTTATATGAAAAATACAACCTATGCCCCCACATTCTCCCATATTAATATGTAATGCTGACATCTCTTTCATTACTCTCCATGAATCACCAGATTCACGCACAAC